>CM041297.1:75452754-75503501 GCA_023052935.1 Piezodorus guildinii | reverse complement strand
AAGTCATATTCTTTTCAATCGCCGGGGGTGATAAGTTGCGGACAAGGGGGTTTATGTAGGTTAGGAGTTTAGAATTAAAAGAGCTATATCTAGTTCTGTTAGGTCTGCAACAAAGGGGATATTAATGTCTTTATAGATGATTATATTTGTGACGAAGTAAGAAGCATGTATGATTTTATACAGTATTTTGGATTGTAAGGATTGGATGTGAAGGGAATTAGATGCTTTACTAGAGCTATGATACAGAGAAGCAGGAGGTCATAGTTTTGCCACGAAGGGTAAAGTTAATTTGGTGGGACTGGTTGGATTTTTTTTAATCAATAGGAAGAAATAAATAATAGAAAAAAATATAGACTAAAATGGTTACATTTGGTCAAGGGTTTTGTTTTCTAACTCGACATACTAATAACGTAAATCCAAACATAGCAAAGTGATATTAATATTGAGAATTATTAAAATTAAAAAAAATATTCCGAATTCTCCGAATAAAATATGAAAGCTATTGAAAGACAAAAAAAACAAGAACAACTGTTTTAGCATCCTGGAGTTATGTATTTAGTTATAACCGTCGGAGTAGAGCTTTGGGGCTCTACTAAACCATGAAACTCTTCCCGTATCCAATCCTTACAATCCAAAATCCTTCGCAAAATCCAAAGTAAGGAGCGTTATACTTTGTCACGAATAAAATCATCCACAATGATCTTAATGTTCCATATGTTGCTGATTTGGCCCGTACCAGGTATCACACCTTCCATGAAAAACTCCACTCCCACTCTAATCCATTAGTTTCAATCCTTGCTTCCTCTTCCATTCGTGATAATTCTCCGAGGCGTCTGAAAAGAAGATGGCCTCGAGACCTTCTTGTTTAGACTCACTACCAAAGAGTGCTGCCAATGGGCAGTTTCTCTTGATGTTCATTCCATGTGTTATAACATTACAGCATATTTACTTGATGTATTTTTTGTACAGTTGTAAATTTCAATAAAAAAAAAAAGTTATAACCGTGTTTTTGTTGTTGTTTTTTTTCACAAATATTTATGTACTCAATTGAGAAAAAATAAACTATGTCAGCTTTACAGAGTATCCTAAATCCAGGAGAGACCCACAGTCTGGCTCTAATCTGGGACTCTGAGATTAGTACCCTATCCGATGAGATATACCTCTAATAAAAGGGGGGAAAATTAATACCGGTCAGTATATTAACGTAACAGAACTAAATACAAAATATTTTAAGTGAAGTGGCTGTTGTGCCAATCTACCAAAGGTTGTATATTCGAATCCCATTAACATCTGGAATTTGTTTTTAACAATATAATTGAAAGATGATTCATTCACAGCCTCTTCCCAGTAAATATATAGGCCCATAAGACAACAGGTGGCCGCATACAATACTCGTATTAGGCATACGGAGTGATCACACTACCCTATAAGCTATAATCAAAAATCACGGCGTAAAATTCTAGGAAAACACAATCCCAAACAAAAAAGATAAAAAAAAAAATAAATAAATTAATTTATAGATTTAATTTGAAATATAAAAAAAAGTCGAGATGAGGAAAATCAGCCCATGTAAATTAACTTTCACGTTGATTTCTTACATACCGTCATTAACAAATGAAATTACGTTGATATTTTAATTACATCTAGTCATTAGTCGAATTTAATTTTGTTTCTTATTTATAGTAACAGCAAATGTTAACATATTAAACACAGAAATTTTAACATGCCGTTATACGCTATTAAATTCACTGATCACATTCAAACATTGAAAAAGATCATATATTAAAAGTCACGGCTTTGTTTTTTCTGTATATATATATATATATATATATATATATATATATATATATATATATATATATATATTCTATTCAAATGTTCTTAATTCCAAAAGTAAGTAAAATTATGAAAGAAGTAGGTGGCGATGTATCGATCAATATATGTTGGTAATGCAAACAATTATCAATCATTCAAATTTGATAATCAGCAATAAGCGATACCATTTGGAGATGGTTATCAGGGTGGCATAGGAACTGTAATCACTTCATTACCACCCGTCGTCCTCTCAAACCGTCAACACTGTCTACTAAGTTCTGTTCCAGACATAAGTCATGACATGGTGATTGTTAGGTATTTGGTACAATCTAATACTTTCTAGTTTTAATAATAAAAGGACATCACACAACCTTTGGGATAAAACCTTAATGATTTTTTTTTTTTTTTTTTTTTTTTTTTTAACATCATTTATTGAAATTTACAACTGTACTTCAAGGTACAAGTAAATGTGACAAAAGTTAAATGGCGTGATACAAACTTGAAGAAGAGCTACCCAATGGCAGCACTCCTGTAACTTTTCTACACTAGAAGGTCTCGAGGCCATCTTCTTTTCAGACGCCTCGGAGGATTGTCAGGAATTGAGGAGGAAGAAAGTATTGAAACAAGAGGATTAGGGTGGGAAAGGAATTTGTCATGAAAGGAATGGTATCTAGATCGGGCCAAATCAGCAACATACGGAACGCTGAGGTCTTTATGGATATTAATAATATTTAAAATAAAAACACAGAAAATTATAGATTCATATGATATACTTCACTCAAAAAGTTGAGGGTACCGTTTTCAAAAAATATAAAAACCAAGTTGAATAGTGGCATTTCTGGTTTAACAATTTTACTAATGCTTTCAATTCATTCATGATTTGATGATGCTTCCATCGTCCCTTTTTCACAATATATACCTGCAAAACTAAGAGTTTAGTCTAAATAAAACTCAAGTTGGATCGGAATTCCAAACCGAGTTTTGCCTACCACCATAAAGTTAGATTATTATATTGTGATATTATATGACCATTTCAATAATAAATAAGATAATTAAGTAAGTACCAAATCTTTCCAATACCTCCTAATTTTCCTAAGGTTCACGACACTCGAAAAAATTAAAGAGACAAAAATCAGAACAATTACATTAGGCATAATTAAAAAACAATCTGTTTAAAAAATGTATGGCATATCCAGACTATAATTTGCAAATGTAAGTTAGTAGGGATATGAAAAAATAAAAATGCGGTGCGTGCAACAACGAATTTCATTTACCTTGCTTGTTAAAATCAATTTAAGAAGTTACAAATAGATAAAAAATAGAAGTTACAAATAAATTAAAAAAGGTATTAAAGTTAAAGCTCAAAAAAAGCTTTCAGAATTACATTTTGTTTCGTTGGAATCATAAGTTTTAGATTAAATAATGTAACAACATGAAAATGTTATGTACAATATTTACATAAATTTATGCCCTGTTCATCACTTGACAAAAGTTGTGAAAGATAACTTTATATATACGATAACATTTTATCTAGAATCTTGAGATTAAATAATAAAATATAATCTATATACTATTAAATAAACTTAAAATTGAAAAAAAAGTTAATTTAAATTAAAAAGGTTTCTTCGGAATCATATGATTAAGATTAAATAATATAACAATGTTAAATTATTACGTATAATAATCAGTAATAAGTTTATACCCTATTTCGTTACTTTGCATCACATTTTAAAATATTGTATATAAGATAATATTTTTTCTAAAATATTTAGCTTTCCAACGGTATATTACACATCTATGTTACTGTTCTTAGGTTCAAAAAACAAAAATTACATTAAAAATAGCTTTGCTCTTTTCTAGTTTAGTTGGTTATCAAATTGGTTAAAATTTTGTATTTAGCCGCTTTTTATCAATGCTAACAATATGATATACTTTTTTTTTTTTTTTTAAATCTACAAAATTAAAGATACTTTAGAAGTAAACAATTTTAAAAATTGGCATTGAAGTCTTGTATTATCTTTTTCAATCAGAATTAAACCTACATGATATTAATGCTAATTCAATTGTACAAAAACATAGGCAGTTTAATCAAAATCGTTTGAGCCGTTTTTTAGAAAATCTTAAAAAGGTGCAAAATGCATAGTATAATGAGGCTCTTTTGGTTAGCCGATTTTGATAAAAACGTTGGTGTGACATTTCAGCTATTAACGCTTTTAAAATATAAAATTTAAGTTTCATACAACTTATCGTTTTTGAGCCAGACTTACCACACACGCACTATTAAGCGGGACTTGGTCATTTGGACTCAAACGCGTATTTCCAGTGAAAACTTGAACTCGAAAATTTCAAAAATCGAAATAAATTCTCTCTACAGTGGACTAGTAGGCTTAAAATACATGGGTTATCTGTATAATCATCTTTGTGCAGTTATAAGTTTCCTTTTTAAAAATTAATTCGACGTGAACTAAATAAAAATATACTATGTTATGTAATTTTCATTATAGATTAAAAAAAAACATTTTACTAATATTTACAACTGTACTTATAATATATACAGTAAGTAAATGTGCTAATTTACAATTATGGGCTTGAAAATGTCTTGTTAAGAACTACCCAGTGGTAGCACTTTAATGTCGATTCAATTTAGAAGGTCTCGAGACGATCGTCTTTTCAATCAATTCAAGGGTTACCATAGATTTAAACTTTAAAATCACAAGGAGTGTCCATGAATTATAAAAGAAATACATCCGAATAGCTAATAAGTGAGAAATATAGAGTATGTTTATATGATAAATTTAACGAAACCTTGAAGACAAGACAGGGTAGCGAACTCGTGTAATTTATATGCAAGTTTTACTATGAGGAAAAAAAAGGAAATATGTATAGTTCAATGGACCAAGGCAGACATTTTAGGTTTTCTAGTCAGGAAAAGACGAGTCAAAATTATCCTTACAATTATGCAAAGCAACTTTTTTTTAATATTGTTTTAATTTACCTTCATTCATAGTCTCACTAATGATTTTCTCTCTTAGCTTGAAGAACCAGCTTTGCATACATTAGTTTCTTTCTTCATTAAACCCATTGTTTTTTTCTCTACATTTTAATATAATTTGCCTACGCTGTTTTTTTTATTTCTTATAAGATGAGAATATTTTTTCTTATTTTAAAATTCCTAAACGACATGGCCTAGAGACGAATAGTTTACTTCAAATTTTTGCGAAAAAATGAGTTGGTAAACTTTAAAGTTATATCTGAATAGCTGTTTTAACTATGATTGATAGTATTTTTTTAAATTTATTATGTTTTTTTTATCTAAGTGATATTACAATCTGTCCTAATTAGCACACTTATAGTAGTGAACAATTACATCATTCAATATAACAATACAATAAAATTCATACAATATTTACAAAGCAATAAATAATAATCTCTCTTAATAACTCTAGGATTGGGGTTAGGTTTACTTGTCTATATGATGTTGTAATGTTAGGAGATTCACCTGTTTTCAGGAAGAAATATAATGACTTTAGATAGGAAGCTGTCCGAAGATCTGTGGAGTCAGGAGATCGTATCTTTTCCATTTCAAATGAAACTAGTTTCATTTTAATTAAAGCTCACCGTACTTGAATCAGTTCATAAATAATGTATTTTATTTCTTCTTTTTCATAGAAAAGCAAAAATTTAATTAAAATTATCAATTCGGAAATATTTTCGGAATATTTCAATTTATTTTTGTTTATTACATGAATAATATTAAGTATGTTATATAATATTTATTTACTTTATGCATTAATTAGTTGTTTTATTTTCTTAGAGGAGGCGAATTTCTTTTAAAATTCAAAAAGTGTTTAAGTAATTAGGGTTACACTAAGTTGGACTGTTACTTATTACAGTAATAAGTTGGATGGTCATTAGACTGTTACTAATGGTAGTTTACAAGGTTTTTTTTTGTTTATTGTTTATTGAAATTTACAACTTTACTAGATAATACATCTAGTATATAAGGTTCAAAGTAAAATACTTGATAAAGACATGAAGAGAAACTAGTCTTTGTTTATTTAAACTAGAAGGTCTGGAGGCCATCTTCTTTTCGGACACTTCAGAGATTTGTCAGGAATGGAAGAGAAAGGAACTATTGGTTAGAGTAGGAGTAGAGCTTCTCATGGAAGGAGTGATAACAAGGTTTTGAATAATTTTTTTTAGGACGACTTTCATATCACACGCTCTTACGAGATGCTCTTATTTTAAGATTCCTATCTCTTGTTCACATTATATACACTCCACTGTTGTTTTATAGCGATCATGTTACACCTTATTTGTCAGTACAAACGCTGAGAGGATTTTATATCAAGTAAACAGCGGTTAGGGACTAAATAGAGGGAAAATTAACGACTGAGAGAGATACGCCAGAGACAGACGCGGCCATTACATAAAGTACACATCAAGTTGACACCTCCACAGCTCTAGTGCTCCCGTCCTCTTCACATCCTGCTCGTTCGGTTGTAACCCTATCCTGCTTACCGTATCGTCCTAGTAGTAGTTGAGGGGTAGGGGGAAAGTGTGTTGGAGGCTGACGGGAAGGAAGATTGAGGGAGTTCGGGGAAGGAAATTAGTACTAACTTTGATACAAACAGAAAATTTTAAGCCTCAATAGTTTTATTTTAAAAAGAATTTTTAAAAAATTTAAATATTTAACGCTGTAAAATTCGTTAGCCTTAAGCTGAAATAGATTGACAGAACTTAAATACCGATATGTTTACTTGTCTTGTAGGTTGATAAATAATTAAGTATTCCATAGCATTGATAACAAAAACGGGTAAATTACCAGATGAATCTAAATCCAACTGAAGGAGAAAAGAAATAAAATATGTTTATAGGTAAATTTTTTTTACAAACGTAAGAATAGTGATATTAACGAGTAGTGTACTGTTGGAAAGCTGAAGATATTAGAGGAATAAAGTTTTCTTATTTTCAAGTTGTATAAAGTAATGATGAAAAGTGATTAGGTGAAGATAAAATTAAGTGATTGTTATAGATATTATTATCTATTTTCTCATGCCTGGTATGTTATTAATTTGTTCATTTTTTTTTTTTTTTTTTTCTATCCCATTCGCTGGTTGTCACAATTACGATGACAGGTGCGAATTAATAAATTAAGTGAAAAAAAATTATAAATATAAATGGTAATACAATACATTCTAAATTTGGTGGGAGCATACCAACAACTTAATTTATACCAATTGTTAAAGGCAATTGAAGATTTAGTCAATAAATTTGGAGTTGATAAAAGTTTAAATTATTATATTCATTACGTTGGAAACATATATTTTCGATTAAATGATGACAATAATGACATAAGTTTATGCCCTATTCGTCACTTTCTATTGTCTTCCACAAATTTGTATATAAGATAATTTTTTCTTGAATCTTCAACTTTCCAACAGTATATTATACGTCTATATTACTATTGTTATATTCCGAAAAAAAAAATTACCTAAAAATATATTTTTCTCTTCTAGTTGGTTATCAAATTAGTCTTTAAATATTTACTTTTTTTCAGTTTTAGATTATAACAAAGAGTTATTATTAAAATATTAAATGTTGGCTGTAGATACTCTTGTAATTCTGTTGTTTTCGGAGATAGAGAAAAAATGTATTAGTGTTTTTACCGAAAAACCGCGAACAATAACTCAGTTATTTTTTAAGGTAGAGAAAAATATATATAGATGTTTAGAATCAGTAAAGCACGATAAACAGAAAAAATCGACAAGATAAGCAGCTATAAACAGCTGTATAAACAGTTATACCATAAAAGGTTATTTGGAAATAATAAACCATGGTATGATAATTTGCAGCTTTTTTTTTTTTTTTTTTTTTTTTAAATTTAGCAAAATTAAAAGTAGTTTAGAAGAAGAAAATTTAAATTATCGACCTTACTGGGTTGAAATTTGGGGCTCCACTAAACCATCAAATTCTTCCCGTCTTCAATCCTTACAATCCAAAATCCTTCAAAAAATCCTCAAGGCTCCTTACTAAGTCACGAATAAGCTCATCCATAAAGACCTTAATACTCCTTATGTAGCTGATTTGGCTTGAAGCAGGTATCAATCCTTCCATGACAAACTCCACTCCCACTCTAATCCACTAGTTTCAATTCTAGCTCCCTCTTCCAATCCTCCGAGGCGTCTGAAAAGAAGATGGTCTCGAGGCCTTCAAGTTTAGATGACCTATTGGAGTGCTGCCAATGGGCAGTTTCTCTTCATGTGTTTTATCTAACAGCTAATTTACTAGATGTATTAATCAACACAGTTGTAAATAAATAAATAATAGATAAAAATAAAAAATAAATTATCGACATTTAAGCTCTGTCAGACTATTTCAATTACAACGGAAGATACATGGTGTTGAAGCTTATTAATCACATGGATATAGCGAATTTGATTAAATCGTTTGAGCCGGTTTTGAGAAAATTGTAAAAAAAACGCAAAATGTATGCTATTAAGAATTAATTCCGGCCAACCGATTTTAATGAAAAAGTAGATGCAACATCTCGGGCATATGGTTGTCTTAAATATGAAATTTAATTTTGTGAGAGTTTTTGTTATTGGGCTTTACTTACCACACAAGACACGCACACACAGACCTTTTTACACGACTTGGTTCTTTGGACCCACAGGACTCTAAAATGTCCATTTTAGTTGAAAACTGGAATTTTAAAACTTTTAGATCGCAATACCTTATTATATATTTCATATGCGAAAGTAAAAAGTATGACTGTCTGAACGTAAAACAGAATAAGCCGCTACAACTTTTTTACCCGAGGATCATTTATAGACTCACAAAGATATAGAGGACCCTACGTGTTTTTTCGTGTGTATAGGCTCAACCTTTATCGGATGTTGGACATTTTTAAGAATGTAAAAATTTAACATATCATTTTATTTCAATAGTTGAATAAAACCATTTGCAATCATTCTTCAAGATCATGTTGTGACCACACAAGAAAAACATTTACAACAAAAAACAAACTTAATTTGATATTAAAAGAAATATATATTACACTACTATCAATATTAGATTCTCATGCTAAACAAAACAAAAAGAAAAACGGATGACAAGGAATAAACAAAAATAACGAATTTAAACGATATGGGCATATAACGTGTTAAAAAAATGTTAAAAACTGTATTACCAACTTTGTACTTAAATTTGTTTAATTGACAGAGAAAGGAATAAACCTAACAGCAGTGATAATTTAAAGAAAAATAAAACTTATTTTACATGAACAAGTTTACAATTTAAAACATTCAATAACTAAAAAAATCTAACTTAAAACATATAATTTTTTGATCAATAAATTATTAATTGAGGGACTTAAAAAATTAAATTTGAAAACAGACTGTTTAAACTGAATTTTAACATTTTTTTTTTTTTTTTCTTAAACTATTCGTTTACTTACAATTTTACTCCTAATTGGTGACATAAAGTTTCACTTACCTGAAACAAAAGAAAAATAGCAATTAGAAAAAAATATATCTATTATCAACTCATTGTTATTGTTGTAGTAATTATAATTTTATTAATAATAAAACATCACAGAAGCAAAAAATATGACATTGTGACTAATATTCCTATATCAGCATTATAGTATCTATAATTTATTAGTATAACCTTTATACTAATTAATTTATTACTAAACAAAATTTACAAAAAAAAAATATTACTAACCTAATAAATTTATTAGTATAACCTATAGAATCTAATTATTCAAGAGAGATATTCACAGAGAAATTCATTTAAATATTTCTTTCTGATTTAACGTTGGTAAGGATATGTTATGTATGACATCAGGCAGCCTTTGCGTTTACTACCTCGCAGTAGAGTGTTACATTCTCAAATCATTTTAAAAGGTACATCAAAGATTTCGAAATTTGACATTTTTTACATGTAAAAGTACATTTTTCTGCACGAATAACCATGGTAATACCCAATGATCATTCTGTTATACTAGCCACCCAGCTACAAGTGATCCCTCATTCTTGTTAGAAATAATGCTATGGCTTTATAGGGAATACGAATTCTGTTGTTCGGATTTAAATTTTTTTTTTCATATTACAATTTTTCTCATTAACTTAAATCCACATCAAAATATATTTCTTTTTTTAATTTTTTTATGCCAAATATCGTATAAATCATGTAATATGTATTGTATATACGATAGATTCCTTTGTATTGTATTCTGTTGTATGGTTTTTGGACAAATAAATTGAGGATTTAAAAAAAAAAAAAATTATACCGAATTAAGTATATACCAAATTAACTGGAAAAAACATAAACGCTGACAAAAGCCATAACGCTACAGGAGCATCTTATATGTGTTATTACATCTTAAAATACCTTCAGGCCAAACAAGGTCTATAATTATGTATTTTGTATGTACAATATATTTTATTATGTATTGTATGTTTTGCTAGGATAATAAATAATGAATAAGACTGAAAAAAAAAAAAATATATATATATATGCCAAATCATAGCAAACAAACTGAAAATGTTGAAAATTGATTTAAATGCAGATAAAACGAAGAAAACACTATACTCATTTCAAAAAGAAAACAAAAAACTAGTCTTAATTTAAAATGAACAAATGCGAAATAAAACTACATAAACTTATTGACGATCTAAGAGTTACCTTCGGCAGACATTTAATGTTTTCAGTATACTTTAGTAAACAAATTAACACAGCGAAGCAAAAATTACGCCGTTAGTCACTTAAATTATTCTTCAAGTCTGACTGAATACATCAATATATAAAACCATTATTCGCCCAACACGTTGCTAACTCGACCGAAAAACGTTTCTATTCGTCTCAAAATGGCGTACTACGGAAAATCGTTGAAATGAATAATTAAGTCAAAATAAATAAAAATATGAAATTCTAAGGCTCAATTATAAGAGAGAATTAATCAGTTATTTTTAGATAGATTTGTCTTAGACAGGAATCTTCAACAGAAGAGTCTTTATGTAATTAATTACAACTGGTATTGACATCTGAATTTTGAGAATCGTTCTAAAAACGGCAGTCCGTTATTATTTTCGTTGGATTGTAATAATTATAAATAAACTTTCAAGATCATTATGTAGTTAAAGATATAACATATTATTAAGAAAGGATAGGCACTGTATTATTTTAGAGGATTTCAGTCTGATACGAGAAGCTAACGTACCTAAATATACTTATTTAGATAGATAAGTAAAATATAAAACGAAATGTTTGTGTTTTTATGTGGAGAGAAAATACAATTCAAATTTTCATATTAAAGTTACAAAAATTAAATAAAAATCATTTTATGATTTCTAGACTGGAATTAAAAAATTTTCACGATCACAATACTTTAGCTTACTATATATTCCATAAGTAGGAAAGTAAAATTTATGTTATTATATTACTTTATCTAAAACATATGTTACCAACGAAACAGAATATAATTCTTTAAACTTTTTACTTTCACTTACTATATATAGTAAGGAGAAGTATTGCGATCGTGAAAATTTTCGAATTCCAGTTTTCAATGGAAATACACGTTTTAGGGTACCCTGAGTCCAAATAACCAAGTCCCGCAAAAAGGTCTGTGTGTGTGTGTGTGTGTGGTAAATCCCGGGCGGAAACGGTAAGTCCTATGAAACTGAAATTTCATCTTTAAGACAACTATACGCCCGAGACGTGACAAAACTTTTTTCATCAAAATGAGCTTACCAGAAGAGGCACTTTATACCATGCATTTCGCACCTTTTTTTCGATTTTCTCGAAAACGGTTCCGACGATTTTGATTAAACTCGCTATATCGATGTAAAATTTAATGGGCTTTAATATCATGTAGGTTTTATTCTGGTTAAAATGACCTGACAGTGCTTAAATGCCGATATTTTAAATTTTCTACCCCTAAAGTACCTTTAATTTTGTAGATTCCATAAAAATAACTATATTATATTGTTAACGCTGATGAAAAACAGGTAAATATATAAATTGAATAAATTCGATACCCAACTAAAGGAGAAAACAGAAAAAATATTTTTTTAATGCAATTTTTCGTTTTTGAACTTAAGAGCAGTAATATACATGTATGATATACCGTTGGAAAGCTAAAGATTTTAGGAAAAATATTATCTCATTAACAAGCTTTTAAAAGTTAATAGAGAGTGATGAAATAAACACAAAACTAACTGATTATTTTATATAATAATATAATAGATTTTTTAATGAAACACACGTTTCTATAGAAATTCCATTTAACTAATTCTTTTATGGTTTCACTCATTTTTATCTCTAGCTGTATTTGAAAATTCTTTAATTGATTCTAAAAACGGAGGTAAGTGAAAGTCGTGTGTTGCCCGCACCAGATTTTTTCAACTTTAATTAATAAATCTTTAATTAATTTTAACAACTGACGTAATTGAAAGTTGATTGTTGCACGCATCAAATTTTGAATATATTATATTACGATTTATATTGATATATTAAAAAAAAAAAAAAGATTGAGATTTAAACAATGCTATACAATATCTTATTCATCGAGATCCCTTCAAACTGATTACAATCAACACTAAAGACTTAAAAATGGTTAAGAGCAGCCTGAAGTGCTTCCAAAAGTGGCAGTAAGTGGAATAAATTCCACCTGAGATATGCAAAGGATGAAGGATGGTGGAGTTTTCCCGGCACGTAACAGAGAGAATGGAAAACCGATAATAAGTTGAAGGAGCCACCAATGGCTCTTCACAGGCGATTTCAACTTCCCCAAGGGCCAGTTCGTTTTCATTTCCTTGTAGCGCAGTTATTACCTATTACACTATACTTAGAATAATGTTCGGCCGGAAAAAAAATTAAGACTTCTTTTTTTTCGGTCTCTTATGGAATAGTTTAAACCTCAATCATTTTTCACATACTATTTAACTTCACAATTTTTTATAAAAAATAAAACTTTGTGTTGAAAAAAAATTATTATTATTTTTTAGATATATTCAATATATTTAAACGTTTCAATTTGGAGCTCTGTATCATGTAAATTCATTACTTTATATGTTTTGAGCATAGTTGAGAACAGGAGAGTCTCTTTAAGTTATTCGTATACATTTTACATAAGTCGGACAAGAAAATTGAATTACAAAATAACAAAATCTGATGCACGCGAAACGCGATATTCACTAACCTACAATTTTAAATTCAATTTTAGGACTTCTATATAAATTAAAATTAATTTACGAAAAACCATCTTTACCTGAGAAATATTTCTTCTGTTTTATCCTTCACTTGGTTACCAAATCGCTCATATTTCGTATTTACTTTCTCGGGATCCCTCGTTTAGTTAACGTACGAATGACTATAAAAACTATGGTAATCGTAGTAAATATAATGTTTTATTTATTAAAATATATTTTAAAAAATTGAAGCCTGTACAATAAAAACAACAATAAATTATAACAAGTTTAGTTGTAAAAAAAATATTCATACAGGACCAATGGTACTAATAATAATCGCCCTTGTTCTCCCTATTGAAGTAAGGATACTAGGTTGATATTTAGGAATGTTTATTTAAATAATTTTCACTTTCACTTACCTATATATAAAAGTATTGCAATTGTAAAAACTTTCGAATTTTAGTTTTCAACGAAAATACACGTTTTAGGGTCCCTTGATTTCAAATGACCAAGTCCCACAAAAAGGTCTGTGAGTGTGTCCGTGTGTGGTAACTCCAGAGCGAAAACAATAAGTCCTATTAAACTGAAATTTCATACTTAAGACAACTACACGCACGAGATGTCACAGAAACGTTTTCATAAAAATCAGCTAACCAAAAGAGTTGCAAGTTTATACAATGTATTTTGCACCTTTTTACGATTTTCTCAAAAACGGCTTTTACGAATTTGATAAAACTCGCTATATCGATGTAAAATGTAATGGGATTTAAAATCATATAGGTTTCATTCTAATTAAAAACGTCTGAAAGGGCTTAAATGTCGATATTTTAAATTTTCTTCCCCTAAACTACTTTTTGTAGATTTAATAAAAATAACCACATCATCTTGTTACTATTGATATAAAACAGGTAAATTTATATGTTGAACGAATTCGATATCCAACTAAAGAAGAAAACTGAAAAAATATTTTTTTAATGCAATCTTTTTATTGTTTTGAACATAAGAACAATAATATACATTTATAATATACCGTTAGAAATCTTAAGCTTCTAGAAAAAATATTATCTTACACACAAGCTAGTAAAAGTTAACAAATATTGATTGATTCACTTTCATTACTTCTTTATTAGTTTCACTCAATCTTATCTCTAACTGCATTTAAAAATTCTTGAGCGTAAGAGAAAGTCGAGTGTTGCCCGCACCATATTTTTAAACTTGACTTTGATTCAAAGAACTTTATAGCTTTTCAAAAGTACATCTCGGTACCCTTTCGAAAACTAAGTATCAACGCACAATAACGGAGCAAAACTAAGTGATGAATGGGACTGATGGGATAGTGAGATTTGTGGTGGTTGTAAAGGAGAGGCACGCAGTGTGCCGGTAGTAAATTCAATCTCTGGCCACTAAATTTGACAGGTCCCTCTGCTCGGTGAAACATTGCCTCCTCTACCTCCAAGCCTACTCCCCAGGAATTTCCTCAGGGCTATTGCTGTTTTACGAGATGAAGAAAAAGGGGGAAAATAAAACGAAAAGGGTCTGTGGCAGGTATGAGGGATCTTACATTCCGGACAGCGTATGAACTCTAAACAAGGCGACAGGAAAAGGAATTAAATTGAAGGAAAAATAATTAAACGCCTCCATAATTCATGCAATATGCTTTGTAATATAAAAGGCCTTCTGTTAATCTGGAAAGTAGACAGACATAAGCCTGGAAACAGATCATGGTTGTAAGAAAATAAATAAAAACTTTTCTGTTTAGAAAATAAAAACTAAAAAATGTATTAAACATTTTACTTTTATTATAATAGCACGAATCATATATTAAAAATAATATATATAGGGTGTAAATGTCAGAATTATTTAATAAAAATCAAATTAAAAAATCTATTAATTGTTAGGTTCTTTTTTGATTAAATTGATCCATTTTCATTCAACATTTTTTAATTTGTTTTTAATTCCAGCCCTGTCGGGCTTGTTATCGCCTGGGCTGGGCAGTCTGTTATAGTTTTTTTTTTTTTTTTAAATATGACAAAATGTATTTTTTTATAGGTGCAATATGAAAATATGTCGCATAAGAGGTTGGTTGCTCTCATAATTCTCCATTGTTGTTAGGCTCAAACATAATAAATTTGTTGATAAGAAAAATTATTTAGGCGTATATTTGGATAGGCGCTTTACTTGGACCCACAATATAAAACGTCTTAGGGATAAATGCTTAAAAGGTTTAGGCCTATTAGGAATAATTAAGTGTCTCTCGCACTCAAACTGGGGAGCTGATAGATTATGCATTATGAAAATTTATAGAGTAACTAGTAGGGGTAAGATGGAATTTAGCTCGATCGCCTGTGGCTTGAACAACTCCGTTCTTAAAATATTGGACGTTGTAAATAATGCTGCCCTTAGACAGTGATATGTGATCTACTATTAGTAGACTGCCTAGAATATATCGTATTAAGAAAGCAGCTAAATATAGATGGAACTGTTAGTGAAATCCTCCAGGACTCGTGTATTACATAATGGAGTTTCTAAAAATAACGCAATTTTACAACAGGATTTAAAACAAAAAAAACTGCCAATGACCTTTGCAGGTGAAGGTATTCGATAAAAACCATAAAAAAAAAAATTAAAAAAAGTACTATACAATAAAAATATTGTTATTTATTCATGATGATATTTCTAAAAACGTTGTACATTAGGTATAATAAGCTATAGCCGCTTAAGTGCCCATTAAAACAATACTTAGAGATCCAATCTGCTATTTTTCGTATTCACCTATAAAATTTCCTTTTATGGAATATTATTAAGATTAATTAAAGGTTCGATATATTTTTAAATATGATATGTAACATTAAAGCTTTATTGAGGATGTATATTATACTGTAGAAATTATTGTAGGAGGAAATAAACGGGAGTCAGTCTTTTTTTAATATTTTAATTTTGCTGACGTTTCGGCTCAAACTTGTGAGCCATCATCAGGGCATTACTGAGCCATGTCCAAGCATGAACAGTTTATGCACAAGTTTGAGCCGAAACGTCAGCAAAATTAAAATATTAAAAAAAGACTGACTCTCGATTATTTCCACCTACAATATGTAACATTTGTATTTTTACTTTAGAGTCTAAAAATCAGAACTATAAAAAATCGTTATTTGCCGATATAGTCGTACTATTATAATAACAAACTTTTAAATAAATAAAAACTTTCCTGTTTAGAAAATAAAAACTAAAAAATTGTATTACAAATTTTATTATAATAGCACGAATCGTATATTAAAAATAATATATATATAGGGTGTAAATGTCAGAATTATTTAATAAAAATATCTTAATTGTTAGGTTCTTTTTAAATTAAATTGAACCATTTTCATTCAACATTTTTTAATTTCTTTTTAATTCCAGCCCTGTCAGCCTTGTTATCACCTGGGCTGGGCAGTCTGTTATAGATTTTTTTTTTTTTTTTTTTTTTTTTTTTAATGTGACATAATGTATTTTTATATATGTGCAATATAAAAGAATATTAGAGATCCCTTGAAAATGGCAAAGGCCGAAACGTAGGGAGAAGGAAAAAATAAATTACTGAGGCATTACTGAGCCATATCCAAGCATAAACAGTTTATGTACAAGTTTGAGCCGAAACGTCAGCAAAATTAAAATATTAAAAAAATACTGACTCTCGATTATTTCCACCTACAATACGTAACATTTGTGTTTTTACTTTAGAGACTTAAATATCAGAACTATAAAAAATCGTTGTTTGCCGACATAGTCGTACTATTATAAAAACAAACTTTTAAATAAATAAAAATTTTCCTGTTTAGAAAATAAAAACTAAAAAATCGTTGTTTGCCGACATAGTCGTACTATTATAAAAACAAATCTTTTAAATAAATAAAAATTTTCCTGTTAAGAAAATAAAAACTAAAAAATCGTTGTTTGCCGACATAGTCGTACTATTATAAAAAACAACTTTTAAATAAATAAAAATTTTCCTGTTTAGAAAATAAAAACTAAAAAATCGGCGTTTGGCGACATAGTCGTACTATTATAAAAATAAACTTTTAAATAAATAAAAATTTTCCTGTTTAGAAAATAAAAACTAAAAAATCGTTGTTTGCCGACATAGTCGTACTATTATAAAAATAAACTTTTAAATAAATAAAAATTTTCCTGTTTAGAAAATAAAAACTAAAAAATCGTTGTTTGCCGACATAGTCGTACTATTATAAAAATAAACTTTTAAATAAATAAAAATTTTCCTGTTTAGAAAATAAAAACTAAAAATCGTTGTTTGCCGACATAGTCGTACTATTATAAAAATAAACTTTTAAATAAATAAAAATTTTCCTGTTTAGAAAATAAAAACTAAAAAATCGTTGTTTGCCGACATAGTCGTACTATTATAAAAATAAACTTTTAAATAAATAAAAATTTTCCTGTTTAGAAAATAAAAACTAAAAAATCGTTGTTTGCCGACATAGTCGTACTATTATAAAAACAAACTTTTAAATAAATAAAAATTTTCCTGTTTAGAAAATAAAAACTAAAAAATCGTTGTTTGC
Source organism: Piezodorus guildinii (assembly GCA_023052935.1). Classification (NCBI taxonomy): domain Eukaryota; kingdom Metazoa; phylum Arthropoda; class Insecta; order Hemiptera; family Pentatomidae; genus Piezodorus; species Piezodorus guildinii. The sequence goes on along the minus strand of CM041297.1, from coordinate 75,485,932 downwards.
CGACATAGTCGTACTATTATCAAAATAAACTTTTAAATAAATAAAAATTTTCCTGTTTAGAAAATAAAAACTAAAAAATCGTTGTTTGCCGACATAGTCGTACTATTATCAAAACAAACTTTTAAATAAATAAAAATTTTCCTGTTTAGAAAATAAAAACTAAAAAATCGTTGTTTGCCAACATAGTCGTACTATTATCAAAATAAACTTTTAAATAAATAAAAATTTTCCTGTTTAGAAAATAAAAACTAAAAAATCGTTGTTTGCCGACATAGTCGTACTATTATAAAAATAAACTTTTAAATAAATAAAAATTTTCCTGTTTAGAAAATAAAAACTAAAAAATCGTTGTTTGCCGACATAGTCGTACTATTATAAAAATAAACTTTTAAATAAATAAAAATTTTCCTGTTTAGAAAATAAAAACTAAAAAATCGTTGTTTGCCGACATAGTCGTACTATTATAAAAAAAACTTTTAAATAAATAAAAATTTTCCTGTTTAGAAAATAAAAACTAAAAAATCGTTGTTTGCCGACATAGTCGTACTATTATAAAAACAAACTTTTAAATAAATAAAAATTTTCCTGTTTAGAAAATAAAAACTAAAAAATCGTTGTTTGCCGACATAGTCGTACTATTATCAAAATAAACTTTTAAATAAATAAAAATTTTCCTGTTTAGAAAATAAAAACTAAAAAATCGTTGTTTGCCGACATAGTCGTACTATTATCAAAAACAAACTTTTAAATAAATAAAAATTTTCCTGTTTAGAAAATAAAAACTAAAAAATCGTTGTTTGCCGACATAGTCGTACTATTATCAAAATAAACTTTTAAATAAATAAAAATTTTCCTGTTTAGAAAATAAAAACTAAAAAATCGTTGTTTGCCGACATAGTCGTACTATTATAAAAATAAACTTTTAAATAAATAAAAATTTTCCTGTTTAGAAAATAAAAACTAAAAAATCGTTGTTTGCCGACATAGTCGTACTATTATAAAAATAAACTTTTAAATAAATAAAAATTTTCCTGTTTAGAAAATAAAAACTAAAAAATCGTTGTTTGCCGACATAGTCGTACTATTATAAAAACAAACTTTTAAATAAATAAAAATTTTCCTGTTTAGAAAATAAAAACTAAAAAATCGGCGTTTGGCGACATAGTCGTACTATTATAAAAATAAACTTTTAAATAAATAAAAATTTTCCTGTTTAGAAAATAAAAACTAAAAAATCGTTGTTTGCCGACATAGTCGTACTATTATAAAAATAAACTTTTAAATAAATAAAAATTTTCCTGTTTAGAAAATAAAAACTAAAAAATCGTTGTTTGCCGACATAGTCGTACTATTATAAAAATAAACTTTTAAATAAATAAAAATTTTCCTGTTTAGAAAATAAAAACTAAAAATCGTTGTTTGCCGACATAGTCGTACTATTATAAAATAAAACTTTTAAATAAATAAAAATTTTCCTGTTTAGAAAATAAAAACTAAAAAATCGTTGTTTGTCGACATAGTCGTACTATTATAAAAATAAACTTTTAAATAAATAAAAATTTTCCTGTTTAGAAAATAAAAACTAAAAAATCGTTGTTTGCCGACATAGTCGTACTATTATAAAAACAAACTTTTAAATAAATAAAAATTTTCCTGTTTAGAAAATAAAAACTAAAAAATCGTTGTTTGCCGACATAGTCGTACTATTATCAAAATAAACTTTTAAATAAATAAAAATTTTCCTGTTTAGAAAATAAAAACTAAAAAAATCGTTGTTTGCCGACATAGTCGTACTATTATCAAACAAACTTTTAAATAAATAAAAATTTTCCTGTTTAGAAAATAAAAACTAAAAAAATCGTTGTTTGCGACATAGTCGTACTATTATTCAAAATAAACTTTAAATAAATAAAAATTTTCCTGTTTAGAAATAAAACTAAAAAATCGTTGTTTGCGACATAGTCGTACTATTATAAAAATAAACTTTTAAATAAATAAAAATTTTTCCTGTTTAGAAAATAAAAACTAAAAAATCGTTGTTTGCCGACATAGTCGTACTATTATAAAAATAAACTTTTAAATAAATAAAATTTTCCTGTTTAGAAAATAAAAACTAAAAAATCGTTGTTTGCGACATAGTCGTACTATTATAAAACAAACTTTTAAATAAATAAAAATTTTCCTGTTTAGAAAATAAAAACTAAAAAATCGGCGTTTGGCGACATAGTCGTACTATTTAAAAATAAACTTTAAATAAATAAAATTATTCACTGTTTAGAAAATAAAACTAAAAAATCGTTGTTTGCCGAATAGTCGTACTATATCAAAATAAACTTTTAAATAAATTAAAATTTTCCTGTTTAGAAATAAAAACTAAAAATCGTTGTTTGCCGACATAGTCGTACTATTATAAAAAAAACTTTTAAATAAATAAAAATTTTCCTGTTTAGAAAATAAAAACTAAAAAATCGTTGTTGCGACATAGTCGTACTATTATAAAAACAAACTTTTAAATAAATAAAAATTTTCCTGTTTAGAAAATAAAAACTAAAAAATCGTTGTTTGCCGACATAGTCGTACTATTATAAAAATAAACTTTTAAATAAATAAAAATTTTCCTGTTTAGAAAATAAAAACTAAAAAATCGTTGTTTGCCGACATAGTCGTACTATTATAAAAATAGACTTTTAAATAAATAAAAATTTTCCTGTTTAGAAAATAAAAACTAAAAAATCGTTGTTTGCCGACATAGTCGTACTATTATAAAAACAAACTTTTAAATAAATAAAAATTTTCCTGTTTAGAAAATAAAAACTAAAAAATCGTTGTTTGCCGACATAGTCGTACTATTATAAAAATAAATTTTTAAATAAATAAAAATTTTCCTGTTTAGAAAATAAAAACTAAAAAATCGTTGTTTGCCGACATAGTCGTACTATTATAAAAACAAACTTTTAAATAAATAAAAATTTTTCCTGTTTAGAAAATAAAAATTAAAAAATCGTTGTTTGCCGACATAGTCGTACTATTATAAAAATAAACTTTTAAATAAATAAAAACTTTCCAGTTTAGAAAATAAAAACTTTCCAGTTTAGAAAATAAAAACTAAAAAAATGTATTACACATTTTATTATAATAGCACGGATCATATATTAAAAATAATATAAATAGGGTGTAAATGTCAGAATTATTTAATAAAAATCAAATTAAAAAATATCTTAATATTTGGGTTCTTTTTAAATTAAATTAAATTTTATGCATTCGATATTTAATATTATCATCAAAGCAACTTGTTTTATCTTTCAATTTAAAATTTTGTCTTATTGGAGGGTGAAGGATAACTTAAATACTATAAATTTTCCTGTTTAGAAAATAAAAACTAAAAAATCGTTGTTTGCCGACATAGTCGTACTATTATAAAAATAAACTTTTAAATAAATAAAATTTTCCTGTTTAGAAAATAAAAACTAAAAAATCGTTGTTTGCCGACATAGTCGTACTATTATAAAAATAAACTTTTAAATAAATAAAAATTTTCCTGTTTAGAAAATAAAAACTAAAAAATCGTTGTTTGCCGACATAGTCCTACTATTATAAAAATAAACTTTTAAATAAATAAAAATTTTCCTGTTTAGAAAATAAAAACTAAAAAATCGTTGTTTGCCGACATAGTCGTACTATTATAAAAATAAACTTTTAAATAAATAAAAATTTTCCTGTTTAGAAAATAAAAACTAAAAATCGTTGTTTGCCGACATAGTCGTACTATTATAAAAATAAACTTTTAAATAAATAAAAATTTTCCTGTTTAGAAAATAAAAACTAAAAAATCGTTGTTTGCCGACATAGTCGTACTATTATAAAAACAAACTTTTAAATAAATAAAAATTTTCCTGTTTAGAAAATAAAAACTAAAAAATCGGCGTTTGGCGACATAGTCGTACTATTATAAAAATAAACTTTTAAATAAATAAAAATTTTCCTGTTTAGAAAATAAAACCTAAAAAATCGTTGTTTGCCGACATAGTCGTACTATTATCAAAATAAACTTTTAAATAAATTAAAATTTTCCTGTTTAGAAAATATAAAACTAAAAAATCGTTGTTTGCCGACATAGTCGTACTATTATAAAAATAAACTTTTAAATAAATAAAAATTTTCCTGTTTAGAAAATAAAAACTAAAAAATCGTTGTTTGCCGACATAGTCGTACTATTATAAAAACAAACTTTTAAATAAATAAAAATTTTCCTGTTTAGAAAATAAAAACTAAAAAATCGTTGTTTGCCGACATAGTCGTACTATTATAAAAATAAACTTTTAAATAAATAAAAATTTTCCTGTTTAGAAAATAAAAACTAAAAAATCGTTGTTTGCCGACATAGTCGTACTATTATAAAAATAGACTTTTAAATAAATAAAAATTTTCCTGTTTAGAAAATAAAAACTAAAAAATCGTTGTTTGCCGACATAGTCGTACTATTATAAAAATAAACTTTTAAATAAATAAAAATTTTCCTGTTTAGAAAATAAAAACTAAAAAATCGTTGTTTGCCGACATAGTCGTACTATTATAAAAATAAACTTATAAATAAATAAAAATTTTCCTGTTTAGAAAATAAAAACTAAAAAATCGTTGTTTGCCGACATAGTCCTACTATTATAAAAATAAACTTTTAAATAAATAAAAATTTTCCTGTTTAGAAAATAAAAACTAAAAAATCGTTGTTTGCCGACATAGTCGTACTATTATAAAAATAAACTTTTAAATAAATAAAAATTTTCCTGTTTAGAAAATAAAAACTAAAAAATCGTTGTTTGCCGACATAGTCGTACTATTATAAAAACAAACTTTTAAATAAATAAAAATTTTCCTGTTTAGAAAATAAAAACTAAAAAATCGTTGTTTGCCGACATAGTCGTACTATTATAAAAATAAATTTTTAAATAAATAAAAATTTTCCTGTTTAGAAAATAAAAACTAAAAAATCGTTGTTTGCCGACATAGTCGTACTATTATAAAAACAAACTTTTAAATAAATAAAAATTTTCCTGTTTAGAAAATAAAAATTAAAAAATCGTTGTTTGCCGACATAGTCGTACTATTATAAAAATAAACTTTTAAATAAATAAAAACTTTCCAGTTTAGAAAATAAAAACTTTCCAGTTTAGAAAATAAAAACTAAAAAAATGTATTACACATTTTATTATAATAGCACGGATCATATATTAAAAATAATATAAATAGGGTGTAAATGTCAGAATTATTTAATAAAAATCAAATTAAAAAATATCTTAATATTTGGGTTCTTTTTAAATTAAATTAAATTTTATGCATTCGATATTTAATATTATCATCAAAGCAACTTGTTTTATCTTTCAATTTAAAATTTTGTCTTATTGGAGGGTGAAGGATAACTTAAATACTATATTTTTGTTGTGAAAAAAACTACAGTTTTCATTTCGGCTCGTTACTTCTAAATAACAAACAGCGAAGTTTGCGATACTTCGGAACGAAAAAAAAAAAATCAATCTAAAAAAGTTAAATTATGAATCAACAGAAAAGTAAGGGCAATTATCGGAGGTGGGAGTTGAAGAAGTGTTGAACTTCATGAAAGACTGCTTCAGTGGCGGGCAACTTCATCAAAGACTTTGTCCAGCTCTTCCCTAATTACTATCTTTCTTTTTACCCTACTCCGATTTACAATATTTCTTATACAGTCTCAAATAATGAGCTATAGGAAAGTTCAATAAAATTTAGGGCATTACTTTTTACATTCAAAAGAAAGAAAAAAATGAAGTAAAGCTAATTCATTTGGTTTATGATCAGAGAGTTGTTTTGTATTAGCCTCAATGAAAAATGGGTTTCTTTTTACTTTATATTTAAAATAAATGTATTTAAGTAATATTGTTTTAATCACTGGCAAGCCAAGGCATTAAAAGAATATTTACGGAGGACTTAAAGAAATGTATTATACTTATAAGTTGAATACAGATTAATTAAGCTGTATTAAAAAACAAAAAAAAAAACACAATTTTATATGTGCGTTAATTATTCACGAAATTTATTTTGTTTCTTTTTTAATCAAAAATAATTTTTATGATATTTATAATCATGTCAAGAGGATAAAGGTACTACGGATTGAATGTAAAATATATTAATTTGTATAACAATTAATTTTTTTTTTTAATTTGTAAAAAATAATTATTACTATATGGAACCCATAAAGCTGAAATTCAAAATTTGAACTGAATATCTATACTCATTTTTCCCCGATTAATACGTATTTAATGTAATATTCATTCTAAATACTCGATCTTTTTTATTGTTATAATTGGGGTGATGGCCAGTGACTCTCTTTACAAAAGATGTGGGGTATATAAATTAGAATAACGATCTTAAAAGCATTTTGTGATTGTTCTCAAATATTTGTTGCCTCCTATGCCAAGGTGGCCATAGGATCTTAGTTATGCCGTCCTTTGGAGGAGACGTTAAAAGGCGGTCCCGAGTCTATGCGATGTCAGGTATTCGTTAAAGATCGCTATCTTAATTGAACCTGGGTAGGAAAAGCTTATGACTCCCTCTGTAGCATTGTCCAATTAGCCACAGCAGCATAAAGGGACGTTGAATAAATAAACAAACAAACAAAATATTTGTTAGATTTTATTGCTTACTATGAATATAAATGAAATAATAAAAAAAAAACCAACATAGGTGAATATTATGGCTATGGGGAGGTATAGAGGTTAGAGAGTCCTTCTGGATCACACCTCGCCTTTATAAAGTTGGTACCCGAAAAGTGAGAATAACCTGGAGGCTGAACGTGACCTCAACAAAATCAGCTCTTTGCAGAGTCGTTGAACGAATGACAGTAAAAATTTTTATATGACTTATGTCGTAGACTCTTCTTCTATGAGTAAATCTTATTAATTCTTGAATTGAAGTCAGTATACGAAAAAATTGTATGAATGTAGTATGTATGATATCTTTCAATACTACTACTAATGTCCAAATTGGGACAGGTTGTAATTTTACTCAATAAAAATTGTTGTTGTTGAAAATTAAAAGATTAAAAAAAGTATACGAAAAATACACCCCTCTCTTTCATATAGTACGGATATCACTCTCTACATTTAGGAAACAAGGCTGGGTATTAACAGACTAGACATCGAAGGAGACGGAAAATCCCAAATGCGACAGAAAGTATCCCTCAAGATATCCCAGTTTTGACAGCCTACCTAGAGAAAAACCCGCCATGCAACTCAACCATCATTAATTAGCTAAGTAAAATTACTATAATTATATGTAAAAAGTTTCTGTTCCAGAATTGGAGTACACAAAGCCTTTGGGAAATATTCTAATTTGAATTACTTAATAAACAATTATAATTAATAGTTCAAGGTATTTATCCTCAATAGTTACCCATGGCATATTATATAATAATAATAATAATAATAATAAATCTTTATTTATTCTGGGACTAGTCTCTTTAGAATAACATAACAGAAAAATCAAAATAAAAACTTTAAGGTCTTAGAGTATACAAAAAGAATACGAAGAAACAATAGAAATTACAAACAATGGATTAAAAAGCAGTCTTAAATAATAATATTGAAAATTAAACTAGATAATAAACATAATAAGAAATATGTACTTATATACAATTTTCATTAAAAAAGCATTTCAGTGTTTTTTGTTTTTTAACAATATACTAATAATAATAATAAGTGCAAAACACCAGAGAACATAAAATATAATAGGTATATAAACGTTTCTATCTGTTTTGTTATTAATTTTAATTGAAATTAATAACTTTAATTAAGAAAACTAATTAGGATTCTTCGGAAATTGGAGGGACAGGAGATGATTGAACAGGCGAGATTTGAATGTCGGAAGAGTATTGGAGTCACGGATATAAGAAGGAATAGAATTCCATAAGGATGAAGATCGAATTAGGAAAGATCTGTCGAAAGCTGCAGTTGATGGGGCATCATATACATGTCCGAAGGCCGTGAGCGAGTGTGGCGAGAGTGGACTGAGGATTTGAAAAGAAACATATCAGTTATGTAAGAGGGACGGCGGGATTGGAGAACTTGGAAGAGAAAGGAAGCCAGGAAGTACTTACAACGGTAGGAAGGGTAAAGCCACTTCAACTCTTCGTAGAATCGGGTGACAGAGGTGTCCCTGGATATCCCAAAGATGGAGCGGATAAAGCAGTTGAATAATCGTTTTAGTTTTGCTTCGAGATCCCCAGAGACATCCCCATACACCGCACAGCAGTAGTCAAAGTGGGGGAATATTAAGGAACTAACCAAAATCCTACGGGTTTCAAAAGGAAGAAGATGACGAAGGTAATTTAGGTGCTTTAAGGTGGAAAATGTGAGATTTCAAAGATATGGTTTTTCCAGGATAAAGTTTGATCGAGGGTGAGTCCTAGGTTTTTAACGGTTTGGTGAAACTTTATTGGATTATCATTGAGAAACAGTGTTGGGATTGGTGGAAGGTTTTTAAGGAGAGGATGGGATCCTATCACGATAGCTTTAGTTTTCTCTACATTTAGTTTTAGCTTGTTGTCGGCTGCCCAAGAACTAATTCGGTTGAGATCGTCTTGCAGCTTTTCGATTGCTAGTGATATATATATATATATATATTAATCCCTTCATTTCATAGATCAACTATAGCACTTCATGGGTTGTAGAGCTACTTTAAATTAGGCAAAGTATTAAGATCGTGAACATTTTAGAATTTCATACATAAAATATAAGAAATTGACGTTTTAGGGTCCCCTAAGTCCAAATAACCGAATTGCACGAAAAGGTCTGTTTGCGTGTATGTGGTAAGTCCAGCTTGAAAGTGATAAGTTGTATAAAATAGAAATTTCATATTTTTTAAAGAGAATATGCCTAAGTTGTAACAGTAACCTTTTCATTAAAATTGACCAAATAAAATAGCCACTTTATATCAGTTTGGTAAGTCTAGCATGAAAACTAATAGTAGTACGACACAGAAATTTCATATTTAAGACAAATATACGCCCCAGATTTTGCTACAACATTTTTATCAAAATCGACGAAACAGAAGAGCCACTTTATACCATGAAATTTTCACATTTTTACAATTTTCTGAAGAACGGCTCTAAAGATTTTGATGAAAGTAGCTAAAGCGATGTAGAATATAATGGGCATAAATACGATGTAGGTTTCATTCTGAATAAAATAGACTGACTGTAATTAAATACCTATATTTTAAATTGTATCTCTCTGGAGTACTTTTAAGTTTGTAAATTGAAAAATTAACTATATCATCTTGTGATATCCAGCAAAAGGAGAAAAGAGTACAAATATTTTATTTTTATTTTTTTTTGGAGACTAAGGAGATTAGAGGAGTAATATGAATTTATAATATACTGTTACAAAGCTAGTTTAGAAAAAATATTATCTTGTACGAATAATTGTAAAATATAATGGACAAAGATAAAAATCGGATAAAACTTTTTTTTGTACAACTATTGTTGTAAATAATGTAATAGATTATTAATTAAAATACATGTTTCTATTGAAAACATGTAATTAATTCTTTCACCTTTGACTTCACTTACTATATATGAAACATATAGTAAGGGAAGGTATTGCGATATAGAAATTTTCGAGTTATAGAAGTTTGAGGGTACCCTGAGTTTAAATAAATCAGTCGCTCAGAAAGGTCTCTGTTATGTGGTAAGTCTATCACAAAAAAGTTGCGTGAAACTGAAATTTCATATTTAAAACCACTATACGCTTGCAATGTATCTAGCAGATTTTTCATCAAAATCAGTTGACCGGAAGTAGTACTTTATACTACGCATTTTTCACTTTTTTACGATTTATTCAAAAACTACTCAAACGATTTTAATTAAACTCATTATATAGATGTAAAAGTTAATAGAATTTAATATGATACAAGTTTTATTTGAATAAAATAGTCTGACAGGGCTTAAATGGCGTATTTTCGTATTTTCCTTGTCTAAAGTACGTTTTTTTTTGTCCATCCTAAAAGATTAACCATTTCAGCTTATCAGCATTAAAAAAGAACGGCTGAATATACAAGTTGAACGAAGTTAATGACCAACTAATGGATAAATGAGCTAACATTTTTTTATTGTAATTTTTGTTTTTTATATATTAAGAACAATAATATAGACGTATAATATACCGTAGGTAAGAGGAAGATTTCAGAGAAAACATTATCTAATACACAAAATTGCATAAGGTGATGTTAAGTGACAAACAGAGCTTACACTTATTACTGATTATTATGTCAAACAATCTAATATAGGTATATATTTTAATCTAAATTATGCGTTTCCAACAAAACTGAATACGATTTTTATTTAAATTAACTTAAAACTGTTTTCATAATCTTTAAGTTGATGCAATAATTCTTAATTTGATTTTAAAAGCCGAGGTAAGTGAGTCGTGTGTTGCCCGCACTAGATTTTTTTAATAGATTTGTTTAAGGATCTTTAAAAGATCGATTAACACATTAAGAAATATTATAATTGAAATCATTCTCATCACGTTTTTAACATTATTACTAAGACCAATGTGTGGTATTTTAAGGTATATTGGTCGAGTTCCCGATATGACCTAAGGGAGGTATTTTCTGTAAAATTACATTTACAAAATCGCTATTAGGTTTAGCTACTTTACAAACATGGGCCCTACCCCCCGGCTTTGCCATGTAAAGCCTGGATTATAATCTGTAAGCGATGTAAAGAGGAAAACATTATGGCCTCAAGGTGGGTGATGGATTGCCACAGCGCTAGCCGCGCTAATTCTCTGATATCACGTCTTTGTGCCACAGCTAGCCGCGCTAATTCTCTGATTCACGTCTTTGTGCCAAAGCCCTAGTTTCCATGTGCTCATCCTCTTCCTCAACCAGACCTTGAACCAGAAGAGGGTTCTATAGCCTTGATGTTAGCATGTACATCCATGATATCGATTCAACGCCAAACGATTAGTAACAATCTAGATGTTATTTTCATTCATCAAGATTTATTGATAGGCATTAAAAGCCGCACAGTAGAAAATGTGACCGATTTAGGTGTACAAAATTCTAAAATTTGTCTACATTTGACCTTGGGAGCCCCATATTACAGGAAAAAATATGAAAAAAATTATAAGAAATAATTATAAAAACTAATTAATTTGTTGATACGATTGGCGAGCGCATTGTGGTCAAACATTAAATTTATTTGGTAAAATATAAAACTTCTCTACATTTTACGTTTGAAGCCCTAGAATACGAAAAAAAAATCTAATTGTGGCTCGGAGTTGCTGAAACCTGATAATAGATGTATTTTATATAATTTTGGAAACTCTTCAAATTATATTGAGGATGTATAGTCGACTGTTGAAACTATTATAGGTGGAGTAATCAGGAGTCAGTCTTTTTCTAAATATTTTTAATTTTGCCGACGTTTCGGCTCAAGCCATCATCAGGGCTCAGTTCTAGTGTTATTTTCTGATGTCGCTGTGATTGTTGCTGGAGATGAAGTAACAGAAAGTGATGAATCGGCGTCCGGATGTTGTGGAGGTGGCACTGAAGGTGAACCTGTTGTTTTTTTATCTGAATTAATCGGTTCGGAGAAACGAATGAACATTATCGAACGACTTTTTTTTTTTTTTTTTTTTTTTTTTTTCTTACTCATCAGATAAATTACATGGATATTTGCACCTAGGCTCAGTCAGCTCAGGGATCATAGAGACGGGAATTGTGGCATATCGTCTCTCAGAATGGATATTCGATCATTCGATTATTTGAATCATCGAAGTCCGATCATCCGATTATGACGATCATTCGATTATGCCCACCCCCAGTGAGGTCTGTTAGTCAACTAGCGGCCATTCACATATTTATTAGGGGGCGGTGATCGTACTCTATAAGATACCATAGAGAATCGTGGTATGGAATACTAGGTAACTATATCTTGTAACCAAGAGCCTACACGGGCTGTCGCGCCAGCCGAAAAAAAAATCTTCAATATTTTACTTAGGATTTGCATCAGAGATTGGCTAAGAAAGTTGAAAATTGGTTGAGGGACCAAGTGAGTTGAAAATATAAATTATTTTTTTCAAATAGTTTGTATATAAACATATAAATAATGTGCATGTTTGATACTAAAAAAAACTTAATTTTTACTGATACCTTAATTATTTTTCTATACTTAATTTTCTCACCAAATTTCAGAGGGGGCCTCAAACCCTCTCTCTCCACCTTTCTAAGCTCTATTTATTGCTCTCCCTGCAAAGAGTCCAAACAAAATATCACTATCAATTCCAGCACAATCAGCAGTAACTTCTCACATCTTTCCCTTATCCGACTAACATCCATTAGTGATTCGACTTGAAAAGGTGAGTTAAAACATGAATGAGAAATTCATGGAATGGAATATATTTTATTTTTAGAATCGTTTATGAAGACATTTTTAAGTACTTGTCAACAGCTGTGGGGAAGTGTCTAGCACAGCCTTCAATGCCTAAGAACGCTGCTTCGAACTCAGCAGATGGCCCTAAGATTTTTTAAAGGGAGCCAAAAAAACCCTTATTATACCGTAAAATAGTGGTCCAGAGCCAAGCCAGGTACTCGTATACGTCAGTTATTCGTTAAATATCTCCATTCTAATTAAAATTTTATAAATCCCAATGCAGTATCGTCCGATGAGTCATAGTAGCATAAAGTAATGTTAAATGAATAAGTACAAACAAATCAGATGAGAAGGATTAGAACTGTTTTGAAGTACTATAGGCACTATAGGTAGTGGACCTGACCAAGAAGCCTTATATCCAAACATTCTCCGCATACACATCGTCGGGTTCCTAATGACTATTTGAAAAAAAAAAAAAAAAAAATCGTGTACACTTTACACTATAATCAACGAGAGTTTAACTCATAATATCTTTATTAATACGCAAGCAACTAAGAAACCGCACCATTATATCTACCAGTTATGCCTAATTATATAAAACATCTAACCAATTTTTTTTTTTTTTTTCTTATCCTCCAACTTTATTTACAAAATAAATACAAAAACATTCTATGTATATACAGCAGCAATGGTATATACAGTCCATGGCTCAGGCCTCGTATTGCCCGTTGGCAGCATCTAACCAACTAACCTTAAAATTCTTTTCAATATTTTTCATAAACCTTTAATTACGAGAACCAATATAAAAAACATATAATTCAAATTGATGATATTTCTAAACCACATTTCACTTTAGAATATATATTGTACATAATTACAAACGAAATGAACAGAATTACAATGTTCAGTAGAATGGTTTGTTGTCAAACTGCCTTTCAGATGCTGAGAAACTTGTTTTTAACTTAAATAATGCCAATAGCTGGCTTCCGGTATCCCCTGCTCTTTTTTATGTACGGCAACAGGTGATTAATGTAACCGGGTCTGAAGGGAGGGGGCGAACCATCAGGAAGTCCATCAGTCACCTTCACCAGGAGGGAATCGAACCTTCACCCGCGGGCTGTCAGCCGAAGCGATTGAGAGCCAAACCCTTTGCAACGGCTCAAAGTAACAGCGTCAACGTATAAGAGGACCTAGGGTATTCATCACCGCGATACTGTCCAACCTTCTCTGCACCTCACAACGTTTCTCTGATCAAATCTTGACGGAATGTATAAATGGATCCACACGGAATCGAAAGATTAACAGTTATTTGCCAATTTTTCTTAAGTTGTAATTACAATTATAATGATAGGTAGTATTTTTTTCTTATAATCTTCTGTTTTTTGTTTATATACCTTGCTATTGACCTTTGTAATCGAACAAGAATAAAAATAGTAAATAAATCATCTTTCAAGAAGCGTAGGATCCTAATCCGACCTTAAAAAGTCCATTCTTGGAAACTTCTGGAGTATTATTATTTTTTTTTTAAGATTTAGTAACAACGCCACAAACCACAACATAATGATTCTGGCACACAATACACCGTTTATCAGCACCCATTTATGTGGTAGAAGACAGCCAGAGACAAGGACCGTACAGGTTCAACTCTGTTTCAGTAAGTTTTTTTTTTTTTTTTTTTAATTTTATTTATTGAGAAATATTACAATCTGTCCAATTCAGGACATTTTTAATAGTGATAACGTACAACATTCATACTACATTCACACGATATATACAAAACTATAAATTTATATAATAATAATAATAAAATATACATATATACAAAATAAAATCAATAAAAGTTTCAGTAAGTAACGCTCTAAATTTTTATTAGTAGTATTTTTCGTTTGAACAATATTGCTTTTTAAATTTAGAGATTAAAACTTTCTTGTGAGAATTTTCTTTTTTTTTTCCAATAGTCATAAGGAATATTACGCTATGCAATAAACAAGGGTGAGAGAAGGGAGTGCACTATAAGATGATTTTACCGTGGCTAAAAGAACACAAGGTTAAAATTCAAACAATTAAATCCCCCCTTTCATTTCATTAATAATAAAATCAAATTGAGAGCCTTCACAGATCATTATTATTCGATAAGCATGTATAAAGTTTTAGAATCGGCAAAACGCGATAAACAAACCAATAAATGAAAAAAAAAATTGAAATCTTGGCTGTATATATGCTTGTAGCTCCGTTATTTTCGAAGATAGAGAAAACATTTATTTTTAACCAAAGGGTTTACAAAAAAATGCGAAAAATTTTGAAAAAGAGAAAAAAGAAAAGAAAAAAAATTGAAATTTCATCCATAAATCCGCCCATAATTCAGTTATATTTGAAGAAAAATAAGTATAGATTTTTTTAATTTAGTCAAAAGCAATAAACAGAAAAAAAAAAGATAGAGAAAAATCGAAAAGATTAGGAGCTATTAACAGTGATACCCTAATACAGTTATTTGGAAATAATTAACCATTGTGTAATAATTTGCAGCGTTTTTACATCTATAGACTAAAGCACTGCTCTGAAACCTATAGATAGTGTAAATATGGTATATTATTATGCGAATTTTATTTATGCGTGATTGGCTAGAAAGGAATCAGAGAATATAAAAGAAGAATCTTTGGAAAGGAAGCTAGGAGGTAACGCTCAGCGCTTTATCTCTCGCTCCAATAATATATCAGATCTGCCTCAGCCCCTAAAGCAATTTGATACCTCTCCTACCGTTTATTTGATTTTCCCATCCTCCCCAATTTCCCAGCTAAAACGTTATATGAAAGGATAATACGCTAACTGCTATATGACTCATATTTTATAATTAGTATAGGGATATAGTAATTTTTTATATAGCATAATCCATAAAGGATGTCATCGAACATAAAACATGTGACGCGGATATAAACTCTCCAGCGGTTCATGTAAAGAATATATCTGATATAACTATTAATTTGGTTTAGATGAATTAGTTTAAAGCAATGAAAAACAAGTATGATCATTAAAAAAAACAATAAAAAGTTCAATGTTTTTTTATATTCCGAAAAAATATGAAAAACTTTTTATAATATTGCCAAGACCTAATGTTCAACAATACAAGTCGTATTTGTATCATCGAAATTGGATCAAACGACAAAGTCTTAAGTACCTTATCATAATCATTGATAAATGATCAATCACTTATTTCATCATTTTTACTTTACTTACATATATATATATATATATATATATATATATATATATATATATATTTTTTTTTTTTTTTTTTTTTTTTTTTTTGGGCGCGAAAAGGCCTCGACTTCCTTCTCTTCCATACTTCCCTCATGAGCTCCGCATGTTTGCGCTTTCTTTCCTCCGACCACGCATAATCCCTTTTTTGGCGTTCTTTGACCACGAAGTCCTTTATATTGTTCAGTGAACTTCTGTAGGTCTCTCTATCCCCACAGTCTGAATCCTTCAGTCCTGCTGAATCCATGTCGACCCTGATCTGCTTGAAAAAACCAGTCGTGTTCTTGCGCTGGTGGAATCGTCGGAAGATTTCCCGGTTTAACCTTTCAGGGCTTATCCTCATCATGTGCCCATAGAATTTGAGCCTTCTTACCCTGATGTCGATCTCCAGACTTTTGTTGTCAACGTATATTTCTTTGTTGGACTTTAGCCTGTATCCTTCGGGTGTCTTGTTGGGCCCATAGATCTTCCTAAGTATTTTTCTTTCTACCTTCAGAAGTTTTTCTAAGCTAGGGAGGCAGGAGGTCTCTGTCCCATAGAGTATCACGGGTTTGATAACGGTGTTATAATGTCGGACTTTGGCTTTGATGGATAGGTTCTTTTTGTTGTAGAAGTTCTTGAGGTCGAAATACAAGCTCTCCAATTTCGCGACTTTTCCCTTAAAGCTTTCTCGGTCCGATCCGTTATTGCAGATTACTTCTCCCAGGTATCTGAATTTCGGGGTCACCTTTATCTTTCCACATACGGTGTCGACCGCCTTTTTCTTGTATTTTGAATCTGTGGTCATTAGTACTGTCTTTTTAGAGGAGATTTGTAAGCCCGTTTTCATGGCTATCCTTGAGAGGGCATTTATCTGAGCGATCGCCTCTTCCTCCGTTTCCGCGAAGAGGGCGAGGTCGTCTGCATAGGCAAGACACTTTACTTTTACATGGTCCTTCTTCGTACCTAGGACCGCTCCGGAGTCGTTTTCTTTCCACAGTTCTCTCATTATCTTATCCAGTACTACATTGAATAATACTGGGGATAGCCCATCTCCCTGTCTGAGTCCCGTTTTGATCTGGAACGGTTTGCTGATGTGTCCTTGATACTTGACTTTTGACTCGGTCTCTGACAGGGTCAGTCCTATCAGCGTCCTGGTTTTCTGGTCGACCCCATATTCCTTGAGTACTTCAAGCAAGGTCTCCCTGTCTACCGAGTCGTACGCCTTCTTGAAGTCGACGAACGAGATGAAGAGGTTTTTTCTGCTCTGGGTTCTGTAATATCTAATCAGGAGCTTAAGGCTAAGGATCTGTTCCTGGCATGATCTGTTTTTTCTGAATCCCGCCTGATATTCCCCGATCCTTGGGTCCACTTGTGGGTACAACCTGTGCAGGAGTGCTTTGGAGAGAATTTTGTATGTTACTGGCAGTAGGGATATCCCTCTGTAGTTGTTCACATCAGATTTATTCACTTTCTTGTGAAGTGGGTGTATCAGGGCGGTTCTCCATTCCTTCAGAATTCTCTCTTCACTCCAGACATCCATCAACATTTCCGTGATTGTTTTCCGGAAATCTTCCCCTGTTAGTTTCCACATTTCCGCAAGAACCCCATCTTCTCCCGCCGCTTTGTTATTTTTTAAGGACGCGATGATCTCGTCCAATTCCTCGTCGTCCGGGGGTATGACTCCGCATGTAGAGGAGTGTTGTCGACTGCTGCCAGTTTCTCACTTGGTTTTTCACAGTTCAGCAGTTCTTCAAAATACTTCGCGAACTTGTCACAGATTTCTTCTTTGGTTTGTGCCGGAGGTTTTTCTTTCCTCTTTAGTACCAGACCAGAGGGTGTGAACCCTTTGATTTTCTGCTTGCAGCTTTTGTAAAAGAGTCTGGTGTTGTTCTTCCTGAAGTTTGTTTCCATTTCCGTAAGTTGTTCATTGAGGAAGCTCCTTCTCCTTTTCCTCAGTGTTTGGTAAGCGTTCTTCCTTTTTTCTAAAAATTCCTCATGGTTTTTCTTAGTTTTATTTTGGTTCCATCTTTTCCATGCTTTTCCATATATATATTATATATATATATATATATATATATATATATATAAAATATATACCTATATATATAAAAGCATATGTGTGCCTGAGATGTTACTGAAACTTTTTTAACAAAATCAACAAACCAGAAGAACCTCTTTATTTATACCACGCATTTAGAACCTTTTTACAATATTCTCAAAAACGGCTCTAACCATTTTAATTAAACTCGCTATATCGTAATGAAGTATACAATTAAATAGGAGTTAATTTAATCGTAATTTTATTTAAGCTAAAATATATGATTCCATCGAAGCTAAATAGTATAGTCCTTAAATTGATTTTAACAGCCGAAATAAGAGAACACGTGTGTTGTTCGCCTCAGATTTTTATTATTTTATGTTCGATTAAAATTATTTATTTTTGAGAAAAATACACCAAAAAATTATGAGCAACATGCGGGAGGTCAATTAAAGGAAAGATATTTTAAAATCGATTATGACGATATCAACAACCAGACAGAAAAAAAATTAATTGCTCATTAAAGAATAAATGTCACATGTGATTAAAAAATACACAAAATTTAGCGACGCTACTTAGATTTGTGCGATATAATATGCAAATCGGTACATCATCATGAGTGACTAGTATTTGGTATTAGGAAATCTCTAACCGGCAACCAGTTTTTTAAGAGATTGGTAGATCGTTCCTAAGAAATATTTTGTAAGTTTATATTATGAAATATAGGTGAATATCCCACTGGTTGCACACTTGGTCCGAGATAGATACACCTCCTTTAATTCTAAACTACCTTCCCACTCAAACTCGCTAGTCCGTAACCTATCATCTACATCGATTCCCGGTAATCCTCCGAGGCGCCTGAAAAGACGGTGGCCTCGAGACCTGCTCATAAAATAAACTTTGAAGTACTACTACTGGGTAGATTCTTTACATGCCTCTTATTGTAATACAGCCATTTTAGTTACTGTTTTTGTATATACAGTTGTAAAAAAGAATAAAATATGTTATTATATATATATATATATATATAGGTGAAAAATGTGGCTAATCTCAGAAAGAAGTGGAAATTTCCAAGTGATTATATTCTACAATATATTGATTATAATATGATTCAGATCATTTTATCATATATATTAGGCATACGGTATCGTTTATGATCGTAAATACGAAAATTATAAATTTCTTTTCTTTTTCTTGTGATTTCTTCTAATCGTTATACGAATTTAGATAGATATTAACACCTTTATGTTCTCCAGAATTAATAAATATCAGAGTTTGGCTGCGTCATATAAGGATTCAGCGGAATTCTGGTATCCCATAGCTGCCGAGACAGAAGCAAGAAGCTTTTATGGCAACGAGTGCGACGACCGAATGGACTAAATTGGAGCCGACAATTGGCGGTTGTCGGGGGAGGATTTGTGGGGCCCAGAGCCCCCCATAATTTATCTCTCAGCCACCCGATGCTAAATATTTGAATAAAAACTTCATTTGCAGTTGCTCCCAGCATCCTCATGAATGGACCATAATGAATTTTTATACAGTTAGCGGCGCCATTTCAAAGTAAAATGCCGCTTCTAACTATTGTCCCAGGAATGGGAAATGTTCAACCAGAACCCACCTCCTTTCCTGGTATCTTGGAGGCTTGCCTATCAAGAGAGGGTTTCCTTTTTTACCATTCCAAATCATTTCCGAGAAATGGTTTAAAACTCATGCATAGAATGAAGGCTTTCAAGCATTTATTTTTATTGAAATATTACTCCTTGAAACTTGTTATATTATATGATAAACTAATGAGCCTGAAACAATTTGCAGCTATATTCGCAACTTCTCTATCCACCATCGACAGCATAATATTGTTTTTACCAGCAGAAAAACTCCACAATTACTTTAATCACATTCAGATAACTGTCGATGGTAATGCAAAATTAGTTGTAATACATATTTGTCGTTGTAATGCGTCCTTACAAGACATTCAAAGTAAATCCTAATTTTCTCTATACTGGTTTACTGTCTTCAAATGTAGTATTCATTACACAATTTATTCAGCTGGTATATTCAATCTCACTTTTGACATGGTCATCACACAGAAGTTTTATCAGTGAACAATGATGCAACTGTTTTATTCTAAGCGCTGCAATTCATGTATCATCCCATTGCTTCTTTAATCTAAATTACAAAAAAAAAAATACCATTACTAATTTGGGTCCAGTATTTTTTAGCACTGGATCAGATCTAGAAGAACAACCAACTTTTTCTCGTCTGATGCAAACATCGATAAACTTTCTTCGGCATAGAAAAATCTTGCAAGTATTTTATCCATTGCAAAAAAATAGGACTAAGCAGAGTTTTTAAACAGCTTCACCTTTCTCTAGCTTGAATGTATTGAATAAATCATCATGCACGTCTGAAGATGAACCAGGATTTGAATTATTATCCACAAATTATGACATTTTAGTTGGCGACTTTTTAATTATTAAAGTAGTTGGAAAAAACCCTGACAATTTTCTATTTTATGTTTGTAAGGTTTTAGATCCTGATGATGGAGGATACATAGGTTTGTTTTACAAAAGAATCAAGTTAACTTATAGGTTTGTTCCAACTCAAGAGGAAGCTTATTTTAGCCCTAGTGAAGTTATATTGAAGTTGGAAGAGCGAATCAGATCTTCTAAATCTACCCTATTCATGGGGTCCGTTTCATTTATTAGTAATCTAAGTGAATACATCATTCACTGACATTTCTTTTTCTTCCTTCAGATGCTTTACAACTTTTAGAGTATAAGAGACCTAATGTCTAGAATATAAGTGAATAAAGTGACCTAATATCTATTTTTAAATGATTCAATTTAGAAAAAGTAATTGAATAAGCATTTTACATTGTTCTCATTCACCCTATATGTTGTAAATGTGAACAAAATAACATTTCCAATATCGTTCGGACTCATCCCTACTGTGGGGTGAATGGGAACAGTAATACATTTTTTTTTCTCAAAAACTACAATTAAAAACACACATACAGTAAATATGTAATATAGGAGATGTGGACCTAAGATTTGATGTATTATTCTATTGATTAAGATAAAAAATAAATTTATTATATTGCTCAAGATACCCTAGAGTGTTCCTATTCACCCCATTTTTCGGTATCTTTCGAAAAGCGTCGTCCTCCATCCAAGACACGGCAAGCATATCTTAACTTGGATGTTCTTCTAAGGTGCACCACATTTGGCTCCTCGTAAATACGATGCAATTCAGCATTCCACCTTAATCCGAACTCCCATCCCTTACTGCTCCAAGTATTTTTCTTAGGATTTTCTTTTCGAAGGTCAGCAAATATTGACGTCTGGTTTAGACAGAGGCCAAGTTTCTGAACAATATATTAAAAAGAAGTCTGATTCGTGTATTGAAAAGCGAGGTCTCGGTTTTGCTGACTGAGGAATCTTAATAATTTTGTTTTCCATTCCGAAGTAACACCTATAAGCTGTCAAAATACTCAGATATTTCGCAGTGTTATCTACACTGACCAGAGAACCAAGGAATAACAAGACAAGAAGTATTGAAATATTTACTAGTCTCCAAATTTCAATTTATTTACTTATTTCTCCAGAGGGTAGTAATATTACAAACAATTATTTATTATTTTTATCTTCCCCAACCTCGCCTTTGAAGACTATACGGTGGTTTCTCGGGCCAGATTAGGTTAGATTTTTATTGTCTTAGGGCCTGAGACCCTTTCTACAGACAAAATAATAATTTTTACAATAATTAATGTGCCAAAAAAAAAAAAAAAAAAAAAAAAAAAAAATCAGTTTTAAACAATACATATATAACCCGTTTTTTTTCTTTTAAATAAACATAAAACAGTAAATATTTTAAACTATACAAAAAGAAATTAATAATAATAATAAACAAAATTTATGTATACTATTTAAAAAAAAATATTTAAAAAATAAAATAAAATAAATATTAATGATAATAATAAATAAACACTGAGGGAAGAGATTAAGGAAAAACAATCAAATAAAGTAAAAGGAACAAAGGGATATTGGAAAGGGAAAGGAAGCATCTCCATGTTTGTTCAGAGCCTCAACTCTCGACGAGTCTGGTGCACTCGACGAGTCTGCCTCAAAGAATAGTCGAAGGCAAGCCTTACGGAAAGAGGAAGAAAACCTGACTTCCACCGGTAGCTGGTTGAGCTCTCTCGCTGCCGCGGCGTGGAAAGAATTCCTCAAGGCCTCAGTTCTGCAAGCAGGTAACTGGAATACGCCCTGTAACCTCTCACTCCGCACCTCAACAAACTCACGCCTTAGGATTTCTGGAACACTGGTATCAAGCACTTTACGGGCTAGGCACATTAAATTGAGGCGGCGATATTCTTTTGCTCGAAGCCAACCTAACTCCTTTATAAGTGGACTAATATGTTCGTCCCCTTTAATACCAAATATGAATCGGATAGCTGCGTTGAGTGCTCTCTGTATTCTGTAGTCCTCAGCTTCCGATATATCTATATATACGGAGTCACAGTACCATATTAGTGGGCGTACCAGGTGAGGGTGAGATATGAACAGCCTCCCTCGCCCGTCACCGAGATGCATACTTATTTAATTATTTTATTCTGAAGTTTCCGATCATCCGGTTACTCTGCAACGCGCTTCAATAGCAACGCGCCTCAACCTACTCGGTTACTCTGCCCCCCTACATTAAAGACAATTGGGACGATGATTTCAAACAAATGCTATATCCATTCTAGGAAACTTTGCAGGAGGCGCGAAACTCTCTCATTATTATATTATTAAACCAACTTATTTGATTCTTTTCGCATTAAAATCTAGAATTGTTTTTTTTAACATCTTAATAATACTAAATTAAAGTTTTGGAATGAAATGTCTCAGTATGATTTAGATCGAAACTAAATGCGTAATTAGTAACTTTAGGAAATAATTGTATTTCTATATCGCGTTTTAAAAGGACTTGAGAGTTCATTAGATAAAAAGTTTAGATCAAACTAAACGATAAGAATACAAATATGTCAAAATATCCATTTCATAAAAAATGTCCTTTAGTACCTTTTGG
Source organism: Piezodorus guildinii (assembly GCA_023052935.1). NCBI lineage: Eukaryota > Metazoa > Arthropoda > Insecta > Hemiptera > Pentatomidae > Piezodorus > Piezodorus guildinii. The sequence goes on along the minus strand of CM041297.1, from coordinate 75,463,181 downwards.
AAATCAACGTTTCAATTATTGTTTACAACTCAATTATTTGTTATGACGCATTACAAATGCACCACGGCACGCTACTAACAAAACCCTATCTACTGTCTTACACATACCAACAGTCGACGAATAAATAAGGACTTTTTATCTACGATTACATAATAACTTAAAAAGGCATACCAACAAAATTATTAGAAATATGGCTACAGCCAACATTACCATAAATCCGAGGAAGGAATTAAAAAGGTGCTGCATGGGAGATATCCTGCGTTAATTAGCAGTCGATCTTGTCGAGGAAGGAATGCTGCTAGGTACTGATCCTTTCTCATACCTCACACGTCAGCATTTTCCACTGCTTTCTTACACTTGCTGATTGGCCTTGTGTTATGGATAGGTGCAAATAAATATTTTAATAGTGAAAATAAATGAATGAATGAATGAGAAAAAAGCTTTATTCTGGGACTAGATCCCTTAAGAATAACATAGATGCACAGGAAAAATAAGGGTTATAACTGGCCAACGAGCACATACAAAATAAAAACTAATAACTTGAATGATTGCAATAAATATATACTATTATTTTAAATGATTAAAAGAGAAATAAATAAAAATATTCAAATAATATTTAAATGTTTTTTTTCCGTAGCGCGACAGGCCGTGTAGGCCCTGGGCCTAGCGGTGAAATCTCCTGGGGGATCACACTCACGTTTCTTGATGCATTTTGTAGTGTCGGTCATAACTCCCTACTCCTAATTTTGTGAATGGCCACCATTTGGCTGACGGGTCTCACATGCCCGGGGGAGAGGCTGTGAGTGAATTAAATTAATGCTTAAAAAAGTCCCTCGTCATTTATGTCATGAAGTATAGGCATTTCACACATCACTTTAATCTCTATACTGAAATTAGTTGGCATCTAATTGAGAAGTAAGAAGGTGTTTAAAAGGGATAAATTCGAATGGACATTGGGAAGGAGCATAACGGATGTTTATTAAGAGTGTATTCAAGAAACAAATGGACCCGGCTAAGAGGAAAATTCATATTTTTTGGTTCTATGGGAAGGCGAATAGATGTCGGAAAGAAGGGATCTGGTTTCCTGAGAATGGATTGTTGAGTTAAATTGTAGGAGAATATAAGACGCAAGAGAGGCGGTGGGAGGGGATGACTCGACAGAGAAAGGAACCAAGGAAATATTGCCTTCGAATCGAGGAAAATAGCCAATTTGACTCATAAATAAGGCAATAATTGAAATGTACGATGAACTAAATCTTTGATACAACTAAGTTCCACTTATGGTGTGCCAGTACACTAAAAGAGAATGAAAGAGAAAGAAAGGTTGAAGTACGTCATTGGGCCGAAAGGATATTCCGGCAAAGGGGCGGCTTATGGCTATTACCCGGCTAATGAAAGCTATATATTGCGACGAGATCCTCACGTAGCCGGGTATCTTCCCTTAACGTACTCCGCAGGCATAACTGGACCTTCTAAGGACCTTCATTCCACCTTCTTATACCTTCCTTACCTTAACCCTTAACCTTTAGTTCTATTCTTTAACAATTCCAGGGCACCCCTTTCTTTCTTGGGCTAGTGGAATAAGAATAAGGATTTTTTTGTATAGAAGGTCTTGAGAACAGAATTTTTAGGGCTTTTCTAAAAGGTAAGGTATGCTTTCATCCTTGAATTATTTTCTGATGACAATGGGAGCGATTCTTTTTTTTCCGTACCTTGAAAAAAAAAAGAACGAATAATTAAGAATAAGGGAGCATTAATTGAAATTTATATATGAAATTGTTTTAATAGTTTTGTCTGTTTTTCTGATTAAGTCCATGTACAAAAAAAATAAAATAAATATTCAAATTCAGTTCTTAATTTACAAGAATTTTTTAAACCACTACTTGTGTTACCACTTGCGATGACGAAAATGTAAAGCACATCCTTATCGTATGGTTTTGATTTGATACCTGCAACATTACTGGTGCTAGAGAGATTTTGCACAAATTTTTAACCGCGAAGCAGATTTAGAATTACAGTATTTGTCAGGAAAATATTCTATTCACAGATTTGAAGAAACGATAGATAATAACTTGAAAAAATCATAACATGTTCCTCCACAACCATGAAAGTCTTGGTTCAGTACATATAGTAGATTCGTAATGTTTCTAGACCAATGGCCGTGAATTGAGACGATTCGGCTGAGATCAAACTTAGCCGAGCAGGTTTTTCCTCATTTTTGGGTACCCACTTTATATAGGTTCGGCCCCAGGAGGGCCTCCATACCCTTGGATCGCCTTCCGGCAGAAAAAAATAACAACAACAACAGAATAAATAATAATTTTCCATAGCCGGAATTCGAACCCAGGACCTGGATAACAGTAGACTACTGATCTATAAACTATACCACACCGCTCTCCCTGTTGAAAAAAAATCATTAAAATCAAAATGTTAAACGGCATGGTCTGGACAATTTAAAATGGGATGACCTATTGCATGGACTGTAGTGAATTTATGATGTATTATGGAATAGGAATGGATCATATACAGTTTTGATAGTTACATAGTTTGGAGCAATAACTATTGTTCTAAGGATTTTGGATTAGATATGTTTGATGTTAGAAATATTGGCTGTCCCAATACAGTTCAAACCCGTAGGTCTAAACATGTTTCAGAAACATATTATCATGTCTTTGAATTCAAGATTTTATCAAGTCTTGATGGAATTTAGAAAAAAAATGGATGAAATAAGGTCTATAATAAATCAAATATTCGGCTCTTTGTGTAAGGTATGGTTAATAACATAATAAGGAGCATTAACTATTGTTCGGAGGACTTTGGGTCGGATGAATTTGATGTTAAAAAATGTTGGGCTAGACTCACAGTTTAAGTCCATGTACTGTCTTGTAAATTAGCATATTGTTTTCAATTGAATGCGGGGATATTCTGTTTAATATTCTTCATGATCTACCAAATCGTCAGCTAGGTTCTTGTCGTTTGAGTCTAGTATGCCGGTTTTCAGTTAGAATCTTTATGTTTAGAAATTTTTTTCTGCTGCTAGATTAAATTTTAGGTTTAGCAGTCTATAAAATGGTTATGAACATATAAACATAACTTTTATAAATACCTAAAATATAATATAATATAAAAAATGATTAATAAAATATTAAATACATTATCAAAAATAAAAACAAAATTTAACGATTATATTAAAAATGTATACTAAGTACTAAATTACGTGAAAAAATGATGAATGTAGATACTACCGTAAATAAATAACCGGTGGAACATGCTAAGATATATTAAAATTGCCTGGTCCAGAATAGTAAGTCTATGTTTTGTAAAGTTGCTTTATCGTAGCAGGGATTTCCCTGTAGAGTAATTCAACAGAGAGAGTGGAAATTTTGCGACCAAGAAAGAGGAGAATAATAACCTAAGAAAACTACCATGCCAGGACGCGTAAAATAGTTTTAAGTTGGGAGGAAGCCAGGGCAAAGATTAGATAATAAAACTTGAACGTCTGGTGTTACGGCAACAGCTAATGTAAAATTTAAGGGGGTTCTTCAAAATGGAAGAAGACGCAATCAAACAAATATTTAAAATATGGTACTTAAAAATAAATAAAAATTAAATTCTTAAATTAGTGTGCAATATATTTAATTTAATTTAACAAAAAAAAATCTGGTTACATCTTATAATTTATATTTTAAAAATGTAACATCAAATTGACTCATCCATAGCCTTTGCAATTATAAAATATAACACGCAAATGTTCACTCTCCTTTTTTGAATGAGAATGATTGAATAATATGTATTATGCACCCAAGAAAAAAGTGTATATATTACAGTAGTTTTTTTATTAATTCTCAAACAAGTTCCTTTAGATGATGTTGCAGAAAAAATGAATTAGAACTTTAGTATCTTGAGTAGCTAAAAATACTAACAAAATAAAACGGAAATAACAAATAAAATAAATCATACTTTTTTTGCTGGGTTTTTTTTTTAAGTTCTTTTTAAATACAAAAATTGATCCATATTTTTTACTCAACAATCCTTTTATTTATGTTTCTTTCCAACTTTACAGGGATTTGCCATTTTCAAGGATCCTACTAAAATCATTTATCCTAAAAATAAAAGATAATCAACATTTAGTTTTAATACTGTTATAAACCTGGGAGTAACCTTCGACCAAACTCTATCCTTCAAAAATCATATTTCCGAAATCTCCCGTCGAACCTTTTCAACCATAAAGCGACTATATTCCCTCTGTCACCTATTTCCGTATGAAACCCGAAAACTCCTCGTTACCTCTCTAATATTTCTCCACTTCGACTGTTGATGTACGGTATACGATGGTGTTTCTGGGGATCTCGAAGTAAAAATAAAACGCTTATTTAATTGCTTTGTCCGATTCATCTTCGGGGTCTCCAGGTACGCCTCCGTGTCTCAATTTTATGGCGAGTTGAAGTGGCTTTACCTTTCCAATCGTCGCAAGTATTTCCTTGCGTCATTCCTTTACCAAGTTATCCAATCCCGCCGTCCATCATACATTTTTGACCTCCTTCAATACAAATCCTCTGTCTATCCTCGTTGTACACGCTCCAGGCCTTCGGATTTATACGGTACGGTCCACCGAACTGCACATTTCGACAGATCCTTTTTCATTCGATCCTCAATCCTATGGAATTCTATCCCTCCTTCCATCCGTCACTCCAACTCTCTTTCAACCTTTAAATCCCGCATATTTAATCATTTAATGAATACCCAGGCTCAATAAAATTGTAAATAATTTATTATTATTATTATTTATTTTTTTGTCACTGTTTTTGTTTTCTTCTTATTTGAACATGTCTAATTTTATGTAAGTCATTATTAACTTGTTAATATGTATTTAACTTACTCTAAGACTGCAAAGCACATTTTGTAAATTCTGTATTTTTTTATTATAATGGAACTTGTCCCAGGATAATAAAGAATTTATTTATTTATAAAATATTTTACACACAAACTGTTCTGTACACACACATATAATGTATGTATTGTTCCATAATAAAGAAGTATAATTTAGGCTGAAACCTGCCTTGTCAGCTTGTTGTGAATTTATTTCACTCAAATAAATAATAGTTTTCGAGGACAGGCTAAAGCGAATTATTAATACATTTTTAAGATTTGTCCTTGGCACACCGAACAGGTCTCATGTGACCCATTTATACAGTGAGTTAAAGTGGCCACTTCCCTCAAACCGCAGACAATATTTCCTAGGATCATATCTTTACCAAAACATAAACCCTCAAATTAGATCGCGCGATTTTAACCTTTATATTCCTGCCCACAGAACAAAAAGTTTTGATATTCCTTTCTTTTCGTTCTACTACTCTCTGGAATTCCTTACCTAAACATATCCGCCACACTTCTTCCCTACCATCATTCAAGTCCCAGCTGTTCGAGTGCCTATTTCATCTCAAACAGACGCTCCACAAGCCTGATATTTCAAATCAAATATCTATTAAAAAACCAAATTTATATTAATTGTTCATGTTTCTATATGGATCAATTATTATGAATCAGTTTGAATGTTAAGTTTAGTTCAACATATCAGAAGTTATTTATTTATTTTACTCTTTTGTTTTATTGTATCCTACTTTTCTTCTTAAACCTTTGTAAATAAAAATTAATTATAATCCTTTGATCTTGTGCGAGACACATATTACTCGTATATATTAATTGTACATATCATATTGTTCTTAAGGGACCCAGTCCCAGAATACAAAATTATTTTTCTATTCTATTCTATATAACAAAAATTAATGAGTCATAGTAATAAGCTAACAGGTAGATTCTAATAATAATTTAGGAAACAAACTAGATAATAAAATAAAATAATAGATATATGTTCAGATTAAAATAAACAGTGTTCATTAAAATAAACAAAATAAAATAAAAGTTATATACATATAAATATGAACAGAATGTATGTTTATGTTCATAGTAAGAAGAAATCAAAGGGGGTTTTACAAAAAAATTCTAGCACTTTACGACTTATTAACTGATGCAAATCTGCCACAAATATTATATGAGGGAATCCTCATCGTCGGTATGTTTCAGCCCGGTAAAGTATATTGCTTGTGGACTGTTTCAGAGAGTCCTACATAAAATCTAATAAACAGAAGATCCAATATTGGTCTGTTGGTTCGACACAGTACACACACATGTGCTTCAATTGCCTCTACAACGAACGGCATGCCAAGCTTCAATTTGTTTTTATATCTAAACTAGTCTTCATTGCTAGTTCGTAATATCGCCAGTCCTTTGAAATTTGCGAAATATAGAGTATATGATTTGAAATGTAGCTAAAATAGAAAAAAAATAATTTCATGATGGATGTTTTTTTTTCTTTCTTTCTTTGTTTCTCTAATAATTTCATTTGAATAAACATACACCAGGTCAAGTAGCTCGTGCTTACGACATGTAAACGCACAACACTTACATTTTGACACCATTTGATTAGTACATTAACGTATGAATTAAGCAAAAAGTGAACTAAAATTTATTATAAATTGTTCATTTTACTTCCTGTTATGACTGCAAAAAAATTTCTAACTTTCCTGGTCTGTAGAGAAGAAAGAGAGTTTTAAAGTTTTTTTTTATAAATATTTCCAAAATTATAATTATTCGAAATAAACATTGTAAAAAAAAAAGGTATATTACTTTAAAATGCTAAAATAATAATTCTATACATTTTTTTTTTCGCTGACATAAATGGTTACGGATGTATTACATGGATACAATTTAAGATTTTTCAATTATAGCTGCCAGAAGAGGCGTGTCCTTATCAACGTTTAATAAGTAAAAAACAAACAAAACATTCTAAAATGAGCAGTGGAAAACCTTAGTTATTAAATTGAACATATATTTTTATCCTCTTCTTTTTTTTTTTTTTTTTTTTTTATAATTAATGCTAACAAGACGATATCATAAAATTTTCTCTACGGTTCTACGGTCCTGGATTCGACCGAAAATTGTTTATTCTGTTTTATTCCGCCGGGAGGCGACCCTAGGGTATAGAGAGACCTTCCTGTGGCAGACCCAGGCTCTATAAAATGGGTACCCAAATCGGGGAAATAACCTGGTGGTCATTGGCCCAGAAACAATACGAACTCTGTGCTAGAAGACTAAGTGCTCAGCCCAAGTCCTTACATGGGTTGTTGAGGTATGGGTTTTTTTAAGCCAATTTAAATTATCGCCATTTAGCTCTGTCAATGTATTTCATAAAATGAAACAAACATGACATCAAAAACTATTCAATTTTAAATTAACATGACTTAGGATTGGGCACTGCCAGTTTGTACCTTGGTACCTTTTAAGACGCCAAGAAGCAACAACTATCTAAAAATGCAATCATACCACACAAATTGTCCAACGCTTGCTAATTTAGAACGCAATTCACAATAAAGGTTGGCCAAAAGAAAACAATGAAAGAAATGCTTCCTTACCCTACTCTCAAAATACCCTACTACCACCAAATATACTTCTTTATATCAAGCCGATAACCATTAAGGGTAAAAGCAGATAATCGAACAAAAAAAAATTAATAAGTATTTTCTTGATAAAAGAAGTACGTTTTTATCCTTAAGATTCAATATATAATTACGAATCTAAAGAAAACCCAAATGTATGGGTCCCTATTAAAGTGTTTTGATAGAGGAAAGGGGCCCTGTAGTATCCAGGCTATATTACCCAACCCCGAAGAATATTGTCCGCTGCCTAGCACGCGCCTGGAATGTGTATAGCCTCTTCTCCAGGCCCTCTCAGTGGCCCCAGGAAGCCATGCCCAGTATGTAGAGCTCTAGCCAATATCTTAAGGCCCTTTTATATAAAAAAAAAACAATTTTTCCTCAATCTAGGCTTAAAAGATAGAACTTTTGGATAATCTGAATATGTTACTCTCTATGTTATAATACTACATTAGTGCGTATCAAGTTGAACTTCTTAAATCTTCTTCAAATCATTGAAGAATTGAAACCTTCTTATCTATCATTATTTATATGCGTTTATGGTAATAGTAACTATAATACATATAAGCAGGTAGGGTAGGGATGGTGTTTTAGGGCGATAAATGACGAGATTATTACGCCCGTAAAATTCATGATGGTCATAGAAACTTGTATAATTTCTTTACAGTGCAGAATTTTTAATTACTTCATACTTACTTCTAAGATAATATATTAATGATGGTCCATTCTATTTTATTAGTTTTTTTAAAATTTATTTATTTACATATAAGCAATCTGCTACTCTTCAAACTATTATTATGTTATATTTTAATTATATTATACTGACCAATATAAGTAGGGATACACATAATTACTCAAAACGTTATAGGTTTTAGTCCGGTTGGTGAGTGAAGCTCTACAACAGGAAAACCGAGATACTAAAGTTTTAGAAATAATTTAAGAGTTTGCCGATTTTAATGTAATAAATAAAACAATAAAATTATTTCTCTAAAATATTGTGCTTCCCAACGTTATATTATACGTCAATATTACTACTTAAATTTTTTATTTGCTGAAAAAACAACAACAATTTTATTGAGTAAAATTACAATCTGTCCCAATTTGGACATCAATAGTAGTGGTGAAAGATATCATACATAATACATTCATACAATATTTACACGGCATAAAATTACAATAAAATATATATAAAATAATGAATCAATACAATAAAGTCAAGAAATCACTCATACCTATATACACATACAATCATACATACATCACATTGAGTGGAGAATCTAGCCAGTGCTAGAACTCTAATATCTTTACAAAAGGTCGCGTGGCCACTGCCGTTTCAACCTTCTAGGTGGGTTGTATGGATGAGTGGAGCTGGATAGGGATTGAGCTAGAGGATTAGGATGATGAATGAAGTTCTGGTGGAATTTGGAAAATTTGGATGGCATTAGGTCTGAAATAAATGGAACATTGAGGTCGTGTTGCAAGACATAGTATGAGACATAATAAGGAGCATTTACTATTGTACGGAGGACTTTGGATTGAAAGGATTGAATGCGTTTGATGTTAGAACGTTTAGCTGTCCCCCACAGTTCAAGTCCGTAAGTCCAGATAGGCTTCAGTATTGTCTTGTAGATTAATAATTTGTTGTCAACTGTAAGTTCAGATTTTCTGTTGAGTAGTCGGTATAACTTAAATTTTTAGGAATAATGCTTTGATGACTTCGTTACAAAAAAAATTATCTGTCCCGCCTAAAGAAAAGCTGAATCGCAATGTATTTTACTTATAAACTTTGAGGAAAGAATGCCCTGAATGGTAATAAAAACCGTATCAGAATCCGTCCACTGGTTTAGAAGGAGTTCACGAAAAGCAAGAATCACGGTATCATTTTATATATGTATAGAGAAGACAACAAGTTACCATTCGGTATGTACTATAAGCGGTACTCACTACGTTTGCTATAGCATGCTATTTGTGCTATTGTGCTAAACCCATCAATTTTATACAGGAAATAACTGTAGAAACTCGACGGGTTTAGTAAAATAACACAAATAGCATGCTATAGCAAACGTAGTGAGTATCCCTATTGTTTCTAAAAGCTTGCGTACTGAATGGAAAAATATAACTTGTAACATTCGGTACAACGGTTGCAATAATATACTATCATAACCTCACTCCTTAACAATAGCATATGCTAATAGATTTATGGGCTTACAACTACTTTATATTAACTTGCTCGATTGGTTTCATTGCATATTAACTTTCCTATAATCTTGAGCTTTTCAACGGTTTGTATACGTGTATATTACTACTTATATAGATAGCATTTCCATGTCAAATTCAAAGTTTTTTGGTTTCAATAAATTAATGCAAATCAAGTCAACATAATGTTATGTTTTTATGATTATTTTAATTATCTATTATGCTTTGAAACAATGTGACTTTATATGGTCCATTTATATAAAATTACTCACGATTTCAAGACTAAGTATCGATTAATTTTAGCTTCTAAGACGTTTTCACCTCCAGAAAAACAAATACAGACCTAATATGAAAATAATAAATGATAGTAAACACCGTATCAAAATCCATTCAGTGGTTTAGGAGTTCGTAGAAACCAAGAATCAAGGTATCATTTTGTGTATATGTAGAAGATTGGTTGGATGATGGTTATTGAAAAAAAATATAATTATATAACAATACACTGAATTTATAATTTAGTTTTTAATTAATTTTAAAGAGTAAAATAAGTCTCATTTTGTACTGTCACATACCTATACATATTAAAGGAAAATATTGCGATCTAGAACGTTTACGATTTCGAATTTTCACTCTGAATACACCTTTTAGATTCACAAGTCCCATAAAAAACTCTGTGTGTGTATGCTGTAAGTCAAGCTCGAAAACGATAATTTTACGAAACCTAAATTTATACTGGAA
>CM041297.1:75022944-75452654 GCA_023052935.1 Piezodorus guildinii | reverse complement strand
ATCTGGTTCGGGAAAATCAGCAACATATGGAACGTTAAGGTTACTACGGATCAGTTTATTCATGACAGAGAGTGTAGGATTTTGAATAGTAAGGATTAGATTTAAGAGGGAATCGATGGTTTAATCCTGACTGGCCTAATAATACGTAAATTAGCCGTTTATAGTGGCAGATTAGTACCGTCAAATTAGGTAAAAAACAGACATCACCCGAACATACAAAAAAAAAAAAAAAAAAAAAAAAAATGTAACCTGTTAGAACTAATTCAATGCGCTTTCCTTATTAAGTGCTAAAAAGTTCTAGAGTTTACTTCGTCGGTTTTTTTAGAGAGGAGGGAGTGATCAGAAATTTTTTGTTATAATTTTTTGTGCATACCTCAAAAAGTATGATATTTATCGAAAATATTATTCTATAAAAAATTAAAGAACGTTTAAATATCTTTAAAAAGTATTATATAATTTAGGTAATTTCGGAACGATCTCTTCTTTTTGATAAACATTAATTTGTTCTTCATATATCATATTGTTTTTGCTAAAATGAATGATTACTGAGGTAATGAAGAGATAATGTACAGGGGTTTTCCACAAGTAGTAAAAATTTCTTCAAACTCTATAAAATATGACGGTTCATAGACAACTAACAGACTTAATTTGTATATTCGTTACAAAGTAAGGAACATTGAAAATTTTACGAAGGATTTTGGATTGCGGTAATTGGATAATAAAATAATTCGATGGTAAAAGAACGAATGAAAAGTGTTATTGAATCAGAAACTTTTATTTAAATTATTTCAATGATAACAATAAATTACCTTTGTAATCGACCAAGAAAAACTATTGCTCCTGTAGAAATTTGAGGTTTCAAGATATGTAGAATCAGAATAATGATTAGAAAAAAAAACCGTCTGCAAAGAGATGTAACTTATCAAAGTCACACTTAGCAGTAGTTAAAATGGAGATATAACGGTATAAACTCAGCAGTGGAAAAATCATTTTCCTTGAATATAAATTGATAGTATTGCTGGTTTGCTTTTCTTAAAATCTTTAATTAATTTACTGCTATACATATAAGTTAATTGGCTAAACAGTTATATAAATTGTAAGACCGTAATAGAATTATTTAGAAAAATTAAACCATTGCGTAATCATTTTCAGTATTTTGATATATTGATAAATGCTGAAACTTTTTCATTAAATTGATCGATATTTTTCATTTATTTTTAGGGACGGTTTAATTTTATTTAACTTTAGAATTGTTTACCTTCATTAGTTGACGCTTTTTATTACAAACTCATGTTTGATATCACAAAAGAGCTTTTTATGCTGATTACCTGTGTTATTTTGTTGACTGAAACAAAGTGAATGCAATTAATTATTTTTGGAAACACTTGTTTTTACCACCCCCAACCACATTTATTGGCATAAAACTGATGATTTTAGAGCTTAATCAGAATAGTGGGGGTATTTATCATGAAGTTGAGGTATGCATAGCCTGGCAGAGAATAAAAAAAAAATCCATTATATTATACATCACAATATCATTCATTATTCCCTCATCATAAAAAATCTCCTTATAATGCACCTAGTTAAACCAAAGTTAATCATATATTCATGAAATTTTGAACAAAGTAAGAGTTGAAAAAAAAAAAAATTCTATTTCAATGCAAACGTGTGAATCAGATTAAATAGTCTATTACATTATTATCTACAACAATCATTCAGTTATATCCGCTTTCCCCTTCTAACTAACTTACCCTAGAAAACTTTGTTCATAAGATGGGACGTTTTCAAAAATATTTAGCTCTCCAATACCATATTATACATCTAAATTAATATTCATTAAGTGTTCAGAAAAAGTTGCCTAAAAAAATATGCTTCGTATTTTCTCCTTAAGTTGTTTTTTTTTAATGATAATAAGTTGATATGTTTAATTTTTTTTATTTATTAATTTATCGAAATTTACAACTGTATTAATAAATTAATCAAGTAAAATGGCTGATAATATAGATAATATGCATGAAAAGACATGAAGAGAATATGCCTATTGGCAACACTCCACTAGGTAATCTACACTAGAAGGTCTCTGAGTTTGTTGGTGACAAAGTAATGAGTATTGAGGATTTTTCGAAAGATTTTGGATTGTAAAGATTGAATACGGGAAGAATTTGATAGTTTAGTAGAGCCCAAAAGCTCAACTCCGTACGTCCAGTTAGGCCTTATGATGGTAATATAGATGAGCTTTTTGTAGTCAAGTGGAAGGTTAGAGCGTCTGTCCAGTAAGTGTTGAAGTAAGCGAAAGCGGCGGGCAGTTTCTTGTCGTTTTAGTCTTGCGTTCGGATTCCAAGTTAGTCGTTTTTTAAGTAGGAGTCCTAGATAGCAAATCTGTTCAACCGGGCCTAGCGGGATATTATTAAAGGACACTGTAGAGCAGGACGTCATAGGTTAGAAGGGTAAAGGTAATTTCGTGGGATTTTTTAGAATTGATTTTGATTCTCCAATTCTGGCACCATACTTCAAGGATGTGCGATTGAAGAGTTTGAGAGGCAATAGTAGGATCATTATTGACTGATAACATACAAGTGTAGGTAGAAAGGAAACAGTTAGGATGGATTGGGATATCAGCTGTATAGACTGTGTAAAGAATGGGTCCTAGGATACTGCCTTGAGAAACGCCAGCAGACTGAGTAAATAGGAATGAATAATTTAAAAAAAAAACGGTATTAATGTTTTGTTGGACTTTTTCAATCAGGAAGAAACCTACATGATATTAAAAGCCATTAAATTTCACATCGATAAAGCGAGTTTAATTTAAATTGTTAGTGCCATTTTTCAGAAAATCGTAAAAACGTGCAAAATGTATTATATAAAGTGGCTCTTCGCGTTCATCGATTTTGATAATAAGGTTGTAACATCTCAGGCATTAGAAAGTCATTTTCGAGCTAGACTTACCGAACACACAAACAAAGGTTTTTATAAGGGTCATTTGGACACTGGGAACTCTGTAAGAACTACTTCCTCTTAATGTATATTTTATATATAGAGGGGCGGGGTAGACTAGTAGGTTAGAGCGCATTGTGAAATAATTTTCTGATTAAATCCCTCGCCCTCTCCCCTAGGCTCTAGAGAACCCCGTACAGTTTACAAAGTGTATGGGGGGATGGGAGAAACATGTAAAAAAATATAATAGGTAGAATAATCAGGAGTCAGTCTTGTTTTTTAAATATAGGGCTCAGTAATGCCCTGATGATGGCTCACAAGCTTGAGCCGAAACGTCGGAAAAAATAAATATTTAAAAAAATACTGACTCCTGATTATTCCACCTATAATAGTTTCTACAGTCGACTATACATCCTCAATAAAAAAAAATATATATATGTGTATATATATAGCGGTAAGTGAAAGTAAAATGAATGAATATGGAATAAGAAAGTTTGATATTAATAATGAACTCAAAGGAAAATATTTTGTTGGTTTATTTTTTTTTTTTAGTATACGGTTACTTGGTTCGGGCCTTAATCATGGAAATGGCATTTTTTAAAAATAAAATATATACACAATTTGTGGAAAGACTTTAATGGGGAGTGGAAACTGTAATATTTGTGAAACTTAATAAACTATATAAAATATGTATAAAAGAAATTCATATGATTTTTCTCATACTACACAACCCCTTGTAAAATAAAGATAATGGAATGCGGTCGAAAAAAGTGTCATACCAACGGTGGTATAAATGCTGAATAAAAAGGAGGAGTGTATTAGTGTGAGAGTGGAAATTTAATTTTTCCGAGGCCTGGCTGTTCCTTCCTACACCACGGAACTTTATGGCCGTGTTTGAAAAGACACATTAACCTGCTAATAGGAGCGTAGCCCTTGGTTAACATATTTAGATTGGACTCCAGGAAAATTACATCCCCTCTCCAACCCAGAGAGCTGGAAAAAAATTATTCTTTCGCTTTTTTTTTTTTTTCCTCTATCCTCTTTTTACTTTTACATTAAAGCACTCTGGTTTTTAAAGAGGCTGATGGTATAGAAGAAATTGCCGCGAGGTATTTCCATTTTAAACTTATATATTTTTTTATTATGTTCATTTATACTAAAATACGTTAGGTTATATTTTAGTATAAATAAACTTTTTTGTTTTAAATGTGTTAAAGTATCTATTTAAATTCTCGTGGCATATTTTTCCCTTATAGACTCCATAACATCCATTTTACAGGGGTGAATAAAAAATATTATTAGGGTTGAAACCTGTTAGAACCGGATTATATCTGATAATTATACATTTTTTGTTTTGTTCTCTTCAACTAAATATATGAAGACTAGAAAAAAAAAAGAATTACTAAAATCTAGAACAAGGGTTTTTCTGAATAATAAACGGAAATTAGAAAAAAACACATTTATGGTGTCTTTCACCCTCCCCTCTCTCCCCCTCCAAAAAAAAAGAAATTATCAGGAAAGCATTTTTACAGAATTTTCCAATGGAAGTACGATTTTTGAAAAAACACCTTATTATTTTATTAACCTAAGGCAAGGAGACCCTCCTAGGGCAGACCCAGCCTCTGTAAAATAGGTACCCAAAAAGGAGAAAAAGCTGGCGGCTAAGTTTGATCTTGGCTTAGTCACCTCATAGTACTGCGGTTGGCCTAGTAACAGTACGAATCTTTATATGTACTGAACTCAGGAGCCTTCATAGGTTTTGAAAGCACAGTTTTGTATTTATTATTATTTTTTTTTTACAAGTACAATATAATATGTTATGCCTATAATATATGATTGTATTATAATAGGAAAATTAACAAAGAACTTTATTAGCAAAATTTAGGACTCCCACTGTAGCATCGTCCGATTAGCCATAGTAGCATAAAGTGACGTTAAATAAATAAACAAACAAACATTGTGTATAGATCTTTTATTCAAGTGATTCGTATTGGTTTTTTTAACTATGGGGAAGTGATTTCTCAAGAAAACAACTTTTAAAGGTTAAGTTCCTCTTCCATATAGATTTAGGTTAGTTTATGGTGCATATAACCTCAATTCTATGTTTTGGGTTGTTTCTTTGCACTATTTTACAAGTTTCGAGATTTTCACTGCACGAAAATACTTCTGAATTGGATCTCGAGGAGATTTTTTTCCTTTAGCTAAAAAAATAATTATTAGATTTTTTTTTTTTGTCAGTCAATAGACTTTGTAATTTTACAGGAGAGAGGACGTTAATTTGTTAATAACGGGAAGCATATATAGGGAGTATTGGACAATGGCGGGCCCTTTACAAAGAGGAGGGAGGATGCCTACCTCTGAGTAATCACCTACCGTGAAAAATAGCAGGCGATGGTAATCTCCTCTAATAGTCAGCCCTGATTAACCGTTTCGCTTTATCACCAGCGGCTCCTTTCTTTTTCATTACCGGTTTGTCCAAGGTTCGGAGGACTCGATTTTTTCAGTGATTTATAGGAGCTGTATGAGCCGACCGATTAGTATTCAATCTGGAAAAACAAAATATAAGGGACCTGCTAAAGTTACTTAATGACAGAGCTTGGATTATACGTGACAGATGAATAGGAAAATCAATTGTTTTAGCGAGCCTTACGACGTATAGCCGCTTTTGACTTCAGTGTCGTAATAGAGGGATGACAAAATTTGGGCAGATGCTTTCCGGCTCAACATCTCAAAATATTATTTAACCTGTTACCGATATGGTGGGATTATGGAAGCCGCATCAATTTTTGGTTTTTCTGTAATTCCAATATGCTTAGCTTTTATTTTAGGAGCTGTCTTTACAGTACAGTTAGACAGTAGTTTCTAAGCTTTTGACAGATATAAGTAGTTGATTCTGTGGTAAGCGATTTAGAGTTTTTTTCATCTTTTAGTTAATTGTGGGGTCAGTGGAACCGTAGGACATTGAAAGTGACCATTAGTGTTACTTTTTTTTTTTTTTAGATACTTCAAAGTAAGAGGCCTTTGGTTAGGAGCCACGGAACTATTGGGTTAATGCAGGTCGGGGCCGTCATCTTGCTCTGGACAACGACCAGCTGAGGTCAAAGTGGAAGAAGACCCAACCAAAACCACACGAGAAATGGCGGCGGAACTCGGAACTCAAAAATTGCAACGTCTTTGCCCAGCATTGATGAATCGGAAGGGGCCGATCCTGCTCCACGATAACGCCAGACCACACGTTGCACAACCAACGCTTCGACGACTGCACGAGTTGGGCTACGAAGTTCTCCAACATCCGTCTTATTCACCTGACCCTCTCTCCTACAGACTTCCACTTTTTCAGGCATCTGGACAACTTTTTGAGGGAGAAAAATTTTCAAAACCAGGACGACATTGAAAATTCTTTTCGTGATTTCATTGAGTCCAGGGATTCGGATTTTTTTTTCTGGTGGAATAAGAAAGCTTGTTGAACGTTGGCAAAAGTGCATTGATTCAGATGGAAATTATTTTGATTAAATATATATGGTTAAAGTAAAGATATGGCGTATTTACAATACCTACTAAAAACCTGCATTAATTTTGCATCAACCCAATATATCAGGTTCAACAAGGAGCTTTATGAAGGATATAGGTGTCGATATTAAGGACGTAGCAAGGATAGCAGGAAGTGTGTTTCTCGACTCCTTGAGTGTTATGTACTATCACATCTTCTCGCAGCAGGTATAATAAGGATCATTTGAGGGACATGCTTATGCATTTATACTTAATATGTAATCATTTATACTTTAATATTAATATAATTTTGTATATAAATATTAAAGTATATATAAATATATGTTTTTAGATGCTAAGCCTTTTACTATTGTGGTATTGTTTTATTATATAGTGCTATGATTTGTATTATATTGTTATGATTATATTAATCGGAACATTCTCTTCTAATTATGTTTATATATATTTATTTATCATAACATGTCAAAAATGATTATTATATTACGTTTCGAGGTACCCTATGCCTCATCTTCAGATTTTCAAATATTATATTTATTTCCATATTGTATCTCAATATAGGTCAATTACTATTATAAATTCTTCATATTAAGTACATAGATATGAATAATCATTCTATTAAATTTTAACTTTTCACTATCACATATTCATTTTTCCAACTTTTTGTTGCTGTGTACTTGAAACTATCAAATTATGATGTATATGATGATTATGTTTTATGATGTATATAGTGGGTTTATGTGTATAGATGTATGTATCTGTGGATAAACGTGAATGAAAATAGAAAAAAGGAAAAGAAGGAAACACAGTTTTTTTCCAGTAAAGCGACAGACCGTGTAAGCCCTTGGCCTTGCGGTGTATAATCAGGAGATTTCACTCACGTTTCTCGATGTATTTTATTGGGTAGAGTCATGACTCCTTACTCCTAATTGTGTGAGCGGCAACCAGTTGGCTGACGGGTCTAACATCCCAGGGGAGAGACTATGAGTGAATCCTCATTTATTGAATGCTTGAAAAACTCCCTCAGGGACTGGGATTCCAACTGGGGAAGCCACTTAGTCATGGGCTCCCTACCCCTCCACCTCCCCAAAAAATGTAAAAATGAATGAATGAAAAAAAGAAGTATTTAAAAAGATAGAAAATGAATAAAAAATATAGTATTTATAATTAAGGTCATCATTATAATGATGAAAATAGACCTATAGGAAAAACATTGGTATGCTGTGTTATAGCTACCCAATTAATTTGGGCAGCATCATTTTGTTTGTTAATAAAGTGTTCTCTCTCTTTTAAATATTCTGTACTTTTTCAGTCCAAAGTGCCTTATTCACAGCGAGAGTCGATGAATGTCAATGATCACAATTTTTGGAAGGGCTGGAAGATGGTATAAGCAATTCTTAAAGTGATCAGGACTTTGATCAATATTTAAATGGTGACCATGATTCGAATTCGAAGTTAGATAATGGGACAGATGATAATCAGAAATATGAAGGTATTTGTTTGATAAATTTAAAACAAGAATGTGTACAGGAAGTGCTCTATTTAAAGAGGTAAAACAAAATAAAGATTTACTGTGCTCATTGCAGTACACCAATATGCACCGATTGTGCCACGGGCGCCTGTGAAGACTGCCTGTAAAAGTAATGGAGATAAAAGTGATTGTAATTTACCTTTTCTCTAATTTTAATTTTAACTATTCTTAATTTTTTATCATGTACTCATGTCCTAATTTAAATGTTAAATACTTTTCAATTTTCCTTTTTAACAGTTTGGCTTTTGTTAAATATAATTTTTTATAAAATCTAAATTCACATTTGTTGTTTTCAATCTCATTTATATACATTTACCATAGATAGGATGTTTGTGATATAAAAGTTTTTATTTTAATTGAGCATTAACACCGAATATTTTAAATTAACAAATATTAGGGTCCCTGTGACCCCACGGTTCAGTAACAACTTATGGGCCATATCATACCAGTTACAGGTAAAGACGTTGAAGTGAACTTAATTTATTTAACAGTTTCACTTGTTCAGATCATTCATATGTTGACAGGCAGTGAACTTGGTTGTTAATTATGTTATATACTGACTTAGCTGTGGATGACAGTAATAAGCAAAACCTCATAAGTTCTTTGTGTAATTCAAGCCAGAAGATCCAACATCCAGCCATGTTGGAACCTTTATGGTTCTGTCAGCAATATTCGTAGCAGTCATGTCTTGCATGAGTGAAATTGTTGTATAATCTTTATCATTGGCTTGGAATATGTTCGTTAACAGAAGGGAGTCTTTATCCAATATCAAATGTATTGAAACATAAGAATTTTGTATCATTGATTATGATTTGTAAAAAAGGACAGGTCGGCCCGGACTGACGGTTTAAATATCTATTTTTCTACACATATTTTATATTTTTTACTGTTTCTTGTTTTTATATCATTCTAAAAGAAATAAAAACAGTTGCCTATTTATCTACTTAATTCAGTATCTAAAATTATGTTATTCATGTACCATGCCATTTTCATTTGTCCTGAAACTTGTTGACGGAAAATATAAAAGCTTACGTACGATGGCCTGAAGCCCATAGGTTTAGCTAAAGGGTAATTGTTAAAATCCTGCCTGCGTTTCCATTTCGAACGTCATCAAATAAATGGGTATAATAATTTTATTCCTTGGTTTAATTTATTTGGTCTGTTCTTCAATGATCATCTATCAAATTTCAGGCCAAGGTATAGGATTTTTCAACTCTGCATGTTGTCGAATATATAGAACAGCTTTTTATTTTTTCTTTAACAAAAAGTAAAACTTATTTGTTAACAGTTCAATTTTATAAATTTAAACTAGATTATGGAATACCTGAATATCCCATTAGTTGCATACTAAGCTTGAAGTAGATATACCTCCTTTCACTCCAAATTACCAGTCCACCCAAACCCACTTGTCCGCAACCTCTCATCTCTTTATATTCCTGATCATCCTTCGAGGCGGATCAAAAAACCGCCTAAGACGAAAAAGAGGACCTTTGGGTATAGAGACCGTCTTGGGCCGGACCCATCCTTTTAAAAGTGGGTACCCCAAAATTGGGGAAAAACCTGACGGCTGAGCGTGATCAAGGCCTAATCACCTCATTTCACTGCTATTGGCCTAGAAACAGTACGAATCTCTTCATGTACTGAGCCAACATCCTTCATGGGTTGTAGTGGTACAGGTTTTTTTTTTTTTTTTTTTTTTTTTTTTAATTTCAATTGAAGCTTGTTAAATTAGACTTCCTCGTTCCATTATATATTATTCTTAGGGACGAAATTTCTCAGAATAAAAATTAATTTTCATACATTGAATCACGTAACCCCTGTTGGGAATATTTTATGTAAAATAGATAAACAGCAACTCATTCCTAAAGTACACCTACTTTTAAATAAATAATTTAAATAGTTTAAGAATTAATTAAAAATAAAACCTTAAAACGAGTCATAGTGACTTTCAATAACAAAGGAGCCGATTAGGACTTCCACTTCATTCATTTTGGTTCACATTCATCATATTTTAATAAACCTAATACGGAACTTACAACTAATAGCGTTACAGAACACGTCTGCTTGAGTTCAGTTTACAGAAATATTTTAATAAGTTAGCCCAGTGGAGAGAACTTAATTAATACCTCGCTTAATTCAGTCCCCGAATATCTGGCATAGTTTAATCCGCTAATTTGTCTCGAAGTCATCTGTCATCCCAAGTTGGTAGGCTGGGACTGGGGACCTGGGAGTTGGCCTGGGGTATAGATCTAATAGTAAACACTACGGGTTAGTCCTTAGTAATAATACTGGGTATATTATAGATCTTAATCATTTTCAAGATAAATACATTAATTTTAAGGATGACTTCATCTTGAATAATTATATTTATTGTTACAATATTTAGAACAAAATTATTCACGTAGAAAGTTGCTGAACTCACCTTGGACAAGCAAACGCTTGTTTCGATATTTATTTATATTTTTTCAAATTCAATCAGGAGAAAGTTAAACGAAAACTTGTCGCTATACTTTGGTTGAAAAAATAAATCAACTAAGTGTCTTTAAAATAGTTTAGCAAACCAAACGACTGATAGATAAAATCGATGTGCTAAATATTAAAATATCAGTCATGAATATTTAATTTCAGTTTAGTGAGACTTTTCAATTTTCTAAAGGAGAATATCATTCTATCTACGAGATGCATCTTTATTACTTATTACCTATTTTAGTTATAACTTTATAAATTTATAGAACGGAGGCTATGTTTGAAAGAAGCGAGGAGTTAGTTTGTAAAACGAGCTCTTGTAAAAAAAGAATGCAGGGGGTTCCGTTAATGCACAGCACTATTTTAGGAATGTGTTCACTAACACAAAATAAACAAAAAAGTTCATATTAACTTACGCCTCAAACTCATTTATTAAACAGATATAAAATATTAAAGATGTATTATTTATTTACTACATTAAGTCTGACCGTACAAAATTTAACGTGTTTAATACTAAACAAATGACGCGAAGCAATGACAGTATTTGCTCATCTGTTAGTCTAGTTCTGCGTGTTTTAGTGTTTTACCGCTGTATATATCATAATTTGTCTAGATCTGTGTTTTAATGTGAGTGAATACTGTGACAGTTCAATTTATGATTATCATGGGAGGCAACAACAATTTATTCACTTTTGCAGAACAAACATACATGCTTTCAACTTATAGCGATGTACATTGAAAAAAGTTCTGCTGCTGTTCGAAGATGAGAAAAATCCGAAAGAATACCAAATCGTAAAACGTTTGAGGCCATTGAAAGACACCTTGGGAATGGTCTCTTCCAGGATGATCATAAATTGAATTGTGTCACAGTATTCACTCGCTCTAAAACAAACAGATCTTGACAAATTATGATAAATACAGCGATAATACACTAAAACACACAGAACTAGACAAACAGATGAGAGAACTACTGCCATTCCTTATCGTTATTTTTTACTTTCACTTACTATATATAGTAAGGGAAAGTATTGCGATCGTGAAAATTTTCAAGTTCCAGTTTTAAATGGAAATACACGTTTTAGGGTCCTCTGAGTCCAAATAACCAAGTCCTACAAAAAGGTGTGTGTGTGTGTGTGTTATTTAATACAACTATACGCCCGAGATGTTACAAAAACTTTTTCATTAAAATCAGCTAATCAGAACCACTTAATACCACGCATTTTGCACTTAATCAAAATCGTCGGAGCAGTTTTTGAGAAAATCAGAAAAAAGTGCAAAATGCGTGGTATAAAGTGGTTCTGGTTAGCCGATTTTAATGAAAAAGTTTTTGTAACATCTCAGGCGTATAGTTGTCTTAAATATGAAGATATGCTATATAAAATCAAATCAAATAAATAATTAGATCAAACGTAGATGAGAAAAAAACTAAATAAAAAACTTCGGAACTAAAATTTCATAAGGTGTAGATTCGTTAAGGTAAAAATCAATTTCTGTAAATAAAATTTCACATTTAAGATGTGTTACAGATCCTCCACCAATCATACATCATTTTAAATTATTTTGATAACGGTTGATTTTATTCGTTTTTTTAAATTTATGATTAAACTCGTCTGACAGAGTATAATGCAGAATTTATAAAATATCTCTCCTAAAGTACTTTTAATATTAATCATTTGTTATAATTGACAATCACGCATAAAAGTTGATATTAAAATGAATACGATTCGAAAATATTCATCTTTAACAAGGAACATAATTTCCCCAGTTGAAAATATTTAGTGGGGAAGTAATATAGATGTTTAATAAATCATTTGGAAACTAAAGTTTTTAGTAAATTAGAAGGTAACAACATATTGAACTATAAAAGTGTAGTAAGTGACAAAAACTCTTTAAAGTAAACTGTTAAAAAGAATTTTGTATCTTTAGATATTGAATCTTCTTTTTTTTTAGACTTTTCAAGATGGACGTTTTCATTAAAACTAAAGGAATTCAAACTTCTAAATAAACGTATAATTCTTTCTAAATAATCTTTATGCGGGGGGCTTCATATTTTTATTGGCCTTGTTGTATTGATAAATAAAAAAATAAGTGAATTCATATAAGTAATTTACTATTCCGTGTAACAATATAAACAAAAAACTGAAAATTATTACACAATGGTTTATTATTTTCAAATAACAATATTAGGGTATAACTGTTCATACAGCTACTAATCTTTTCGATTTGTTTTTCTTTAATAATAACCGAGTTTTGGTGGGATTATCGCAATTTTCAGTTTATCGCGCTTTTCTGATTCTAAAACTATGCATATTTTTCTCTTACTATAATAATAACTGAGTTATGGGCGTATTTATGGGTAAAATTTTAATTATTTTCTTATATTTTTAATAAATGTTCGCGGTTTTTTAAAAATCGATAAAAACATTAATAATTGTTTTCCCTAACTACAAAAGTAACGGAGTTCCAAGCGTATATATAGCCAAGATTTAAATTTTTCTCTATCTTTAAAAAAACAATAGGTTTATTGAATTAAATCACTTTTAATCGGCCGCTATTTTATAAATAAAAAAGCTGATATCAACGTCTAGTTGTTAGGATCATCGTTGCATGTCCTACAATTTTTGTAGCGTATAAAATAAAAAAAATAGTCCAGTAGTTTCGTAAAAATGCCGCAGACGGCGGGTAAACTTTTTTTTTTTTTTTTTTTTATTCGTTATTTGGGTTTTACGTGTCTTGAAACGTAAGCTATCAAATTTTTAGAGGGGTGTGATTTTTTTTTTTTCCGTTGATTACTGGTGAAATTTGATAAGCGAAATATAAGTAGATTAAAAAAATTAACGCTTATAAAAGAATCTTAGTGAATCACCTTATAGAAATTTCTAGCCTATTCTTCGGCATGACTTTTAATATTATTTTGAATAGTTTATGGTTGGTTAGGAGTATATGAAAAAAAAAAAATTCAATATTATGTTTGAAAATATTTTGCCGACCAAATAACTGTTCCACGAAATTAAAAACATAGAAATAAACATTAAACATGAATGCGGGCAGAAGAAAGAGACAAGAAGAGGAAAAAGAGAGATGAAGACGGTGCAAGGATATCCAGCGGGATAAAGTCGGATTACCAAGAGTCTACCATTTCCAATATATCACGGCCCCTTCCCAAGACCGACTCTCATTTAGCTTCTAATATTCTTAGCAGCGGTAGAACCTATTCAGGTAAACATTAAGTATATCAATTTATATCGTAAAAGTATATTACAAATGGAAAAGAAATTAATTACAAAAATAAAAAAAAGTATTTTTTAATAAATGGTATCAAACTGAATCGGACCATATATATTCATTTTAAATTGTTATAATGTTTTAATAATAATTATTTGTTTTTTAATCAATTGTTAACTCAATATTTTATAAGCAAATATGATGCGTTCAACATACGACTTTTACTTACTCCGATTGTTAAAATCAATTAAAGACCTATTAAATAAAGTGAACTATAAAAAGTTTAATAGATTATGTTTATGTTTTAGATTAAATAATTTAATAAAATAAAAATTGTATGAGTAAAAATAACTTTTTTCTCAAATCTTTAGCTTACCACTTGTATATTACACGTCCATAATACTGTTCTTATGTTCGAAAAATAAAAATTAATTTACTTCTGTTTCTGAATCTAGTACCACATCGTTAACAGCTCGGCGAGTTTTTTGCTTCTTGCTGATGTGTTCGCGCTGCTTGGTTCTTTCAATACATGATTGAGTGTTCTTAAGACGCTACAAATGACAAGTAGGACTTCAGGCAACTGGAAAAAAAGGCGTGAGGCAGCCTGTAGACGCTTTAGACGCACCAGACTGACAGATGACTACCAAACGTTTAGGGCACTCCGCAATCTGACACAGACAGCAATTAGACAAACGAAAGCGAAATACTTTCACGATGCCCTCCAATCAGCACCTGATTCCAAATCAAAATGGCAAACAGTTCGCAAACTATACCTCTGCAAATCCTCTTCCTCTGAAGTATTTCAGGTCTCACCTGATGAAGTAAATTCACATTTCTCATCTGCTTCCACTAATGATTCTTCTCAACTTCCCACCGACTCTCCGCTAGTTCCTTCATTTAATCCCGAAAATTTTTTTTTTCCGATATCTCACCAACTGACCTAATTTCCTCGGTTATGAAATCCCAAACCAATTCTTTAGGATTTGATGGTATACCTGTCAAATTAATAAAATTATGCCTTACCGAAATCTTACCTGTCCTACTCTACATATATAACTTTTCCCTCCATAACTCCGTATTCCCTATCTCCTGGAAAAAAACAATTGTGCACCCTATTAATAAAACCTTTAACCCCACTTCCCCTTAAGACTATCGCCCTATTTGTAACCTCTCAAACCTTTCTAAACCGCTCGAAAGAATGGTTCAATCTCAACTATCAAAGTTCCTCGAAAATTCTAAATTGCTTGATCCTCTCCAAATCGGTTTTCGTCCCGCCTTTTCCACTCAATCCGCTCTCCTAAAATCATCAGCGACATTCATACTGCTATGGAAGAAAAAAAGTTGACAGTGCTTATACTTCCGGACTTTACAAAAGCTTTTGACTCTCTTGACCATTCTATCCCTTTTTCAAACTAAAATCTTTATCATTTTTCAATAGCACAATTCGTTGGTTCTAGTCTTTCCTTTCCAACAGAACTCAAGCTGTTACCATTCCTAATCACCCCCTATCTTCCTTCTTAGCCATTTCGACAGGTGTAGCCTTAGCCCAGGGCTCAAGTATCTCCTCTCTCCTGTTCATTTCCTTTATCAATGATCTTCCCAACTCACTGATCTTCACTGCTTCCATATATGCTGACGACTTTTAGATCTACCTATCCTTCTCTCCTTCTGAGTTATTAGTAGCATTTACCAAAATTCAGGAAGACCTTGATAGAATCAGTGCTTGGGCAACTCAGAATAAACTAAAGTTAAATGCTATGAAAATTCAGGCCATCCTAATAGGTTCCTGTTCCCTCCTCAGAGCCAATATTACATTTCCTAGTCTAATCCTTAATGATCACCCAATTACCTTCAGTTCCACTATTAAAAACCTCGGTATTACCATAGACCAAACCCTTTCCTGGAAACCCTACATTGCTCAAATTTCCAGACGAACTATAAGTACTCTTAAGTACTTCCATTGCTCCTTTCACCTCCTCCCACTTCAATTCACTCACTTGAAACCAGATCATGCCATTCTGACCACATTCCTACCCATAGGATCGAATCTTTTGAGAATTCCTTTTATATCCGCTCTGCATCTCTCTGGAATTCCCCACCTAATCATATTCGCCATGCTTCTTCCCTTCTCTTATTCAAATCCTATCTTTTCCAACATCTTCTAGGATCCCAGAGAGACGCACACTAAATGTAAAATTGTTAATCCACTATCCTACTTTCAACGTAAGACAATCTTTTTTCATTTTATCAAAATCCTGGAGGTATGGGTTAATTAATGTATTTTATTTATTTGGAAATTGTTGAGCTCTATTATTTTATAGCAGATTTTTTTCTTTTGTTTATATTCCATATGCCTCGTATATATCTATATAAATAGGTTTTATTCTAATTTTATTTTTCAAATTTGTAAATAAAAGTTTATATTTCATTGGTCTCTCGGCCATACATGTATATATTGAAGGGTATATTTACTGTACGACATAGTTATTCTTAAGGGACATAGTCCCAGCATATAGTTATTTTATTATTATTATTATTATTAACCATGTGAAAATTCACTATAATTAATCCTAAAGCGACATAATATTATTTAATCAATTCTGGATTTACAACTGATAATCATACAATTCACAATATTTTTCTTTGGAATTATTTATTTAGATCGTTCAAAACAATTCAAATGACCTTGCACATCAAAAATTGCAAACATTTCAATCAAATGTTTTCGGTGATGAATTATATATATGAATAATTTAAAGGTTTAAAAAAAAAAAAAAGAAATAAATCGAAGATATATTTTATTGACAGCTTGTGAACTACTGGGTTTGCTAAAACAAGAATTTATCAACCACGAGAGAAATCTACTATTCGTTAATACTAAAGTCTATATAGATTTCCTTCTAGCATGAAATAAAGAAAAATCGTTTAGAGAGTATGGATTTTATCTACTCCCTATGACCAAAGAGGCCAAAATAATTATTATTTATTTTTGTAATAATTGTAATTATTATCTAATTTTCTAAAGAGTACAGAAGTATATGATTATGGGTTGGTATTAGTCAAATTAAGTACTTCTTAGGTAATAATGTCTTTTTTTGCCATGGATAATTTAAAAAGTGGGTTTTTTAAAAAACTAAAAAGGATTTAACTTTAAAAGTTTATCATATAACTTTTTAGTTTCAAAAGTTAAAACAAAAAAACTTTAACATTTAAAGTTTTAGAGTTAATTTAGTATAGTATATTCAAATAAGTTAAAAGAGATATTTGATTAAAAGTCAATAGGTATTTATTATTGAGTAAAATTTTCGCTGGATGCATATTAATGAAATTCATTCGATTATTTCATTATGCAAGATAAAAAAAACAACATACTTTTTTATGTGATGAGGAGGTTTAATCATCGAAAAAAAATTATGTTTTGTGAGCCTGACGATTTGATGAAAGATCTCCATTGATTTTATCTTATCTTTGGACTGATTGTAATACTGATGGAGCGCGACCACTCCGTCACACTGTCTCTAGCCAATCAATGCGGATGAACCCGCTACCGATTGAATTTATATTAGAAATTTCAAATTGGGGCTCAAATCCAGATCCTTCAAATCCCAATCACAGCCCCACTTTGACCTTTACAAACTATTATCTATTGCCTAAACTATAGATTGCAAGATTATGAATCCTTGTCCTTTCTTCTGTCAACGGTTTATAAGCCAATGTTATTAGGACAAAAATCACATGCTATATAAATATTATATAATGGGCATTTACGGTAGTAGGGAGCTAAGAAAATCTTGGAAAATAAGTATTTTAGAAAATAAGTAAGTAACACACTAAATTTCTCAATAGTTTTTTCAAATAATATAAATTAGAAACTCGCGAAATCTGATTGAAAGAAAAAAATGGACAATTTATTCTGCAAAACTAGTATTCTTACAGGATTAGTTTGTGAAAGTAGATTCTTTGTCATCTGATCATATTTTTCACTCAA
Source organism: Piezodorus guildinii (assembly GCA_023052935.1). Classification (NCBI taxonomy): domain Eukaryota; kingdom Metazoa; phylum Arthropoda; class Insecta; order Hemiptera; family Pentatomidae; genus Piezodorus; species Piezodorus guildinii. The sequence goes on along the minus strand of CM041297.1, from coordinate 75,435,003 downwards.
TTCACAATCTATTTACGCTAATTGATCTTATTAAAACAATGATAATAATAGATTTTCTCATCATTGTCCTAAGTTTTCTTTTGGTTTAAAATATATAATAGGTTTATTCCAAAAGATGATTGATTTACTTCACTTTCACACCTTACAACGTTTCGGCCACTAGAGGCATATTCAAGTATCTGTAAAACAATTATATTTTTATGATATCTCTATACTTTTCACATCACAGTTTAACAATAATAATAATAATAGGCTTAGCGAACCCGAAGGTTCGATGCCAATACCACCAAATTCCGCCTACACAGACTCGTCCAATGTTCACCATTCAAGCCCAAGCTCCCGAGATCAGCCTTAACGCAATCCTCCCATCTACGCTTCGGCCTACCTTTCGGACGCCTACCAGTCGGATCAGCGAAAACCAACTTTCTCGGAATCCGCTCGTCATCGAGCCCAACAACTTTACTCGCCCATTTGAGTCTTCGCGATGCAATCAGCTCAATTATATTCACAGGATGGCATCACATTTTAACATTTAAATTAATTATTTTATCTATCATTTCTTCTCACCTATCATGCATCTTTATCCATATATACACTTCATCAGCAGTGTCGTCCAATTTAGCTTGCTGTGTCAAAAAATTACAATTAAAACAACACTTGTTTTAAAAGAGTCATTTTTAATTATATCCATTATTAAAAAAAAAAACTCTATTTATTCTGAAATTATATTCACTCACTCAATATCACATCAGGACAGGCGATCTAGAAAAGTAGGTGTTCTATGCACGACTAAACATCTTAGTTGAGTGAGTGAATATAATTTTGGAATAAATAGAGTTTTTTCTTTCTTTTTTTTTTTGAATAATGAATATAATAAAATATGTGTTTTGAGACATCTAACTAAATTGGACTACTCTGCTGATGAAGTGTATACTCGTATGCATGATGGGTGAGCATTTTTAGAAAAAGACTCGATTCATAAAATAATTAATTTACAAGTTGAATTGAGGTGCAAAATGTATTGAGATATCGAAAATGGCCAAATTTATATATATATATATATATATATATATATATATATATATATATATATATATATATATATTTATAATAATAATAGGCAAACTCAAAGATTAGAGACCGTTGCCATCAAATATTGACAACATAGATTCGTCCAATCATAAACATCCATTACAGACTTAACAACACAATCCTTCCACTGATGATTCGGACTACCTCTCAAACGCCTACCAGTCTGTTCAGGAAACTAATTTTCTGGAAAAGTGGTCTTCTTTCTTAATTTTATTGTCAAACTCATTCAAAATTTTTATCACAACAACGGTAATACATAGTTAATTCAATAATATTATATCAAAATCATCAACATGAATGGTGCTTTAGGGAATGAAATTTCGAAAATTACGGTTTATGACTTACAGAATATTTTAATGAGGATAAAACCCGCATGATATCCAATGACATTGAATTCTATATCCGTTTTTGGGTAATCATTAGAACTTTTTCCGCACTACAAATGTTTTATTATTTTTTTACCTATTCTTTTCAATAAATTAGGAATCAGTATTTTAATAATTCCTGCGTTCATCGTTACAAATACGACCAATTTTTTCTATGAAAATTTTATTTTAATATTAAAAAAAAAGAAATTAAAAAAAACTGTACCACTATATCGCATGAAGGGTCTAGGGTTCAGTACATATTTTTTTTTTTTTTTTTTTTATTTTTTTATTTCTTTTATTCGTATATATTACAATTTGTCATAATAGACAATAATAATAGTGCTACAAGATCTCATTCATACAATATTTACAATATAAACAAAAGGAAAGTCAAATTACATAAAATAAAATCAAAATAAATAAACGTATACAATAACAAAATTAAGTAGACAAAATAAATACAAATAAATGAAGTTAACAAATTAATAAACAAAACATGTCACATTCATACCTACGTACAATATTTACAATCAGCTCGGGAACCCCGGACGGGGCTTGTCCCCCCACTTGTGGAAGGACAAGCAGAGCCCAAAGGATCCCAGCGCCTCCCTCTCAGCCGCATCACTGGTTAGAGCCAGCGGAAGCTAAGTGAGGGCGCCATAGCCACAATCACACCGCACTTGAGAGGAGAATCTGACCAGTGTCAGAACTCCAGCATACGTATTTACAATATATCTCGGGGCCACTGCCGTTTCAACCTTCTAGGTGGGTTGTATGGATGAGTGGAGCTGGATAGGGATCGTGCTAAAGGATTAGGATGATGAATGAGGTTCTGATGGAATTTGGAAAATTTGGATGGAATTAGGTCTGAAATAAATGGAACATTAAGGTCGTGGTGCAAGGTATAGTTGGATACATAATAAGGAGCATTTACTATTATTCGGAGGACTTTGGATTGAAAGGATTGAATGCGTTTGATGTTAGAACGTTTAGCTGTCCCCCACAGTTCAAGTCCGTAGGTCCAGATGGGCTTCAGTATTGTCTTATAAATTAATAATTTGTTCTCAACTGTAAGTTCAGATTTTCTGTTTAATAGTCTGTATAACTGTCCGAATCGTCGATTGAGTTCTTTTCTTTTAAGTCTTGTATGTGGGTTCCACGTCAGTCTTTTGTCTAGTAGTAAGCCAAGATAGCGGACTGTATCTGAAGGAGGAATAGGAATGGAATTGAAGTAAACTGGCGGACAGGAGTTTCGTCGAAGAGTGAAGGTTACGTGTTTGCATTTGGCCTCGTTCACCTTTATGCGCCAAGCACCACACCAGTCTTCGATAAGACAAAGGTGTCTTTGCAGGATTAAGGATGCTGTTTCGGGATCGGAACTGGATGATAGGATGGCGGTGTCGTCTGCAAATGTTGCCAGAAAGGTGTCAGGATGATTAGGAATATCAGCGGTGTAAAGGATGTAGAGAACGGGTCCAAGGACGCTGCCCTGAGGAACACCGGCCTCAACGGGATAAAAGTTGGAAAATTCTACACCACAGCGAACTTGAAAGGAGCGGTTTGAGAGATAGGATCTTATAATGAGGTAGAGAGACTGGGGTAAATGCGTTTTAAGCTTGAAAAGTAATCCAGCGTGCCATACCCGGTCAAACGCTTGCGCTATGTCCAGAAACGCACCAGAACAATACTCTTTGCATTCGAGGGCTGAGGAAATATGGTCTACAACTCGGAGTCCTTGTTGAACAGTGGAATGATGAGAACGGAAACCAAACTGGTGGGAAGGAAGGTTGTGAGATTCTAATATAGGCAGGATTCGTTTTAGAAGGAGCTTTTCGAAGATTTTTGAGAGGATGGGGAGTAGACTAATAGGTCTGTAGGATGAAGTGTTACTGGAAGGTTTACCTGGTTTTAGGAATAGAATGATTGTGGAATGTTTCCATAAGAGAGGAAAATAGGTGGTGCGAAGGATGCAGTTGTAGATGTATGTAAGAAAAATAATGGCTTTCTGGGGAAGTTGTCGCAGGATCTGGGGGTAAGGAGATCGTGTCCAGGAGATTTACGAAGGGTCAGTTTTTGAAGAAGATATTTCACCTCAGATGGATTAATAGCTTTAGGAGGTAGGGAAAGAGGTATTGGTGAGAAAAGGAATTCTTGAACTGTTGTGGTATGATTTCTGTTGGATTCCGGGTGAGGAGTGAATACTTTGGAGAGGTGTGTGGCGAATTCCTCGGCTTTATCTTCATCAGACGCAGCCCAGGAGTCATCACCACGCCGGAGAGGATGGGAAACTTTGTGATATTTTAGGATCTTTTTGGTCACATTCCACAGGGAATTATCTCGAGCTGATAGAGAGGAGAGGTAGGAATTAAAGGACTGTCAGTACATATAGAGATTCGTACTGTTTCTAGGCCAACGGCAGAGCAATAAGGTCATTAGGTCTCGTTCACGCTGAGCCACCCAGTTTTCCCCCAATTTCTTGGGTACCCACATTATATAGGCTGGGTATGCACAAGGAAGGTGTCTATACCATAGGCGACAGCCCCTGACTGAATTAACAGAATAAATATTATTCTGCCACAGCCGAGATTTGAATCCAGGACCCGGAAAACAGCAGACTAGTGCTCTACTTGACCACGCCCATCCCCCTTTTTTATTATAACTTTATATAAGTTATTTTAATAAAAAAGTAAATAAATACCCTTATCGTTGTTTTATGAACATAAGTGAGTAAGAAATAAATATTGAACAATACCAACTGTTACTAGGCTCAGGATTGAATTTGTTAATCGGATCCGTATTTCACTGATCGTAGTTTAGTAGTTTGTGACTGAACTCTTTAACAGTATTGAACTCGACAACAATAGTTTTCTCAGATAAGGAGCAAGGCTCAAACTTACGGAAAAAGGTTAACAGATTCAGTTTACTGATTATATCTTAAATCCTTTCCCTAGGAGATAAATTCGACTCCTCCGAGAGATGCAGCTTCCCCCGACGAGACATCTCTAGCTCAGAGATAAGGGAGGAGAGAGGAGCGAGGAAGGAAGCTAGAGAAGAACAATAGCTCCATCCTCTTGCCATCCATTGTCCTTTATCCACCACCTCCTTCTTCCTCATTAAATAATGATTTTACCGTCCCCGTCCTGTTCGTGTCATTTTATTAGGAGCATTATCACACTCAGTTTGCATAGAACAATATTCAAATTTCACAAACATACACAAGATGATGTCATAGGTTGACGTTTTATGAAAGAATGATAGGACTAAAGAAAAAAATCTACAGATAAGACTAAAACTATTAAAATCACTTCTTTCAAGCTAGAGAAACATATCATATCGTTACGACCCTGTGTTGAGCCAAAGACTTCCACAACAAAGATCTCCAGCCTCCTCTATTTCTTGCTACTGCCCTCTAACCCAGTAGGGCTCTTGCATTGACGTATACTCCATCCTCCAGTGAAACTTAAGACGCCAAACTCTTCATTTCCCACAAATACACTCTCTCAACTTCATCATTATAGAGCAACCATTCGCACCAGATGATCACTCAAGCGAAGCCTTGACACTTTACTCATGGGATAGACATCTACATCACCATATACAGCGCTTAGTTCAATATTGTTTTTCTTCTTCAAGAACCTTGCTCATATTCTTTATTCGAACCCAAGAAGGATTTGCTCATGAGTTTGAGTCATTGTCTATTATTAACGAGTCACAGATATTCGTGGAAGCCAAAAAGACATATAAATGAACTTTTAATTTTATAACTGCTAGGTTTATGATTGGCCTTTGATCGAGTTTAGCACTAAGGATCGCTTTACAACCCAGTAAATCCCTCCTACATAATTCATCATAATCCATTCCTATCCTTCAAACAGATCCTTTATGATATATCATGATAGTTCTAATTTATCCTTTTTTTACAGTATGCCTTTTTTCTTCAAGGCATTATCTAAGCACCCATTCTTCACATAGTCTATACAGCTGATATCCCAACCCATTCTAACTCTTCTCTTTATATCTATGTTGTTGATACTTGTGTATTATCAGTCAATAACGACCCTTGCATTCTACATTCTTCAATTCTATCCTGATACTTTGAAGTTTGGAGTCACAATCGGAGAATAAAAGAAAAATTCCAACAAAATAACTAGTACCCTTCGTCATAGGCATATGACTTCTTGGCCTATCGTATCCTTTTACAATATTTCTCTCGTCCCTATCGAACAGATCCAATACTTCAGACTTTACGTTTATAAACGTCTAACTTAGAAACTTTGGGGAGCCCGTGGCTGAGTGGTTAGCGCGCTAGCCTGCCACGCTGAAGTTGTGAGTTCGAATCCCAGTCCCAGGAGGACTTTTTTCAAGCATACAAATAAATGCGGATTCACTCACAATCTCCCCCGGATATGTGGGACCCGTCAGCTATTTGATAGCCACCCACAAAAATAATCGTAGGGAGTGATGACCCTACCCTATAAAATATCATCGATCGAGAATCGCGGTGTGGACTGTAAACCATACCGCGCGGCCAAGGGCCTCCAAGGCCTGTCTTGCAAACCGAAGAAGAAGAGAACTTAGAAACTTCAAACGACAAGAAACTGTTCCCCGTTTTCGGCAACTTCAACACATACTAGTGAATTTCAAAATATATAATAATAAAAAAGGATTATAATTAGTTCTTTATATGTCCTCATATGAGGTTGCAAATTAGCTGAATGAGGAATATAATCTAATTTTTGTTTATCAGGATAAGAATCGATAATGCTTCACATTGTTCACTTTCCTTCATGCCTAAAATGACAATACGGTGATATCCATTCTTTATATATATGTTCTCTGTTCCAATTTTTTATTTCGATTCATAGTTCACCGAATTGAAAAATATATATATTTTTGTTTTATGTAAGTCGTTGCCAACACATCTCTATTAATTGAATGCTATTAAAACTAAAATTTATCAGATTTATTAACAATATTATGTGTATATTTATATACCTTTTATTACTTTAATTAGATATAACATGGGAATTATCTTCTTGGCTTTATATGCAAAACTTGTATAAATAATCAGGTATGTATAATAACGTTCAAGATTGAGAAATTTTGAAAAGCAGATTTTTTGCACAAATTTATGTCCTTAGTTTGTCAACTCCAATATAGATATCTCACGAAATAGTAAATGTTCATGATGCTGAAATATTTAAATGCTATTGAATTAAAACTTGCATAATATCTAAGTTTAAATAATATTGATAATAGTTTGAAGAATAAACCAATTTCCCCGTTATATAATTGATTTTATACATTTTATCATAAACTAGAGGTTTTAATCGCAATCGTTATGTAAATGTGCAGTTGAATGTTCTTCAAAATCAGTTGGTTTTTATTATCATTTAGACAAGATCGCAGAGCTAAATGTCCGAAATTGGCTTAATATCTAAAAGAAATAGAAAATTTAAAATTATGAGCAATGAAAATGATTATTTTTTTAAGTTGAAAATGTTTTGATATCACTAGAGAACTAATATTGATTTATACTAAATTTAGATAGCAGGAAATTTATGTAAGATAGGATATTACCTTAAATAATAATTGTATATTATGATCTAATTCCGCGTGTTATTATTATAATAATATATTTACATTTCACTTATTAAAGGTATTTAAGTATGTCACGATGTTGATATTTTCATTAAATTATCGTTAAAACCTTGCTTTGGTGGAGGTACGGAGTACCCCTGAGTCATGATTGTCATACAATCGAAAGAGAAATGACTAAACAACAATCCTTGCTTTATTAGGAAACATGACACGAAATACGGCTTGTAAAGCAACATTATTTTACAGTGAATATTAATTTAATTTGTATCCGGGTCTAAATTGTGACCATCATAATTATTCCAAGCTCAATGATAAAGTGATTGTTTATACACAACTGACTATATCGAAAAAATAAGTTTTATTTGCTTTAAAGATCTTCTTTTGAAAAAAAAAATTGGGAGGACAAAATTGTTAAAAATTATTTGTTTTCTAGTACCTTAAGATAATTATCTGTAAAAGTAGTGTGCTTTCTTATATACATATACATACACACATAATAAGTATTATATTATTAAGTTTGAGCTAGATTGTTTGTTTATTTATTTAACGTCACTTTATGCTACTATGGCTAATCGGACGAAGTTTGAGCTAGAATTAGAAGTCTAATCAATATCTAAAGCTTCAAATAACTTCAGGTAATAGCTTGAATTGGAAGTTATTTCCACATAAAGACAGTGCGGCTTTTGAGTAAACTGCCATTTGAATAGAAGACCTGATGGAGGCATAATTGGCCTGTACTGAGCTGAAATTTTGAACTCCCAATTACTGTTTGTGTTAGCTATTATTCTGAACTTTTCGGATAAAATAACCATAGTTAAAATAAGTATTACTATTAAAACTATTATTTAAATAGTTGAACGCTCATGCATATTTAAATTACATTATGTACATTATGCTAAAATACAAATTCTTATGCTTAGTGACACTGAACAAATTCAAGGGAACGGTAATTAAAAAATTTACCACAATGAAACTTCGATTTCCCTTTAAGTGTTTTAAATAATATTCTTAACGAAGAAAACGGATAGGTATATAATTGTAATATATAACTATAACATTGTTCATAAATGAAGGAGATTGAAAACCCCATTAGAGTATTAGAGTGAACAACGAAATTCCCTGATAGAAATTAATACTAAATTCAAAAATATTTAAAAATGTTTTACTGCATTGTTGAAATTCATAATAACTGATGTGATTTTTTTCTCTCTTACCTGAAAAACGAAAAAGTCATAAATAACAAAGCAATAAACAGGATAAATATTTATATCAAGCAAACAATATTTTAAAAGAATGTAATTTAACATATTTATTATATATAAGGAGTATAAGAAAAGAACAGAGCTAGAGAACTTTTTTTTTATGAAAATATGCATTTTTTCAGTTTTTTGGAATGTATTAATAGTAACTAATTATCATTTTAATTTATATAATATATATACGTACACATACATGTACCAAGAAGGGTATAGCAATGTTGTGTATTATTTTTATATGCAAATAATAAAATTTTAAACAAATACATAGATTATAAATTTTGATGTTGGTAGTAATTTATTCAGAGCTATGTAATACATAATAGTTATTAAGTAATTAAACAACTTACCAATACATACTAAGACAGTCCACTGTAAAGTTTTGGTTAAAGACTCCTAAGAGTCTTAAAAAAAGCTACTAATAGCTTTCTGTGTCTCAAGCGGTATATTAAATAATGTATAAAATTACATTAAAAAGAAACTAATTTTTTTTTTGTAATAACAAAATACTGAGAATTATCACCTGAATATATTTATTAGCCTATAGAATGAATATTTCTTAGGATCGTGCTTATTGCCATTTTTCAATGTTTAAATACAAATTAATAAATAAAGCCTACTACTGTAAATAAAAACATAATTAATGTAAGCGCCCTAACTCGGCCTCCACTGGCTGGACCAGTGACGCGGCTGAATTAGAGGCGCTGGGATCTCTTGGATTCCGATTTTTTCTCCACAAGTGGAGGGAAAAGCGCGTGCTGGGGGCCCTTTAGCAGTTTTATATATTGTATATAGTTATGATTGTTTGTATGATGTTTATTTATTCGCCAACTTTTTATTTATCTCAGTTATAGGTTGTTGTTTTGTTTTTTTATTTATTATTATTTTATTGTATATATATGAATTTATTTATTTTCTATTTTATGTAATTTGATTATTATTATCATTTTTTGTATATATAGTATGAATGTGGTCTCATATCAATATTATTATTGTTCATTTTGTAACTACAATTAATTAAAAATTGTAATATATCTCAATAAAAAAAAAAAAAAAAAAGAAAAAAAAAAGTAAGTAAAATAATATATACATAAAATATATGCTCCTTCCAGCAGACCTTTTAATGGGAGTGATGGTCTAACTTCTCTGGAGACCAAAACCTACTGTGAAGTGTATACTATTATGTATAATACTAATATAACAATAAATAAATACGTAACCTTTTTTTATATTTGAAATAATGCGATATGAATTTCAATGCAATTAATAACCTTAATTATTAGATCTATAGAGAGAATAATTTAAATTTAGTATTTACTTAACCCTTAACAGGCCAGAGTGAACTTACCTTCTTTTTATGGCCTGATTTAAAAATGCTCGGCAAGTTACAAGCAAAACCAATGCATGTTGTTGTGCCAAGGGAAGGTTTTGGGAAAGGTTAGCCCAGTTTCTTTGTGTTTTTTGCCAGCTAAGCCATAAAATTTAAAAAAAAAAATTAAACCCATTTTTGTTTTATTCTAGCCTATAATAAACAGAAAAAAAGAAATGATAAAAAATCTTCCAAATTTGATATTGTGGCCAGTTAAGGGTAAAATAAATAGGATCCTCTCATGAGAGTTCCTGAAGGTATTAAGGGTTCTAATATTAGTAATCAAACTTTTTATTCCTAAATCTGCTCATGAAAATCCCAGTATATAATTAATATTGAATGTATCAGTATTTTAAATACATGGTAGAATAATGAACATTTAAGTATTTTATTTTTAAAAAATGACAAAACATGAGCCTAAGTAATACCCAACCAATAGGTTGTGAATTCTCAGATTTTCGGTTCAGCAAAAAAGACACATACAAAAACTACAATCATTTCAATCCGAAATTTTAAGATTCTGGATCTAAAAGCTGGATGAGAGACCTCCTCTGCTAAATTAAAGCATAAGAAAGGGTGCTGCTGGGCACTTTCCTTCCCTATGTCTACCATGTTTGATTCCAGATTTGTACATTTTTCTGACTGTCAGACAGCTTCTGACAGGTGTGAACAAAGTTATATAAAGAAAAATAAAATAAAATTTCTGGTATAATTTTTTTGTTTGTTTTTCTTTAATTAAATCGTGTTGATTGTTGCATATGAATATGGCGCTTTAGAAGCCAAAATATATTATGTTTAATAAAGATAATTTAAAAATGTATGGTTTAGTAACTGTCAAAATACTGATTTCTTCTTATACCTTAAATCTGCCCCTGCTTCAACCATTAATATCAAACTTTAGACACCCGATTTAAGCTCTCAAGCATGGTCAGCCGTTTAGACTGCGAATCATAAAATTAATCAATAATTATATTTTTTATGAGATACATTTTTATTGGTCGATATTTCCAACGCCAAAACCACATACTACAACTTAAATATGAACAGAGTACAATAACTCATATTCAAGAACGTGATGTGTTCTTTACCTCTGGGAGTGTTATGTACAGTTGGAATTTCCCAATGGAACATGTTGTACTTCATATTTAATAGCTTGTATAGTACCACTATGCAAGCAAGTGGTTTATTATGACGACAGGTCGGATTAACCTATTAAACATTCAAAGGTCCCTAAAAGCATTCAATATTCCACATAACGTACATATCGTAACGGAAACCATGTTTATTTTTTGCCTTTTGAATTTCATAATGGCACGAGGTGACATTAAAAGCATACATAATGAGAATTTCTTCGTGACCTTCGGGTAAGCGTTTAAAAATAGGCAATTCTTGAGTTTAAGTACATGGGGTTTAAACACGTGTGATGACAACACATTAGCATTGAAATTGAATCCTACTTTTATAGACTTATAACTGCTTCTATCGAGTAAACAAATCAGGACTTAAAAAAAATATAGAATATTAAGTTGAGAATGGATTGCTCCAAACTTTTTACATATTTGAGGTTTAATATAATAATAATAATAATAAAATAACTTTCTTCTGGGAATATGTCCCTTAAGAATAACAATGTCGTACAGTAAATATACACTTCAATATATATACATATCTGGCCGAGAGACCAATAAAATAAACTTTTATTTACAAATGTGTAAAAAAAAAAATATAACCTATTCATATAGATATATACAAAATATATGGAATATAAAGGAAAGAAAAAAATCTGCTATAAAACAATAGAGGTGAACAATTTTCAAATAAATAAATAAATGAATTAATCCCTATCTCAAGGATTTTAATAAAATAAAAAAAAATGTCTTACGTTGAAAGTAAGGTAGTGGATTAAGAATTTTACATTTAGTGTGCGTATCTCTGGGATCCTAGAAGGTGTTGGAAAAGATGAGATTTGAGTGAGAGAAAGGAAGAAGCATAGCGAATATGATTAGATAGGGAATTCCAGAGAGATGCAGAGCGTATATAAAAAGAATTATCAAAAGATTTGGTATGGGTAGGAATGTAAAGGTCAAAATGGCGTGATCTGATTTCAAGTAAGTGAATATATGTAGGTTCTTACTCTGAACTCAATAATTGAAGTGAATATCTAGAATCATATATAGCTAAATAGATATTAAAAGCAAAAAAGTTGAAGAAGTAAAATAAAACTAAAAAAAAACAGACGATGGCGACTCTTGTTTGAACTTTTCTCTTTTTTTATTTTCTATTTATCACAAGAGGCTTTTAGAAAAATTAAAATATTCTTCGTAACTGCTCTTTAGGAAAAGGGAGGTAGGGAGGCTTTTTGCCAACAGATAAGATATTGTAGTCTCGTATCTACCATTCACTTCGTCAGTTTTGTTATCAAGGGAATATAATAAATCTATAAGTGTCACATGAAAACAAAATTTATCAAGTATTTTATTCTCTCGTAGGTTATACTGTCGGAAAAGATTAATGAAAACTGTAAATCAAAAGTATTTCATTTAATGGATGCTGTATGATTTTGTTTTGTTTAGTTGCCAATTTTATATATAAATATGTATAGATTGAAAAAAATGGATCATTATTTGTTACAATTATCCGAATAAGCCATCTCAAGAGCCATCCAAAATATTTTATTATTTATACGATTAAATCATTTAATGTCTTCCGCAAGTCAGTCACTTCGTCTCAAAACTTTAATTATATATATATATATATATATATATAACATATATATATTGCACACAACTATTTCCACGCATTGCAAAGTCAACATTAAAACGTGTTCAAGTGCTAAAAAATGGAGTACTAAGAAAAATTGTTAAATGGACAACGTTACAAAGAATAAAGTCAGCTATGATCCATGACGAATTGAAAATCCCTACAATCCATAACTTCATTACAGAGAGGAATAGAAAGTTTAATGAAAAATTAAAGCTTGTGACGAACCCCTTATTATAAGGCCAAATCAAACTAAAAGGTGAACTACATCACCGGTTCCGTTACATAAAAATGTAAAAAAAAAAAAAAAAAAAGCATGCAGAGAGACAACTCCTTAAATTTAAATTATGCAGAAAAAAGAGAAACCACAAGATTCCGTAAGGTGAGGTATTAGAAAGAAAATAAGAGGCTCTGAAAAAAAAATTACTGTAACAGAGAGTTACTAATATAAAAAAAAAAATCTTTTTTAAGTTGAGAAAAATGGGTAACATTAAAATAATATTGATTTCAAATAAATAAGGAAAATAATAGAGACGGATAAGTGCATACGAATGATAGAGTGAGAAAATAACCTGTATAAAAAGTAGGTAAAGAACTCACGTGCTTCATCGTATTTATGAGATATCAAAAAAAAAAAAAAAAAAAAAATAGTACTAATTTTTACTTTCACTTACCTATGTATAAAAATATATATATATATTATGAAAATAATATTTAAGTAGTCCAAGCAACACACGACTTTCACTTACCTACGTTTTTAAAAACTATTAAAAATTGTTTAAATAAAGTTAGAGGTAAAAATGAGTGAAACCATTAAAGAATTAATTAATTTGAAATTCTATCGAAACATGTTATTAAAAAATCTATAATATCATTATTTAAAATAATCAGCCAGTTTTATCGCCTTTTTATAACTCTTTATTAACTTTTACAATATTATTGTTCTTATATTCGAAAACAAAAAATTACATTAAAACAATATTTTTGTTTTTGTTTTTTCCTTTAGTTTCGTAGAATATAGAATTCGTTCAATTTACATATATACCTATTTTTCATCAATGGTAACAAGATAATATGGTTATTTTTATAGAATCTAAAAAAAATAAAGGTTCTTTAGAGGAAGAAAATTTAAAATATCAGAATTTAAGCCATGTCAGACTATTTCAATAAAAATGAAACCTATATGATGTTAGAGCCTATTAAATTTTACATCAACATGGCGAGTTTAATCAAAATTGTTAAAGCTGTTTTTGAGAAAATCGTAAAAAGATGCAAAATGCATTGTATAAAGTAGCTCTTCTGGTAAGCTGAATTTGATGAAAATGATTTTTTAACATCTCGGGCGTATATTTGTCTTAAATATGAAATTTCAGTTGTATAGAACTTTCCGTTTACGCTCAGGAGTTACCACACACACACGTTCTTGCGGGACTTGGTCATTTGGACTCAGGGGACCCTAAAGCGTGTATTTCCGTTGAAAACTAGAACTTGAAAATTTCCAAAGGAGGATATAGAACGCAATGTAAGTGGATGTCGTTATTTGTAATAATATGCACCGTAATTGTATGATAATAATTTATTTAGTAAACATAAAAAAGTTAAAGTTTAATTCATAACATACTTCTTCAATCATTGTGCTCAAGTGGGAGAAATACTTGTTGAGAAGGTTCGCAAATTATTCCCTTGTTGGCCAGTAACGATGCCAAGTTTTCACTTGTTTATGAGAAGCCTCTCTTCCAGCCTGTTTAAAAGTTTGTACTTGGGCTTGTTTAAACTTTACTTAGCACTCTACGAAATGTGCTCCTATTGTTCAATAAAAAAATTATTCAATACATCCCGGCTTTATAGTGCTCGTAAGTAAGCTCGTGATGTTGAAGTTTTACGGCTATGAGCTTAGTTTTAACGACATGTTTGTGAAAATAAAGAAATGAAAAAGTATTGCGTGGTAAAACAGTACTTTATATTATACGTTATCTAGCCATATTTTATTAGTCGTATTATATACCACTGTTTTTTATTTTTTTTATTAATCAATGGTGTACCAAGAGCGGCTGAGTTTGCAAATAATGATTTTGACAACATTATACTAGTTCAAATTATGTCTATGATAGTCATTTATTGACCAAGTATTATCATGCTTTAATACTCGAAAAGCAGCGAAGAAAACAGGTGCTATTAAATTTGTAGAAAAACTTTTTTGGAGAGGGCATCGAAGAGTAAAATAGTAACAACTCACGATCTATAGATATCTATTTTTTTTTAGTATAATTATTTACACCTAAATTTTTTATATTTATTTATTGAAATTTACAACTTTCTTAGTAAATACCTCAAGTAAATTAGCTAGTAAATACATGTAAAGACATAAAGAGAATATGCCCATTGGCAGCACTCCACTAGGTAATCTAAACTAGAAGGTCTCGAAGCCATCTTCTTTTCAGACGCCTGAGAGGATTGTCAGGAATGAAAAAGGAAGCAAGGATTGAAACTATTGCGTTAAAGTGGGAGTGGTGGAGTCATGGAAGAATTGATAGCTCGTACAGGCCAAATCAGCAACATATTTAAGGTCTTTTACACATAATTTAAAATTTAATTAAATTTATATTTAACTACAAAAATCATGTATTAAATACTTCTGGAAATATATAATTTATGTAGCAGCTACCAGAAACATAATTTCATTTCATATATTGACACTATCATTATTTAAAGGAAAATCTAAGTTTTGTTTTTTATTTTACTATTGGCCTTATAATTAAGAATTATAAAATCACGTTGTTAGGCTGTCAATTTATTTAAAGTTTCAAGACTAGTATACTAAGCTTGCACTTTATTACCTTTATTAATTAAACTTTTAACGTATTTATTACACGAAGCGTGATCTCGACTTAATCACCTCATTGCACGACTTTTAGTTCAGAAAGGAACAAATCTCTATATGTACTGAGCCCAAGGACCTTAAGAAGCACAGATGTTTTCATTATTTACACTTGCATTCAAAAAATTTATTACTGCTTTTATGTTATCTTTTTTCATGTTTGAGAACTGCCACTTTTGTAAATGTGACTGTATATTTACATATGCAGCCATTTAGTTGGCTAGTTACAAAGTAAGACATTGTGCCGGAGTTGCCCTATTAGAAATTATAAAAACTACTGGCCGATAAACTAGCCTGATCGGGGGTATCGTAAGATTTGTACCGATGGGAGGGGAAGCTAGGGAGGGAATTATGGGCTATTTGGTTAGGAAGGCAGTTTGAGGTTGGCCAATGGAGCAGTTTATATGTTAAGCAGCCCTTTACCTTTAGCTTTTATTTTGCTCCTGTTTAGGGCTGCCCCTTGGGCTCGATCCAATCCCCAACATCTGAAAATTTAAACACCTCATTGGCTATTTAACAGCTTGTAATCCAACTTTAACTTATTAAGAGTGCGTAGCCAACCAGGATCCTGGCTCAAAAGAGATGAATTGACGAATATTTCTTACTAGTACTAAGAAGTAGAGTATTACGGCGATAGAAACCAAATATTTCACACTAAAAGATCATAAAACAAGATTATCATTTTTTTTTTTTCATTGATAATAATACACCATATACCAGAACAGCTACATTGCACTAACAACTGGATATTTCTAACAATACCGGAATTCTTACAACAACAAACACTATGACAAATGATTAACGCTACACTCACAAAAGAAATAGAGTATTATTCGAAATCAACTCTAAAATATAGAAATAAGAAAACAAAACATATTACTGATGAAAATTCTAAAGTACTAAGCTCTATCTCTTTTATTGCTAGTCCTCACTCAGATTACAGTGATTCACACCAGTGACGCGGCTTTGAGAGAGGCGCTGGGATCTCTTGAATTCATCTTTTCCCTGTACACTTGAAGGGAAAAGCCCAATCCGGGGTTCTTACAGTTGATTGTAACTATTGTATACAGGTGAGAGTATTTTATTAAACATGCTCATTTATTTGTTAAATCTCTATTTCATTTATTTATAGGTATAAGTTGGTAAAAAAAAAGATAATATTCTCTTTGAACTTTAATATTATAATGAATATTACACAAATTTAGTATTGAACTATAATAATACCCAATATATTAAGGTAATTGCCAGTTAAAATTACAAGTATATTTACCAACACTAAAACAAACTCTAAATGTATCTAGGTTAATGAAAATTACATGACAAGTGCCACATGAATGACTGCTTGTAAAATTTGTCTAATATTGACATAGGTTATTTAATTGTTGCTATCTCATGAATGTTTTAAAAATTGATTTAATTTGACTTTACTTTTGTTTTTCTGCAAATATTGTACGAATGTGGTCTAATATCATCCTAATTGTGATTTTCCCGTCCGAAAAAAAACACACTTCTTTTCATCAGATTGTAACATCAAGATGAAACCACTCCTGCCAGCTGCATAGCTCCCACCGTTCAGAATTACAACCATTGATTACAGGCAAACGTGTATTGAAGGTTCGTGTTGCAGTGCACCTAATCGAGTAGCTGAATAAATACAATGTACATGCTGATTTTTATTTTATATATTAAAAAAAAATTATAATATATATATATATATATATATATATATATATATATATATATATATATATATATATATATAGTAAACATTTTATATTTTTTAATATATATAGTTAACATTTTAATACTATAGTATATATAGTAAACATTTTATGTTTATTCTTTTTTGTCTTTATGAGTTTATATCTTTTTCTGATTTAAAAAAATAAAAACATGTATTTATCCATCAATGTATTCACTATAGAAACAATATGCATAGATATACAAGTACATTAATATAATGTTTTATATAGCCATTCGAACAGACATTTACCAAGAACACTTTTAATTAATTATATTTTACAGCATGCCACAAGGCTATATTTATTTCAATACATATTTTAGTATTATAATTTTTACAGTAAGACAATTTTTACTGGATTTAATTTTTAAAAAGTAAAAAATAAACCATTAAAAATTAATTAAATGCCAATAAACAAAGTAGAAATATTAAACCGTTATTAAATG
Organism: Piezodorus guildinii; assembly: GCA_023052935.1. Taxonomy (NCBI): domain Eukaryota; kingdom Metazoa; phylum Arthropoda; class Insecta; order Hemiptera; family Pentatomidae; genus Piezodorus; species Piezodorus guildinii. The sequence continues at coordinate 75,417,492 of CM041297.1, read as the reverse complement.
CTTGAGAAATACACACTAGTTAATAAAACATAAAATGACTAAATATACTCTAAAGGGTTTTAAGAATATTTAATTAGCGTAGCAATAAAAAGTTATTGCAATAAAAATCATCTATAAGAAAGAAAATTCTGCTGAATATTCAGAAATAAAAAAAATATTTCTTATCAGTTTTAAGCCTTTTTTAATTACAAGCAATGATAAATAATTTTTCATGATGGTAAGCAGAGGTGTTTTAAAGGAAATATTCAAATTCGTGAGGCTAATATAGTGGTTGCATTAATACGTTGCTTAATGACCGAATCTTTATATTGTTTTTGATTAATTTCTATAATAAAAAACTACTGGTAACGGCAGTCAATAGCAATTACCTTCTTTACCGATAAGTCCAACAGTTAGTTTCGTTACTTCCAGGCGCTTGGTTAGATATAACCCGCAATACTGAAACACATTGCAAAATAGAAGACACTCTACGCCGCGTTTTAAAATTAATTTTAGCTTTAAATACTTTTACCCTTATATTTCATTTAATTTATACTCATCAGTAAAAAAAACTCATTTATTATTTAAACTTGAAATTTTTTATTTAAATAAATGTTTTGTAATTTTATATAAAAAGTTATATACATTATTTGGTTAAACATTGTTTGGTTTATTTATATCAACTATTAAAGAGTTTTAAATAAATCAAAAAAAAAACTTTATACATCAACAAAATTTTAAATAAAAGCTTATCCAATCCTAATACAAGTTCCTCTTAGTACACAATGTTAGATGATTTTCTATGATAATTTTAGCTTTCTTATAATTATAAAGACATTATTATTAGAATGGAAAAAGACCTTACAGATGGTACAGTAAAATTTAAAACTTTAAGTCTAGATAATCAATCAGATGAAAATTTTTCTGAAAATCATTTATTTTTGTTCATTTCAAAGATTTAATACCTTATTTCTTGTTACTGACTGAATTGACTTCATAAACTTTCAGACTTAACCTCAGTTTATGCTTGGATTCGTGCCTGAGCTCATAACCTCATAAAAAAAAAAAATGTCCTTTCTTTGTTTTAGCATCAACGAGATTAGTAGGTAAAAATAATTTCACTTTGTTTGTTTAGAATACTTAATACAAAGAAGTTAAAGAAACAGGAAGTTTACATGTGTTTTTAACATAGATATAAAATAGACAGGTTATATATTCCTGAACAGTTATAAACAAAAATGTACGATCCTTAATTATAAAACCTTCCTTAATAATTAATTTTTATTTTCATCGTAAAATAATAATAAGCGACACAATTACACAAATCTAGAGAAATGTAAAAAGTACTAATGTTTCTAAAAATATTTGTACTTCATTTTATAAACAATAATGAAATAACTTTGGACAGTAACGCACTGCCTTGTGCTTATTTTTGTAAAAAAAACCAATAGCTTAGGATAAACTTATAAAAACGAAAGGAGCAATTCTTAATAGCTAGGCCTAATTACTATGTATCTGTGTTTTATAACAGATGATAAAATTTAAACAGTAACATAAGATCATATCCTGAATTGGGAAACAGTAACCTTGAAAACCTAATAAATCATACACATGTATTGATATAGATAATTATGAATTTTAACAGTGCAAGGAGCTTTTCTCGATGTGGAACATTCCTTTAACCGATTTTAAAATTCTATTTTGCTTTGAAAACTACTCGTACATGAATTTCTGGCTCCTACATACTACAAGTCCTATCCCACTAATAGGTCCTTAAAATATATAGTTCCTATTCATCCCTTTTTTCATAGTCTGCTGGTGTTCTTCAAGGCAATATTCTAGAACCCATTCTATATTAAGTCTATACAGCTGATATCCCTACCTGCTCTAACACTTTCCTGTCTACCTTTGCTGATGATACTTCTGTACTATCCGCCAATACCGATCCATCTATTGCTAGTTTGGGCTCACGTAATTGAGGTTTGGGTACTACTAAGCCCTTGAATTCTTCTCGTATTCAATCCTTACAATCCAAAATACTTTAGACATGTATGACAGGTCTATGACACACCTTAATGTTCTGTATAATGCTGGTTTACTCCTAACCAGGTACCATTCCTTTTATGAAAAATTCTATACCATTAGTTTATATCCTTGCATCCTCTTAGAAATCCTCATAATCTTCCAATGCGTCTGATAATAATATTGATAAAAAACGGGTGAATATATAAGTTTGGATATCCGACTAAAGAAGAAAAGAGCGATTAAATAATAAACGATTAAATAACAAACGAATCAAAAATAAAATAATTTTTATTCTTGTAACAGATGATATATCAACTGACAAAATATCATTTAAATAACGATCAATGAAATTATGGAAAGTTACTCGAATGATGTCCAACTATGGTTACAGGAAGGTCTTTCATATCCAAAGTTGATCCACATCCGGGCTAGAAGTTGTTGAACTTACTCCAAGTATAGCTACTCTACTATTATGTAATATCATTTAGATTAGAAATTATGTGATATTATATCTAGTTATATGTATCCCATTTAACGAATTGGTTTTTAATTATTGATAACTCTATTCTAAACTTTTGTTACCGACTCAAGAACCTTTTGGTACAAAGTGGAATTTACATACTTAGTTATCTTAGATCCTAGAAATCATGAACTTCAAGATACTATTCTGATAGTAAAATCATATGATAAAGAATTATTGGCATTTTAAAGATAAATGTATAATATAATTTAAATGTATGTATAATATATTCGGTTTAGAAATCTTGATAATGTGGACAAGACTTCGAAACATAGAAATATGATATTTTTGGAACGTTTTTCAATTTAAGAAAATGTGATTTAAATTGTTAGCATTATCCACTTACTTACTCTACTAATATGTAATATCTTTAATAAAGGATAGAATGTAATAATATATGTAATTATGGGGTTATATATATAGTACAGGGAGGATTTTTTATGCTAAGATATCTTACATATTAGAAATCATGAACTTTACGGTATTATTCTAATAGTAACAACTATATGATAAAAAATTATTAACATGTCAAAGAAAAATAGATAATCTATTAGTTCAACGTAATACAATCTTGATAATAGGGACTATATCCCGAAGTATAGAAATATATAGATTTTTGAAAAGTGTATCAATTAAAGAACACATGATGAACATTATTCACTAAGATACTGTACGAAATGTTTTCACATTATAAACAATTCTACCAGTAATTCTAATCTATACGTTTGTGACTGATTAAAGACCTTTTAAACAGAGCGGAGTTCCCATACTAAGTTATCTTACATACTAGAAATCATGAACTTTACACGGTATTACTCTGATAGTAACAAACTTATGATGAAGAATTTTTGGCTTCTTAAAAAGAAAAAATATTGATAATGAGAACAAGAAAATGAAACGTATAAATGTGATATTTTTTTAAAGTGTAATAATTTTTTTTTTTTTAGTAATAACAATTTTTATTGAGAAAATTTTACAATCTGTCCCAATTTGGACATTAATAGTATTGCTGAATGATATCAAACATACTACATTCATACAATATTTACACAACATAAAATTACAATAAAATATATACACAATAATGAATCAATTAAAAAGTCAATAATTCACTTATACCTATATACACGTACACACACTCATACATACATCACATTGAGTGGATAATCTAGCCAGTGCTAGAACTCCAATATATTTACAAAAGGTCGCGGGGCCACTGCCGTTTCAACCTTCTAGGTGGGTTGTATGGATGAGTGGAGCTGGATAGGGATTGAGCTAAAGGATTAGGATGATGAATGAGGTTCTGGTGGAATTTGGAAAATTTGGATGGAATTAGGTCTGAAACAAATGGAACATTAAGGTCGTGGTGCAAGCTATAATTGGAGACATAATAAGGAGCATTTACTATTGTACGGAGGACTTTGGATTGAAAGGATTGAATGCGTTTGATGTTAGAACGTTTAGCTGTCCCCCACAGTTCAAGTCCGTAGGTCCAGATGGGCTTCAGTATTGTCTTGTAGATTAATAATTTGTTTTCAACTGTAAGTTCAGATTTTCTGTTGAGTAGTCGGTATAACTGTCCGAATCGTCGGTTGAGTTCTTGTCTTTTAAGTCTTGTATGTGGGTTCCAAGTCAATCTTTTGTCTAACAGTAAGCCAAGATACCGGACTGTATCTGAGAGAGGAATCGGTAATGAGTTGAAATAAACTGGCGGACAGGATTTTCGTCTAAGAGTAAAGGTTATGTGTTTACATTTGGCTTCGTTCACCTTTACACGCCAGTTATTACACCAGTGTTCGATAAGGAAAAGGTGTCTCTGAAGGTTTAAGGATGCTGTTTCAGGATTGGAACTGGATGATAGGATGGCGGTGTCGTCTGCAAAAGTTGCCAGAAAGGTATCAGGATGTGTAGGAATATCAGCAGTGTAAAGGATGTAGAGGATGGGTCCCAAGACGCTGCCTTGAGGAACACCGGCCTCAACGGGATAAAGGTTAGAAAATTCTTCACCACAGCGAACTCGGAAGGAACGGTTCGAGAGATAGGATCGGAGAATGAGGTATAGAGACTGGAGTAAATGGGTTTTCAGCTTGAAGAGTAATCCAGTGTGCCATACCCGGTCAAAAGCTTGCGCAATGTCCAGAAACGCACCAGAACAATACTCTTTGCATTCAAGAGCTGAGGAAATATGGTCTACAACTCGGAGCCCCTGTTGAACTGTGGAATGCTGAGGACGGAATCCAAACTGATGGGAAGGAAGATTTTGGGATTCTAATATGGGTAGGATACGCTTAAGAAGAAGCCTTTCAAAGATTTTTGAGAGGATGGGGAGTAGACTAATAGGCCTGTAGGATGAAGTGTTGTTGGAAGGTTTACCTGGTTTTAAAAAAAGGATGATGGTGGAATGTTTCCATAACAGAGGAAAATAGGTGGTGCGGAGGATGCAGTTGTAAATATAAGTAAGGAATATAATAGCTTTCTGCGGAAGTTGTCGGAGGATCTGGGGAGTAAGGAGATCGTGTCCAGGAGATTTACGGAGAGTCAGTTTTTGGAGAACATATTTGACCTCAGAGGGATTAATAGCTTTAGGAGGTAGGGAAAGTGGAATCGGTGACATAAGAAAGTCTTGCACTTTTGCGGTGTGATTGATGTGGGATTCCGGGTGAGGAGTGAATACTTTGGAGAGGTGTGTGGCGAATTCCTCGGCTTTATCTTCATCAGACGCAGCCCAGGAGTCATCACCACGTCGGAGAGGATGGGAAACATGATGGTATTTTAGGATCTTTTTCGTGACATTCCACAGGGAATTATCACGAGCTGATAGAGAGGAGAGGTAGGAATTAAAGGACTGGGAACGGAAGGTCGCCAACTCCCTCTTCAATTGTTTACAATAGAAGTTATAGGAGCGGCGATCTGTTGGGTGTCGGGTGCGCTGCCATAATGATCTTGCTCGGCATTTGGTGTGGATAAGGTCTATAATAGGTTGTGGAAAATGATTTTGGTCTGGATTTATATTGGAGTGTTTAGGAGAGGAAGCAGTCCATACAGCTTGTTGGATGGCGGTGGTAAAGGAATAGACGGAATTATCTAGGTCATCTTGGGTTTTGAGGGTTACTCTGAGGTCAATATTATCGGTCAGGATTTGGCGGAAAAGGTTCCAGTTGACAGGGCCTTGGATGAATGATGGTGGAATGGGTTTTGGAATTGGAGTGAGAGATACTTTTAGGATCAGTGGACTATGGTCTGAGGATAGTTCATCAAGGCGAGTTAAAGACAAGTTGAGAGAGCCTAATCCGCTGTGAATAAAGAAGTCGAGAATGTCGGGATTGCGGTTAGGATCGGTTGGCCAGTAGGTAGGGGAGTCAGGAGGCAGGATATTAAAATTTCGGGAGTTGAGTGCAGACAGCAAATTTCGTCCCCTAGAATTCGTGGTTCTGGAACCCCACTGCTGATGCTTGGCGTTTAAGTCTGCACCCAGAATGAAACGATTTCCTAAGGAATCCAGGAAGGATACAAATTCAGAATTGGAAATGGAATGTTTAGGAGGGCAATATGCAGATGTGAGGGTTACCGGAAAGGAAAAAGTCTTGATTACTATGGCTGTAGGTGGTAACTCCAAGCAAGTGGGCAAATGACACGTTAGAATTTACAAGTTTAGATGGTTCTCTTCTGCTTCTGGTTGGTACAGTTGTTTCATTCTGATCCTGAGGTTTTTGGTATCTGGTTCTGAGTTTCTTGTAGATTTCACATCCCTTGTAGTTAGCCGGGTGGTTCTTGAGGCACAGAGCACATACAGCGGGTGTTGATCTTGATCTTGTACATTCTTCTGTTTTATGCTGTTCACCGCATTTCACACAGCGTGGTATGTGATGGCAATAACTTTTGGTATGACCATATGCCTGACAGTTATGGCACTGGACTATTTCTTTCTTTGTGTAAGGTTTTTCAACTTTTACACGGGTATAGTACAGTCTACTGAGGTCATAGATTTTTTCGACTCCTGCTGATGGTTCCAAGTCCACGAAGAATAGAGGCAGTGGACTTTTATCTTTTAGAACGTTGGTGACTTGCCTCACTTGGAATCCTAATTCTGTCAGTTCTTCTTTGATTGCTTCAACGGGTGTTGAGGAATGTAGGTTTCTGATTACGACCCTTAATGCTCTCTCTTGGCGCAGCTGATAAGTATGAAAGTCAGCTTTGGTCTCAGTCAGATATTTTACAATCTTTCTGTAGGTTTCAGCAGTAGTCGGAGATATTTTAGTATCATTGGTTCTACTTATACAATAATAACTATTAGGATCTGTTACTTTGTTTAAATGCGCACACATCAGTTTAAAATTTTTAATATTTTTAACAAATATTGGTGGAGGTAGTGGTTCTTTGGGTATAGGAGAAGATTCCATGGTTTCTTTTTCATTTTGGAGTATCTGAAATGGATTCGGTGTAAAAAACGGAGATTCATCAGTTATTCCTTGTGATGATGTGCTGGGCTGTGGTTCAGATCCTAATGAGGTAGCTGACGCGGTCGCTGGTGGAATCATTTTTTTATTTTGTTCACGGCGGGGTCTCTGTTTTGTGGGAGACGAGTTAGAACCTGCAGATCTAGATCTTTTACTTGCAGACTTTGAGGACATGACTTGATGAAAATATCTCATTGATTAAGAAAATAATAATAATAAATAAATAATGAGATAAGAATTAAAGATAAAAGAAAGATAATTAAAAGAAAAGCAAGCCCGAGCTTGCCGAGCTAGCGGCAATCAGCTGATCAGTGACCCTTCTTTCACTTTTTCGTGATTGTACAAAGTAAATTATAACTTTGCTTACCGAAACTTCTCCAATATTCACTGCCGTAATATTCCTGAGGTCTAGTGATGTTCTCCAGACTGAATTCTAGCGAATTCCTACTGAAAAAAGCAAAAATCTGAGAGACGATGTAACGTATGACTGTTATCATCGAGCGCATCAGCTGATCAAAGTGTAATAATTAAAGAAAACATGATGAACATTATCCACTCAGACCCTCAACTAATATATATCTTTCAGATAAGTAATAATGTAATATTATATCAAGTAATATGTATCCTTATTAACGAAATGATTGTACATTACTAATAATTCTATCAGTAATTCTATTCTATGATTTTGGTCCTCGACAAATTTTTTTTTCAAAACAGTGTATTTGAAATATTTATCTTACATCCTAGAAATCATGAACTTCTCGGTATTATTCTGATAGGCTTTTGAATTTTTTTTTTTTTGAAAGCTTATTCTTGTTTATATGGGCTGGCTGAATTGAGTGAGGTCGAATCCTCCCATCCGGAATTTTCCTTGGATGACCCCTTTTCCACTCCAGCCCCGGCTGGAGCATGTGAGCCTCTGTTCATGTCTTATTCATGAACCGATTCGGTCAAATAATGGCACAGATGTTAGGAAAATTCAGTTTTCCTCTGTCGATTCATTTCACAGAAAAGAATTCCTAGGGCTCGTTTTCTTATTTGTTCAAACATTCCATCGGAACGTTAAAATCAATATTGTTTAAGTGACTGTATTTTTATAAATGAGCATTTTTTAACTTCTAGTATGTTTTATTTAATTAGAACACATTTCAAAAGTATCAGATGTCAACAATATGTTGACCTAATGGATTATCGCTCTATTAATTTCACTTAATTATATAAAACTATATAGTAAGGGAAAGTATTGCGATCTTGAAAATTTTTTAATTCCAGTTTTCGATCAAAATACAGATTTTAGTATCTCTTAAGTCCAAATGACTAAGTCCTGAAAGAAAGGTGTGTGTGTGTGGTAAGTCTAGCGCAAAAACGAAACATAGTACAGAACTGAAATTTCATATTTAGGACAACTATACGCCCGGGCTGTTATAGCAACTTTTCCATTAAAATCTGCTTACCAGAAGAGCCATTTTACACCATGCATTTTGCACCTTTTTAAGATTTTCTCAAAAACAGCTGTAACGATTTTGATTCAACTCGCTATAATGGTGTAAAATTTAATGGAATTTAATATCATGTAGGTTTCATTCTGATTGAAATAGTCTGACACGGCTTAAATGGGAATATTTTAAATTCCCTTCCTCTAAAATACTTTGAATTTTGTACATTCAAAAAGATTAACCATATCATCTTAATGACATTGGTGAAGGACGATTTAATATATAAAGTAGACAAATTTGAAGACCAAATAAAGGATAAAAGAGCAAAACTATTAATGTATTTTTTTTTTATATAAAAAGAACATTACTATGGACGTATAATATAGCGTTGGAAAGAAAAAAAAAATATAAAATTTTTTAGCTGATACAGAAAGTTGTAAAAGGTAATATTAAGTAACGAATAAAGAATAAACTTGTTACTGATTAACAATTTAATATGGTTATATTATTTAATCTAAATTATATGTTTCAAACGTAACCTAATTCGTAATATTCTGACAAAGTGTGCTAAACAGAATACGTAATTAAACCTTGTAATATAATTTCACTAAATACAAGCGTTGAACATAAAAAAAAAAGTAAGGACCAAACATACAATATGTATCATTTTAAAAAAGATGTCTTATTCTTTTAATTTGTAAGATTTTCCGCACAATACATTTTGTGTGCCAAATAAATTACTTTTTTTGTAAGCGATTCTAAACGTAACACCTAAATTAAATCACTGATTTACTATATAATTTTCTTTTTTAATCAAAATAACTTGGACATGTTGTTTCCAAATGTTAAGCTGATGAGAATTATTTATTTTTATCAAAATTGTATTTTGAGTTCGAGAGCTAGTAGCTAAATATTTTCATTTTATTAAGTATTAATGTGGCTCCCCTACAGTGAGTTAAAGTGGCTCCTTCCCTCAAACCGCAGACAATATTTCCTTGGATCATTATTTTACCAAACCATCAACTCCCAGCTACCTCCCTATATCCACAAACGTCTGCAATTTAAATCATCATTCCCCTCCCTCCAAACAAGATCGCGCCATTCTGACCTTTATATTCCTGCCCACAGAACAACAAGTTTTGAACATTCCTTTCTTGTCCGCTCTACTACTCTCTGGAATTCCCTACCTACTCATATCAGCCATGCTTCTTCCCTACCAACATTCAAGTCCCAGCTGTTCGAGTACCTATTGTCATCCCAAACAGACCCTCCACAAGCCTGCTATTTTAAATCAAATATCTATTCAAAAAGAAAATTTATTATTTATTGTTCATGTTTCTATATCGATCAATTATTATGAATCAGTTTCAATGTTAACTTTTGTTTAACATATCAGAAGTTATTCATTTATTTTACTCTTTTAGTTATTTTACTCTTTTGTTTTATTGTGTCCTACTTTTCTCCTCAAAGCTTTATAAATAAGAATTAATTATAATCCTTTGGTCTTGTGGCCAGACACATTGTATATATCAATTGTACATATCATATTGTTCTTAAGGGACCCAGTCTCAGAATAAAAATTATTTTTCTATTCTATTCTATTCTATTTATGATAGGTTGATATTGTATTATTTTTTTCCACAGGTTATTAAATGTAAACCATATTTGATTTAACACTGAAAATAAACAGTGAACCCAGTATTTTTTTTTTAAATAATATGTATTTTTCGTGTTATAAAAATATAAATTTTTACTTACCCAATGATGACCGCATTGGGGAACTATAGATTAAAAAGGAAAAATGACAAATTTTACTTCTACTTACCTATATATGAATATTTAGTTTTAGGGCCCTCTGAGTCCAAATAACCAACTCCCGCTAGCGGTATATAATAACGGAAAAGTCCTGTGCGAAAACGTATAAAACTGAAATTTTATATTTAAGATAACTATAGACCCGAGATGTTACAGCAACTTTTTCATCGAAATCACAAACCAGGAAAGCCACTTTATACAATGTATTAAGAAACTTCTAACGATTATCTCAAAAATGGCCCTGTTTTTAATGTAACTCGTATCGATTTAAATTTAATGGGCTTTTATATCATGTGGGTTTCATTCTGATTGAAATACTCTGATAGAGCTTAAATTCCGATATTTCAAATACCTCTAAAATACTTTTAATTGTGTAGATTCTATAAGAATAACTATATCATTTTTTTTAGAATTGACAAAAAACGGATAAATATATGATTTGAACGAATAAAATATGCAACTAAAGGAGAAAATATCAAAATATGTTTGAATGAATTTTTTGTTCTTTAACATAAAAACGTCATATAGACGTCTAATATACCATTGGAAAACTAAATATTTAAAAAAAAAAAAAAAAAAAATTATATTATACACGAAATATTAAAAGTTAATAGAGAGTGATGAAAATCTGATAATACTAACTGATTGTTGTATATAATAATATAATAGATTATTTTATAAAACCTGTTCTTATAGAAACTCAATCTAATTAATTCTTTAGAAATTTATTTTCATCTCTAAATGTTAAGTAAAATCGTATGGTGCGCGCACTAGATTTTTTAATGAAGCAAATAGACAAAATAATCAAACATTTTTAATAAATGAAATACTTATATAATAATATAATTTTAAAATATTTGATACTACTTGATTTATTTTAATTAAAAGCATAGAGTAATTATATTATTACATATTCATTATAGTTGTCAATATGTACTATATTCTTGAATTACATAAGCAGCTTTTTCGGATATTTTCGAACATAATTGTATGCGATAATCTATTAAGTATTATATAATTTAGCAAACAGTTGATATATTAAAAACAAAGTAATGTTTAAACAACTAACCGATGTAAGTCTAAGATAAGAAAGTCTCTAAAAATCCGTAGCGCAGGCATCGATTGTCGCCGAGTGGCTGGTCCTAACCCAGATCAATGTCCAGCCTCAAGCATCTACTGATTCAGTCGCTGGCCTTAAAGTTGCAAAAAGTTTATTGGTCACATTTAACTAGTGATATGTATACGCAACTATATCTAACTTCTATATTTAACATAATAAAAATTGCTCAACAATGAAGATATCTTCTCTTCTTCTCTGTATTTATAAAATGATCACGCGATTTTGGTTTCCCCGAATTTATTCTAAATCACTAAACGGTTTTTTATACGGTTTTTAGAGCATTCATTTAGAGTATTTCTTCCTGGAGGTTTATATGTAAAATATATTGCAATAGTTTTTTTCATTCTGTAACCAACTCATCAACAAATTATTCCTAAAATATAAGTATTAATATAGACCATTAGAAAGCAAAGAATTTTATCATAGTTAATAAGCAATAACATAAATCTTACAAGTTAATATAAAGCGCATACACTTATAAACATATGTTATTAGTAAAGAGGGAGGTTTTAATAGTTAAATCTGCAGGATCGTACGGGTTATTTTCTTCCATTTAGTACGCAAGATTATAAAAACAATATTACGTACCGTATTGTAACTAAGTTGTTAATATAATTAGTAAGTTGTTATCAACTTATTAGTTAACATTGTTATTAATTGTTTCAAATTTAAATATAAAGGGTAGCAATATATTGTATATTATTATTATACTGGTATATTTGCCCGTTTTTAATCAATGCTTACTAGATGAAATGATTATTATTTATTTTTTTTTTTTTAATGTACGAGTCAAATTTAAAGGTACTTTAGGAAAAGAGAACAAAATATAAAATATTAGCGCCTTTTGTGCTAAACTTACCACACACACACACCCCTTTTTGCACGACCACATTTTTTGGATTCAAGGAACTCTAAAACGTGTATTTCCGTTGGAAACTCGAATTCGAAATTTTATACGTCCGCAAATCCTTCCTATAATATATATTTTAGTAGCTAAGTTAAAGTGAAGATAAAGTACTTTTAAAAATCTATTCATGAAAGTAACAACAGGAATATATATATATATATATATCCGCTAAATACAGAATTGAACCAATATTAATTCTGGCAGTCTAATATCAGGAAAGGGTTTAAGATTGCTAAGGAGATACAGGGAACTCAGATAATTTCGGTCCTATATCAAATTTAATCTTTATCGAGAATCTCTGGAGATATTTCCAGCGGTAATCTGGACTTTTGAATATCTCTCATTTAACTTTAAGTGATAAAGGAAGAGCTATTAAGCAAAAATAAAATCTACAAATTTTCCAAAAAGAAGCGATGTTTCTAATTCTTATAATCAAAAAATTGCTATATTATATTAATTAAATTCAATGATGTACATTTTTTTTTAATTTAAAAACAATAAATATTCTTACAGTACAATATATTCACCTATAAAACTTCCTAAGGTACTCCAAAAAAATGATATTGTTCTTAAACTAAGTTTTGTATAGAGGCAATAATGGTATAACTGAAAAATAAATAAAATATATTTATCCATGTTACTAATAATATATTATTTATTCTAGCAATAAAATAAACGGAAATTAATTTCGTTCATTGAAATGTTTAAACTAAATGTCCTTTATTTTTTTTACATCTTCCCATAGCAGTACTTAAACATCAGTTTAATACAAACAAAGAATTTGTTCAACTAAACTTAAAAATCTTAAAATCTCATGAGTTCATAAACAAAAGAATAAATACATCTATAAAGTTATATACTTCATATCGGAGAAATTTCGGCATTGAAGTGAAACAAAACATTAATAGTTCTTAATATAATAATAATATAATGTAATATAATAATTACATAATAAATTTAATTTTTTTTAATTATTTTGACTTGAGGAAGTTCTTCTTATTTTTACATATTCATTCAAGCATAATTTTCTGCCATCATATTTATTATTAGAATTAACATTATAAGGCGTCAATATTAGTCGACGTTTTGGGGCTTTGTCCCCATTATCAACAATTTTTTGTTATTGTTAAACAAAAAATTCTTGGTAATGGGAACAAAGCTCCGAAACACGTTGAAAAATATTAAAGACTTATATAGTTAATTATAATAATAACGATATAATGGAAGAAAATTATGCCTGAATTTATATGTAAATATAATATAGTAATAGTTCTTACGTGTAACAATTCACATTTTTTTTTTTTACATATAGAATATTTTACAGTAGCTTTTTTACAGTAAAAATATGATAAATAATTTAATAATAAAATTGAATATTCTACAAAGGATTTATCAGACTGTATTTCATTTGCTTCGATAAATATATTCGAGAGACGTTCTGCAGCAGTCAGAGAAAGAAATATTTTCTGCCTATACAAAGCAACACAGAGAAAACGAGGGATTTAAAAGCTTGTATTGACTTAAAAGTACATGCCACAGTCGTCCATTCCTCTGGCATTGAACGAGAATAATGCACTTTCAATTTTATACGAGACTATATACAAAGGGACTTAGTGGTACAATACAGGAAATACAATAATTTATAACTATGCAAATAATTCAAAATGTTCAAACCTTGAGATAAATGTATATATAGATAGAAATAGAAATAGAAAATAATCTTTATTCTGGGACATAGTCCCTTAAGAACAACAAATATGTACAATTAAAGTATACAGTGTGTCTGGCCAAAAGACCAAATGATCATGATTAATTCTTATTTACAATGGTGTAAGAAGTAATAAAATTAAAAAAAAAAAAAAGGAATATATCTATACAATAAAACAAAAGAGTAAAATAAATAAACTTCTTCAGATGCATACTTTTGCTGAACAAAACTAAATTTAAAAAGATTAATAAATTAAATAAGGTATGATCAATAAATAATATTTCCTTTTTACATTCAAAATCTGATTTTTGATATAAAACCTCATTGCTGTTGAGCGTCTGTTTGGGAATACAGGAGGTATTGGAACAGTTGGGACTTGAATGATGATAGAGATGAAGCATGGCGGATATGAGTAGGTAGGGAATTCCAGAGATTTGTTGCAGAGCGTACAAGAAAGGAATGATCAAAAGTTGTTGTTCTATGGGTAGGAATGTAAAGGTCAGAATGGCGGGACCTTGTTTCGAGGGAGTGGATTGACGATTTAAATTGTAGAAGACTGTGGATATAAGGAGGGAGCTTGGTGTTAATGGTTTGGTAAAGGAATGATCCTAGGAAATATTGTCTACGAATTGGAGGGAGGAGCCACTTTAACTCGCCGTATAAATGGGTTACATGAGACCGCTTCGGAGTGTTGAGGACAAATCTTAAAAATATGTTCATAATTCGTTTTAGCCTGTCCTCAAGCACTTTCGGGAGGCCACCATATACTAAGCAGCAATAGTCAAAGTGGGGGAAAACAAGTGAGGAAATAAGGAGGTTACGGATGGATAGTGGAAGAAGATGACGGGAACGATGAAAGTATTTGAGGGTACTTATTGTTCTGCGTGAAATTTGGGCAATATGGGGTTTCCACGAAAGGGTTTGGTCAATGGTAATACCCAGGTTTTTGATTGAGGAGCTATAGGTGATTGGATAATGATTTAGGGTTAGATTCGGAAATTTATTGTTGGATCTAAGGAGGGAACTGGAACCTATAACAATGGCTTGAGTTTTCATAGCATTCAACCTTAGTTTATTGAGGGTTGCCCAGGCACAGATTCTATCCAAGTCTTCCTGAATTTTGGCAAATGCTACTACTGACTCGGAAGGAGAGAAGGATAGGTAGATCTGAAAGTCATCAGCGTATAGATGGTGGGAGCAGTGATGGATAGAATTGGGAAGATCATTGATATAGATATTAAAAAGGAGAGGAGATATGCTTGAGCCCTGGGCCACACCTGCCGAAAGGGCAAGAAAGGAAGACAGAGGATTGTTAGGAATAGTGACTGCTTGAGTCCTATTTGAGAGAAATGATCGAAACCAGCGAATAGTGCTGTTGGAAAAAGATAAAGACTGTAATTTGGAAAAAAGGATAGGGTGATCAAGGGAGTCGAAAGCTTTAGAAAAGTCTAGAAGTATTAGTGCTGTCAGTTTCTTTTCGTCCATGGCGGTATGTATGTCGCTGGTGATTTTGAGGAGAGCGGATTGTGTGGAAAAGCCAGGTCGAAAACCAGATTGGAGAGGATCGAGAAGTTTGGATGTTTCGAGGAAGTTAGACAATTGGGACTGAACTATTTTTTCCAATGGTTTGGAAAGGTTAGAGAGGATGGAAATTGGGCGATAGTCTCTAGGGGATGTGGGGTTAGGGATTTTATTGATAGGGTGGACTATTGCTTTATTCCAATTGGTAGGAAATGTGGAATTTTGGAGTGAAAAATTATAAATAAAGAGAAGAACTGGTAGGATGTCGGGAAGGCATAATTTTAGTAATTTAACAGGTATTCCATCTATTCCTGTGGAGTTGGTATGAGATTTCATAATTGAGGAAATAAGATCGGTTGGTGAAATATCAGAAAAATAAAAATTATGGGGATTAAATGATGGAATTGAGGAAAATTCGGAAGAAGGTGGTGAAGAATTATCAGAGGAGGAAGAAGAAAAGTAAGAATTTAATTCATCGGGTGAGACTTGAAAAACTGGCGAGGAAGAGGATTTGCCGAAAGACAGTTGGCGAAGGAGTGTCCATTTTGATTTGGAATCCGGTGCAAAGGAGAGGGTTGTATAAAAGTAGTTAGATTTTGCTTGTCTGATAGTTGCCTGAGTCAGATTGCGGAGTGCCCTGAACGCTTGATAGTCGTCTGTCAGTCTAGTACGCCTAAAGCGTCTACGGGCTGCCTCACGTCTCTTTTGTAAGTCTTTTATTTCTGGACTCATCCAAGGAGCAGGACGGCGGCGGAAGGTACAGGTTTTGAGTGGGGCATGTTTGTCGAGGATACTGAGGAGATTGGAGGTGAGAATATCAACCATTGAATCGATTGACGAGCAGACATAGATTTTATTCCAATCCAAGGACTCAATATCGGGTAAAATATTTTCTCGGGTGAGGTCATTTAGGTTTCGGAAAGTTGCTGTTTTGGGAAGGAACACTGAAGTTTGGAAATTGTATGAGATTTGGATAAGATCATGAGATGAAAGGAACGGAACAGGCAATTGAGAAGAGGAAAGAAGGTTTTGCGCAGAATCAATGATATGTAGGTCAAGCCAGGTGTCGGAATAATGAGTATGATGAGTTGGATCATATGGAACGATGAACAGGTGAAGAGAGAAAAATAGGTTATCCAGGTATTGTTTATCATTGGAATCAGAAAGGAAGTTGGTGTTGAAATCACCACATATTATAATATTATTGTACAAGGGGATATAGTTATAAAGGAAGGATTCAAAGGACGGATCGAAAGGTACAAGAGGAGGACGATACACCACAGCATAAAGGAGAGTATTGGCTTTGTAGGAAATTTCAATGAAAAGGAATTCAATATGAGGAAATTCGGAAGGAGAAGAGAATTCCAATACATGGGATTTAAGGCTGTTGTGGACATAAAGTCCCACACCTCCACCAGTCCGGCCAATCCGGTCATGGCGAATTAGGGAATAATCGGGAAGAGACACAGAGTGGGAAGGGATGTATGGTTTTAACCAGGTTTCAGAGACAGCGATGATGTGGTAGAAGTTATTCGTAAAATATTGGAAGAATTCATCAAAGTGGGCAGGTAAGGACTGTGCGTTAACATGACAGGTGATTAGGACATTAGACATACAGGAAAGGTAGTGGGGAAATAAACAGAGTGTGAAGGGAAGACGCTAGAGCCACAAGATGATAAATTAAAACTGGATATAAATTGATTAATGTAAATGAAAAAATACAAAATAACTTTTGAGAGAAACGATTTAAACGAAAAAAAAAACATAAAATATTAAATCTATCAAAGTAAAAAACAAAAAACGAAGTAAACTTATAAGAAACAAAGTAGTTAAATTGAGATTCCAGAGGACGTAAAGAAGATTATTAGAAGCCGAGACCTTTTCCAGTATGTAGACCGTAAGTAGACTGGTGTTTATGAGTCATCCGAAGACGTCTAGATCTTGAGATTTATCAATAAAGATAACAGGATGTCCATCTTCCTTCCTGCAGCGCACCCTGCCGGCGGCGAACCATACATATTTAATTTTTTTTTCCAATCTCTTTTGTCTAGCGAGCCAATAAAGGTGCTTATTCATAGGAGACATTTCCTCGCTAAGATAAATCCGGTGAGTATCGTTCTCTTGCCACCCAATATCCCGCGTCGAGAAGTCTCTCTTAACTTTCCTGTTTCTTATTAGCTCGTCCCGCATCGATTGTCTTACAAACCGAGCGATGACAGAAGGAGGCCGGTGGTCGTCTTTCTTCGGTCTGCGCCGCTCCACAACGTCAAGATCCTCAGGACAGATTTTAATCCCCAGACCCGCGGCTACACTGGTCACTAGGGCCGCTGGTGTTTCCCCGGGGCGCACTGGGATCCCACGAATTTCGACCGACCTGCAGAGTAATCCCTGTTCGGCCTTATTAAGGCGGACCTCTAATTCGCTCATTCGTGATTTGAGGATTTTATTTTCGGTTGTGACCTCTTCTAAATGTTTAGCCTGACCCTCAAGATGCTTCTCTATTTTCGTGAGACGGTCATTCAGCTCAAAACTCATCCCACCATATTTTTCAAGAGACGATTTAATATTTTTGATTTCATCGTTAACTTCAGTTCTTAATAGATTCACTGCAGCGAGAATATCCGCTGCCGACGGTTCGGCGATCTTAGTTGGACTCCTGGGCGGGTCGCATTTTTTACAGAACCAGGTTTTCTTTTGAGATTTAATTTGTTCTATTTCCTTATCACTTAGGTTGCAGCACTTACCGTGATAAATTACGCGGCATTTGCTACAACCCAAACTACCTTTATCGTCCCTTGTAATCACACACTCACAGATAGTGCACTGAACCATTTTGCTACTGAGAGAAAAAAATAAAATAAAAAATAAAGATAAAATAAAAATATATATCTATATATGTGTATATTTAGATATATATATATAATGTTTACAAACAGTAGCGATGTTTACGCACGGTAAATTGTTATCAGACTTGAAAATCCTTTGGAAGTTAATGGATTAACTGCGCTCTACTAACGGTGTCCAGTGAGTTTCAAACTTAACGTTTTCCCGTACTATTTCTTGTGCGTTTAAGTGACGTTAAGTGACACTAAGTTCTTTTAACGACACGTAGAATTGTATTTAAAAAAAAAAGGTAGGAAATAATAGTAATAATTACGTGATAAACGATAACTGTGGGAGCGATAGATGTTACCTCAATGCCGTCTCTGGCCAGACTGTGATATATATATATATGATTACATAGAGAAATGCTTTATAATTATCTCCATTTATATATAATAATTGGGAGTGGCTTGCCTAGTACAGTTTTCCGCGGACCCCTGTGGTTCCTCAGACGATGTTCGGGGAGGTGGGGGGGTCTATGGAAATAATTTTAAATAATATATATAACGTAAATATATATAAACGTAAATAAAGTAAAGTATTTACGAAGTCTAATCTTTTATTAAAAATTACTCGCTATACAGGGACAAATTAATGTCAGTGATTACTCACAGGTGAATAATACTGCATAATCGAAATATTGTTAATTTTCAAACATTTCGGAAATAATGCTTCAGAAAATAATACCTATCTTGTCTAGGTTTTAAATAATAGTTTATTTTTACTCTTTTAAAATAACTAATGTGGCTGATCGGAAAATATTATAGTGGAAGTCCTAAATTATGCCTATCCAGGATTTTTTAAGGATGGTGATCTTTAGCGAGTACCCAACTTAGTAGAAACTCTAGACTACCATTTTACATTTACCCTGAAGGACGCCATAACTAAGGATTTTTTACTCTCTTTAAAAATCCTGGAGCCATCTTTAAGGTTCAACATTAAATTTTAGTAATTCAATGTTTTTCCGACTGTATTAAACCAATAATATCTAGGATCAAGAGTTCCTTGCCGTTGAAATAATTGTATAAAGAAGTATGCGAAAAAAAATGTCTAGGGAACCACAGGTCTAGTGGATAGAGTCTACTGTGTCCTGGGTTCGAACCCCGGCTAAGGCATAATTATTTATTCTGTTATTTCAGTCATGGGGCGAACCTGAGATATGGGGACCCTCCTGGGTTGCTGTGCAGCTAGCCTCTATAAAGTGGGTACCCGAAATTGAGGGAAGAATGCTGGCTGAGCGTTATCAATCAGCCTAATCATTTCCTTAAACACTCTTGATCGCGAAACAGTACGATCATCTAAATATATCGAACCCAAGACCCTTCATGGGTAGTAGTGGTACAGGTTTTTTTATTAAAATAATTACAAATACAGGATAGTTTTTGTCTAGGGTTTTCTCCTTTTGTTGATTTGTTTTTATTTTATTTTTTATTTATTATTATTATCATTCAGTAACATGCATTAAGGTTTTGGACATCCGATATTTTATTTATGGAGCGATTTTTATATTTTGCTATGGTAACCATTTCTTTAAAATTTCGTGTGACTACTGGATGTCTATTTATTGCTCTTTTCTTTTCTCTAACTCTATCTTCTTTTCTGTATATTAATTATTGTATAAAAATACTAAAGTTCTGTTTTTTTTTTTTTTTTGTTTTTCCACTGTTAAGGCATGATTATGAGAACAACAAACTCTCGAAACGTTGCATTAATAAAATTGTTTAAATTTTAATTGTTAATTGAGACGTTGATTTCCAAAAGGTACTATATCCATTCTAGGAAATTTTACAGGAAGCGCGAAAATCTCTCATTACTATATTATTAAACTAGCTAATTTGGGTCTTTTTGCCTTAAAATTTATAATTATTTTTTTACTATAATAATAAACATCCTATTAAAGTTATGAAATGAATTTTTTTAGAATGATTTGGTACGAAAATAAATGCGTAATTAGTACTTTTAGAAAATTACCGCATTTCTAAATCGCGTTTTTTAAGGACTTGAGAATTCATTAGATAACATCAAATAGAAAATTTAGATAAAACTAAATGATGAGAATACAAATATGTAAAAAAATCGATTTCGTAAAAAATGTCCTTTAGTACCTTTTGGAAATCAACGTCTCAATTATTCTCGACTGTTCATAATTTAAGTTTTCTGTATACACACATATGTATTAAATGGGTTTGAAATAATTTATATATGTAATTTCCACTTTACTTGTATGCTTCAATATCCGTTCTCATATATATATATATATATATATATATATATATATATATATATATATATATATATATATATATTCATTCCTCTAGTAATAAGTAAAAAAAAGAAACAAAACGAAAAATCTCATTTTCCTAAGAACAATAAATAAGAAGAAAATCTCTAAACGGCATGCATATTTTTCGCTCCACGGTGAGAAAGTTATGAATGAGATCCATTAACTTCTGAGACAAAAAAAAAAAAAAAAAAATTATAGTGCTCCTGGGAAGGAGAGTTATTTACCAAGGTTAAGGACTTATACGAGAATGAGAAGCGCCCTTTCCTTACAGATAATTCAGCGGGATATTTTTGGACGGTGTTTTTAAATTGGAAAACATCCTTATTCACATCTGCTGAGGTGAAAAAGTATGAATATTTTGCTTTTAGGAAGAAATTTAAATATGTTTCGCTGGAGAAAATACAAAATATAAAACCAGTCCTGACCAGTTGTGAACCGATGTGGCTTTCAGTAACTATTAAAAAAACAATCTATGGGATAATTAATATATTTTAAGTATATTACTTTCATTTTATAGAGTTTTTTATGATTTTTTTTTTCTTAGCCCATTCTTTCCTATTTAAAAGCTAAAATGCTGGAAGAATCTCCTTTTTCTGCAAAGATGCAATTTCAGGAATTATATCTCTTCAACGTAACTTCTTGAGGTTAACAACATTACTATTAATAAGTCAGGGGCTCACCTTCTAGTTTATTTGTTGAATACTTTCTGCATCGCTGGGATATTCCAGCTAACATATGATATGGTTAATTTTTTTTTTTTTATCACCAATTATTAAAGATGCTTTAGAGGAATAAAATCTAAAATATCTTCATTTATGCTATGTCAGACTATTTGAATCATAATGAAGCCTGTATATTATTAAAACTTATTAAAATTTAACATCGGTATAACGTGTTTGAGAAAATCGTAAAAATTTGCATAATGCATGGTATATAATGTCTCTTCTGATTTTATTGAATAGGTTGCAGTCACATCTCTGGCATATAGGCTTTTTAAATATCAAAATTAAGTTTTAAAAAGCTTATCGTTCTTGAACTATTGTCTTTTGCGGGACTTTGTCACTGACTCTTCGTAAACCATCAGTATGATGCTTGATAGTTACTTTGACATTCAAAATCCGATTCTTTAGCTCTTCTTGCGTACTAATAGACGCAGAATAATCCATAGACTCCATCCAGCCCCACACAAAATAATCCTAAGGCGTTAAATCCGGATATCACAATACTTACTCACACTACAGCGCACAGAACTAGATAAATGATGATAAATACAGCGGCGATACACAAAAACGCAGAACTAGACAAAAAGATGAGCAACTACTGTTATTGCTTATCGTTCATTTGTTTAGCAGATGATTAAGACTTGTTTTGTAGCATTAAACACCTTGAAATTTGTACAGCAAATCTTAATTTAGTAAATAAATAATAAAGCTTTATCCTTTGATATAAGGGAAGCGGCGTGGTCTAGTGGAAAGAGCGCTAATCGGGGCCTGGGTTTGAATCCCGGCTATGACAGAATATTATTTGTTTTGGTAATTCAGCTAGGGGGTGACCCTAGGATATGCAGAACCTCCAAGAGTACGAATTAGGAAAACATCCTTGCGGCTGAGCGTGATCAAGGCCTAATCACCTCATTTTACGGCCGTTGGCCTAGAAACAGCATGTCTTTCTGGAATTTTTTTCAGGGTTTTTTTTTTTTTGTTGTCTTACATGTATATATATATACATCTTGTTTATATATATACATCTAAGTAAAAGTAATAAACAAGTAGCTACTAAGAAACTATGCTTTACTAAAATTTATTTTAATAATGACACATGTTTACAAAATTATCTAGAGAGAATTAGCAAAAGTTTATTTTTGGAGTATGTATCTTGTTTAATCCACAGTTTTATTGCTACTTTAGAAAGTAATTATTAAAAAAAATCCCTTAATGTTTATCGACCGTCTTTTACGACAATTAGGGCAGTTTAGATCCATTAAGCTTTATTACTCTTGATAGAGCTAGATTGGATGCCAAATCTGAATGGACATTGAACGACCGGTACGAGGTCAGTTGCGATATAAAGCCACCATTGACTTCCGCTCAAATCGCCCATTCGATAATATCAATTATTAAGAAGGCTTTGAAGATGGCGGGAGGCGGTTTAGAAGCTAAAAGCTTTTCCCAAATGAACTCCCCCTCCTCCTCCGTTCTTGAATAATTTCATAGCGAAATGAGTCTGCTCGCGGGCTAGCTTTGTTGGCTGGGGCCCTGAGCCTTCTTAAAGATTGGTCCCACCCAAACCGAAAAAGTCTTCCCCTAAATTACGAAGAAGTGAAAAACTGGCGTAACTTCATAAATGTACAAGGAGCAGAATCTATTCGCGATAAAACTAAACTTCATAACATTACTTCTTCCATCAACCATTTATAAACACAATTTTTAAAAAAACTCACCGAAACAAAAAAAAAATCCTGTACCACTACAAGAATAGTTTTAGGCTCAGTACATGTAGAGATTCGTTCTGTTTCTAGGCCAACGGCCGGCAATGGCGTGATTCGGCCAAGATCACGCTCAGCCGCCAGGTTTTTTCCTCTTTTTTGGGTACCCACTTTATAGAGACTGGGTGTGCCCCAGGAGGGTCTCAATGCCCCAGGATCCACCCTCCTCCCCCCCCTCCCGGCTGAAATAACAGAATATATAATATTCCGCCACAGCCGGAATTCAGTAGAATCCAGGACTCCAGGACCCGGAGCACAGTAGACTAGCGCTCTACCCACTAGACCACGCCGCTCCTGATGGTAACAAACAAGAATTTAAAATATATATTTTTTTAATCAATGAAAATAAGAAAACAAATTAGAGTTATTATAAGAAAATAAGCTTTATCCAAAATTTTGATAATTAAAAAGCTATGAGGACTGGTTTTATTAAAATATTTAGTCATTTAGTTCCTTAAGTACAAAAAAACAATGCTTTCAATATACAAGATTTACAGAGTTATAAAATCGGTTTGATACATGTTTATGGTAACCTAAAAAAGAAAATAATATAATAATATGCGGCATATATAATAGGATGTATTCAGATGTACTAATGGTAAAAAATAAGTTTTTTTAGCTCACGCGTTATACGTCTTTAGTCAATTTAAATATTCTATATCATATTGTTGATGTTATCTTACTAAGTCTGATTTTATGTGGTATTTTTTTTTAAGTAACTATTTATTTTAATGTTTTAATAAGAGTATTATATAAATTTTATAATGAAGATTGAACTTCTAACTTTCCTGGTTCATAGCAAAATTAAATTTTTTGCACGAGGTGAGTTATGGTGGGTTTTTAGTCTTAATTGGAAATTTATGTAACCAATTACATGGAGCGCTATAACTGGCAAATTAATTGCCTAACGATTTCATCTGGAACGTGATTCAACTGCAAGTTTTATTTCTTAAGTTCGAGAAGCCTTCTTTATAAACTGTACAGATTTAAGATTGAAATATTTAGAAAATATTTATATATTAGTAGAGCCAACCCTGGGTGGCTTCGCATGGGTGCAATTTGGATGAAGTATTGTCATATTGCCATTTATGTTTAAAAGAGTTTTTTTGTAATGTATTGAGGATACTGAGGGGTGGAAATTCTTTATTAGAGAACTATTATATTAATTAAATAAATGTAAATAAGCCTTTGTCGGCAAGGGATCAAAAGACGTTTACCTAAATCCATGGGGGCCCCCAGCGATACCTCGGGAAAGTTTCTAGACCATAGGACAAAGGACCCTGGGCGTGGGGTACTTTCCATAGCAGCCCTGCCCGAGGTGACGACGATGAGGAGGAGATACGAAAGAGTCTGTCAAGTTCTGTCCTCAAGATGAGGTGAGTCATATCCTACCCACGAGAAGTCGAGTTCCATCCTGAAGAAGAGGAGATGGCCGTCCCGGGGTCAGGGAGAGCAGTATGAGATCTAAAAGCCTAGAAGGGGTAAGAAGATTGATTCCACCTTCGCCAGCCTACAAAGTATTTAAAGGTATTTCTCTGTTATGTAATATAGTATGGCAAAGGTAGTAGTAAAAATGTTCCTCAGTATTCTCAGTCAGAGTTCTAGGCAATGTGTTAATATAATGGATATGTGTAAATTAATAATTATAGGAATGTATTAATTGAATCTTGTTTACTTTAATCTTACCCTGCATGCCACCTCTTGGATTGGTAAACACGATACCTTTGGAAAGGAAATCCAATGGTATCCTTAAATATAGTTTATATATAGATTAAATATATTAAGTAAGCTAGTTTTTGAAGGTACCGCTGCCTTATAAAAGTAGCCGGTCAAAAACATAGCACTTTATGACCTTTTTTGAGTTTATTGTTTTGTTAGTTTTAGTTCATCTTAATGATTAAATTAAATGAACGATTAGCATATACATTTTTTTTAATTTATATTTTATTGAATTTTACAACTGTATATTAACATAAATACAATAAGTAAAAATGTTGAATGAGAATAAAGGGCGTGAAAGGCTTGTAAAGAAACTACCCAACGATAGTACTTCGATGTTTATTTAAGTAAGTAGATCCCGAGGCCATCTTCTTTTCAATCGCCTCGGAGGGTTGTCAGGAATATGTGAGGTTGATAGGTTGCGGACTTTTATGGATTGGGAGTTTGGAATTCGGAAAAGCGGTATATCTGGTACCAAGAAAGGTCTGCAAGAAATGGGATATTAAGGTCGTTATGGATGATTTTATTTATGACATGAAACTTGAGACTAGAAGAGAAAGACGTATGAGAAAAATTCAATCCTGAATTAAGAAGATGAATCCGGATTAGGGAAAGTAGTTGTTGGACTGTATACTTTTTCACGCCTGACATGCCAATTTTTTTTTTAATGCTCTCATATCTGCTAATTGTCACTCTTATCTTAGATTTTTGCTTATGAAAAAAAATATTTATTTTTTTATTTTACCCTGTTTTTATTAAAAATTAGTCAAATATCTTGCGAAACCGAACAATAAGGCCAAGCCTGACTTTCACATTTTACATTTTAAAAGTTATTTTCAGTTAGCGACAGCTTTTAGGAAAAGTCTATATTTATTATGCCAGTCCATACAGCGGCCTTTGTCAAAGGAGCTACGCTCGTAAATCAAGAGCAGTGTGGCATTTGAGGCTGATGTCACAAGTTTAAGCCCTGTTTAAGAAGTTGAGGAATGAAGCCTTGTTTGTTATATAGTACCAACTTGATTCAATTTAAACTTTAAACCAGATCACCGAGTTCCATCCCCTATCCCCTCAAAGTCGGCTCAAAGTTATTAATTAGACACATTTAACAAATCTAAAAGGATTTGTGTCGGCAAATAGAGTAGAAACAGCTCACGACACTCAGCTACCGTGTACATGATACTTATCTTCTTCACCTAACTCCTTAAACCCTTTTATTACAAAATTTCTACATCAAAGTTAAATAGAATAATTTATTTTTTTTAATACTAAATTTTCAGTAGTTTCTAAAAATTAAATAGAAAAAAAAATGGACCACGAGCACTAGGATTTCCAGAAAAGAGAAGAGTTTATGCCGGCTTTATATTAGACACTGGCAGTTTACACACAATTATTTTTTTTGAAATCTTCACGCACCCACCTACGAATATTGCAATGAAGTTCCCATAACTGTCCAACATATATTGTTAGAGTGACCCCTATTCGAAACCACAAGGTGAAGAATTAAATTTACAGGAATCCTAAAAGATTTCTTGAATGATAATGAAGACAGTAAAAAAAATATTTAGCTGTTTAAAAGAAATTAAATATTACAGTAAAATCTAATAAGCCACAATGGCCAAAGACCCGTTTAGGGTAAATAATAAAATAAAAATAAATACATTTAAAAAATATTACAAAATCTCGTTCTCTTTTCTTCTTGGATGCTTACAAAATATACCCTCGTGCGTATAGGGAGCGTTCCACGGGTGGAGGATGTGGGGACGGTCGGTGGAATTTCCTCGGAAGATCCTCCTGGCTAAGTCCGATGGACTTCCTGACCAACAATGCGAGCGGTCCATACTTGTTGAGGGTGTGACGAAGTTGCGAACGCCCTATTCACACATATTAGTTCATAAAATACCACTAACAGCCATTGATTCCTTTGAGGTACAACTCTGATATCGCTCATTATCAGGAGGTAAACAAGTCCCCCGTTCGGGTCTCCGGGTGGGGGCTGCTTCAGGGGAATCATGGCGAAAGATGAAAACAAAATATAGTACAAAGTAGAATAGATCTC
This sequence comes from Piezodorus guildinii, assembly GCA_023052935.1. Taxonomy (NCBI): domain Eukaryota; kingdom Metazoa; phylum Arthropoda; class Insecta; order Hemiptera; family Pentatomidae; genus Piezodorus; species Piezodorus guildinii. The sequence goes on along the minus strand of CM041297.1, from coordinate 75,390,577 downwards.
TTCAACCATGTTCCTGCGGACTTAAATTTGGAAAATAATGTGACAATTATCCTAACAAAATTGGGCTAAATAGTTTATTTACTCAGTGAGGCTTTCGTTTTATGTTGATGTTATTACTTTCACTTACCTTTATAAGAAACATACAGTGAGGGAAAGTATTGTGACCGTAAAAATGTTCCAATTCCAGTTTTTAGCGGAAAAACACAATTTATGGTCCCCTGAGTCCAAATGAACAAGTCCCACAAAAAGGTCTGTTGTGGGTGTGTGTGGTAACTCCCGGGCGGAAACGGTATGTACTATGAAACTGAAATTTCATATTTAAGACAACTATACGCCCGAGACGTGACAAAATAAAAACGGTGTGGGTATGTCTAGCACAAAAACGGTGTGGGTATGTGTAGCACAAATGGTGTGGGCAAGTCAAGCACAAAAACGGTTTGGGTATGTCTAGCACAAAAACGGTGTGGGTATGTCTAGCACAAAAACGGTGTGGGTATGTCTAGCACAAAAACGGTGTGGTATGTCTAGCACAAAAACGGTGTGGGTATGTCTAGCACAAAAACGGTGTGTTATAAATGTTATAAAACTGAAATTTCATATTTTTAAAAGGTTTTAGCCTAAGATGTTACAGCAGCGTTTTTGTCGAAATCGGCCATCCAGAAGGACCATTTCATACCTGGCACCTTTTTACGATTTTTAAATTTTATTCTAATTGTTTCGTTTAAACTCGCTAAATCGATGGAAGATTTAGCGGGCTTTGATATCATAAAGGTTTCATTCTGATTGAAATAATCTGACTCGACTTAAATGCTTATATTTTAATAATCTTTCTCTACAATACCTTTAATTTTGTAGATTCCAGAAAATTATATGTTATCCCTTATTATAAATAAATAAATAAATAAATAATAATAGGCTTAGCGAACCCGAAGGTTCGATGCCGATACCACCAAATTCCGGCTACACAGACTCGTCCAATGCTCACCATTCAAGCCCAAGCTCCCGAGATCAGCCTTAACGCAATCCTCCCATCTCCGCTTCGGCCTACCTTTCGGACGCCTACCAGTCGGATCAGCAAATACCAACTTTCTCGGAATCCGTTCGTCATCGAGCCCAACAACTTTACTCGCCCATTTGAGTCTCCGCGATGCAATCAGCTCAATTATATTCATAGGATGCAAGTTCCGCAATTCCGCGTTATGCAACCTTCTAAACTCCCCAGTGGCCTCATCTCTCTTTGGACCAAATATTTTACGCAATACTTTATTTTCGAAAACCTTAAGCCGCTGTTCATCCTTTAAAGTAAGCGGCCACGTTTCACATCCGTAAAGAACCGTTGGAAGAATAATAGTTTTATAAATTCTAATCTTTAAGTTTTTAGATAGAAGCCGCGAACTAAGTAACTTAGCAACTGAATAATAACACGCATTTCCCACCTTTAACCGGGACTTTATTTCTTCCTGGATTTCATTTTTTCTAGTTATAATTGAACCTAAATACTTGAATTTCTCTACGTGTTCAAAAGTATGACCTGATACATCAATATCTCCAAGATCGACACCGTTTCTGCTACTAATCATATACTTCGTTTTATCGGTATTTAATTCGAGTCCTATTTCTTTACCGGTTTTTATTAACACACTTGTATTTAGTTGTATGGTTTCCGTGTCTTCACCTAGCAGTACCAGATCATCGGCATACCCCAAAACCGGAATCTTGTCACCCATATTTAAGCCTTTCTCGGTACACATCACCTTTTCTATGACATATTCTAAAGCTATATTAAATAACACAGGTGAAAGGGAGTCACCCTGTTTTAAACCCGATCGCACCTCAAATCTCTCGGAGTAATTACGACCGATTCTAACTTTATGGAATGTTTCCGACAAACACATCTCTACTAGGTTTACTAGTAGAGATGTGTTTGTCGGAAACATTCCATTATCCCTTATTAGTTATTGAGGGGTTGGAGTTATTAGGGTTATCCCTTATTAGTATTGATAAATAAAGTATTAATATCTAGTGTTAAGAGTGAAGGAATACTTTGCTTTAATCCAGTGGATGATAACAAGCATGTCAGGGCTGGTCAGCCTATAATAGTTTTTTTTTTAAATGTGACAAAATGTATATTTATACAAGTGCATTATGAAGGTATGTAAATTGCCTTATAAAAATGTAAAAAAGTAATGCTGTTTATCTTTTAATTTTGAAATAAATGATGTTTGTAGATCCCTTGAAAATGGCAAATAGCCAAAACGTAAAAAACATATATAAAAAAAGAGAAGGTTATAAAAATTAAAATATGTTGAATGAAAATGGATCACTTTAATTAAAAAAAGAACCTAGCAATACATTTATTCATTCAAACAACTTTTAATTGTAATAACAATTAATAAATAAGCTTTTTGTAATAAATTGGCAGTTTTAAATGTTCGTCGAATAAGTGTTGTAGTAACCTGTATCTACGAGCAGTTTCTTGTCGTTTAAGTCTCGTATGAGGATTCCATTGTATTATTTAATATACAATATATGTTTCCACCGAAACTGAATATAATTCTTTAAAATTCTTTTAACTAAATCTTCATTTAATAGTTTTTAAAATGGTTTTAGGAGCCGTTTCCAGTACTAGATTTTATTGTTTTTTAAGTGTACACTTGGGTGAAAAAAATGAAAGGAACTTTCAAAGCCAATAGAAGATCAATCGACATTGCAGAAAGAGGCATTTTAACAAATGATAGGTTATACAAGATCAACGAAAAAAAAAAAAAAAAAAAAAGAAGATCGAGGTGTTAAGACGAACGTGGAATAATTTCTCGAAAAGGATGAAAGTCTATTATGACAATAAGAACATGGATTTGGTCATCATTGCAGCATTTCAACTTTTTTAAAATAATTTATCCCTAAAAATAAATATGTAATGCTTAAACCTACCAGTAATTAAAAATAGTTTATTATTATAAATAACTGTTATGAGTGGGGGATTCCCTTGTAAGTTACTGGTGCCTCCTCAAATGTAATTTAACATAACAGTTTTTATTTCCATCAATGTAACAAAAACATTTTATTTCAAATGAACTTATACTTTTTAACAAGTAATCAGATGCAAACGGCCTGGCTGATGGTGTTATTTCGAGAACTGCTCCCCAGGTAAAAAGAATTTCTATGAATTTTTCAAGTACTTCAACGGCGTGATTGCTAACTTGAATATTAATAATGAAAATTTATAGTTAAGCCAGAAAGCCCTTCTGGATTCAGTTATTATTAACTTTACGTGAACAGCCTTTGAGAACTAAGATCTTTTAAGGAATGGTATCCCTGCATATTAATGATCATTTTTTTTTCTGATTGCTTCCAATGAATAGTTCTTTATTAAAATATTCTAACAGTTTATAACGAGGAGCATTGAATGGGAGATCTTAGATTGTCACTGAATTGCTCCTTAACTTCACAATCTCACTACCTTATCTTATTAAAGTATTGCTAAAAATATTTTCTAAAACAAACTGTCAACTAAATCATCAACGTTATTTCATGATATTAGCAATATAAATGTATATAAACTAAATTTATTTAAATAATGGAAAATGTATCGTTCAAACATCACTAATCAAAACTTTCTTAACTGTGCATAACTATAACAACAGTAAAATTCATTAAGAATTAAATATCCTGTAAACATAATCTTGTACACGGACCCTAAAAATAACTTAATTGTTGCAAATGTCCATTTTTTTTTTATTCCCTATTCATAACATGTAATTTTTCATATTATTAATTTAATTAAAGATATTTTACTGTAACTGTGTTACATTTTAAGATTGAGTAATGATGTATCAGTGAGTTATTTATAAAATATTAATTCATTCAGTTTAACAATAGTGCTGATGGTGCTCACCTATTTTTTGCGTTGATAAAAGGCTTATGACTAACTTCTTTCTAATTATTTCCAAGTAGGACTATGACTAAGGTACATAATAAAAAATAATTAAAAGTGAGTCTCTTTTCATTTATATACTTTTATCTCGTTAAAAATATCGTTTTTAATTCATTTTCGAGAATTTTTTTAACAACTTTCTTTACTATTTAGGTGATGAGTTGTGGGGACAAAAAATACAACGCATGTCCTTATCCTATTGTTAATTTTTGTTTTGATTTGATATCTAAAAAAATACAGGATTTAGAAAGATTTTCCCATCACATGTTTTTGCCCGCGGAGCAGACTTAAAACGATTGCAATACTAAAAGTATTGGTCAGAAAAAAATGTTATTTGTGGTTTCATATTTACGAAAGGATAAAGAATAAGTGGTCAAAAAATCACGAAAATCAAAAATTTCGAGTGGCATAATTAATGAAAATTGGACGTTTTCAAATGTATTGACCCATATATAATTACAACAATTATTACGTGTTTTTTTCTGAAATATTCCTCTTAATGTTATTTTAATATATAAATATACTAATTTAAACAGAGATTATCTATCATTGAACGTATGGGTCTTGCATATGATCCGTTTCTTTTATTTCCATATCCGGGTACCACGTGGAACGAAGCTACTGTGAACCATCAGCGGTACAAGCTTACCGCCTGAAATTTCTGCTGTGAATAAAAAACACCTTTAGGTTGACTTGATCGTTTATTTGTGTCATAAATTAAAACTAAAAACAAAAGTCAGGTGTGCGCAACATTTCTTCTTATTTTAATGAATTTCAAATTCCATCAAAAAAATTAATGTTATATGATTATATCAATTGGAACAATCTCTTCTAATTTTGTTTATATATATTTATTTATCAAAACATGTCAATAATAAATCTTATTACGTTTCGAGGTATCCCATGCCTCATCTTCAGATGTTCAATATTATATTTATTTCCATATTGTTACTCAATATAGGTCATTTAATATTATAATTTATTCACATTAAGTTCATATATATATATATATATATATATATATATATATATATATATATATATATATATATATATATGAATAGTAATTCTATCAAATTTTAACTTTTCACTATCACATATTAATTTTTCTTGTGTAGGATTCCACTTCGAAAAGGTTGAATTTAACTTGTAAATGATATATTAAACTACTTATGGTTAAGAAATATCATGAACAATACTAAAATTTAAAATCTACTGCAGGCAACACACGACTTTCACTTACTTCGATTGTTAAAAAAAATTTAAGAATTATTAAATAACGTTAGGGTTGAAAATTTCTTATTTTTTTATAGTACAAATGAAGCATAAGAATTACGGAATGAATAAGAATTATTCAATGAAATACATAGCCATTTCTTATACAAGTTTATTTTTCGAACTTCATTTATACAAGAAAGGTTAGATCATAATGGATACTAGAGCTAAGTAATAATACGTTGTTCATAGTTAAAAGAGTGAATGAGGCCGAAGTTGTATGTACGATAGTTATTCTTTGTATTTATGCAGATATATTTAAATTACCACAAAATAAATATCCGCGAGCAAAGCCGCGGGATATATGCGCTAATTTGATATTAATTAGGCGATATATCATAGACATATGTGTGCCTTTATTTAATATCGATTTTGAGTTAGACTTACTGTTCAATGATCACATTTACTTAATGTATTTCTTTTGTAAATAAAGTTTTAAATATCAGTATATTAAATTTAAAAAAAGAGTTACACATACCAATTACACGGAAAATAAACAATCCATTAGACCTGTTTATTTGGATTTTAAGAATGTCGGAATCGAAAATCTTTAAAAAGCTTTACCATATACTTACGTGGATAGTACGTTATCCATTAACTTTTATTTGTAAGTGAAAATAAACATTATCTAAGATCAATCGGAGTTTTTATTGTCAAGATAAACATTCTACTATGTTTTATAGAAGACTTAACTGCTGAAAGTCCAAATGGACAGGTCGATTTCCGGACTTCTTCCCGGAGGAGGAATTCGCCAACGATGGAGGGGGAAATAGCTGTCCTGCCGGGAAGTCTGGTCCCAGGGAGCTCAGGCAATTAATTCACGAATGATCTAATATTTCTGGTTGAAATGGAGTTTGAAAAATGAACGTGTATAAGAAATGTTTAGGTGTTTCATTGAGTAATTCTTATTCATCCAGTAATTCTTTTACTTCATTTGTAATTAAACAAAACGATGGAATATGTTATGACATGTATTCACTGCAGCAAGCAATCATTAAAAAAAAATTAACACAGTTTTAAATTATTGCTAATATTACTGATACTGGTAATTTCGGCCTACATTTGAATCCTGGGCAATGAATAGGTGAAGAACCAAGCCGCTTATATTTTAAGAAAATCAGAAATAATTGTAATATATGTGAAGGAAAGTAAATTACAATTAAATGGGTTAAACAAAAGTATTTTATCCAGGAGAAAGTTACATAGCCACATCTTCAGATTTGTAATTTACCATTGGAAAGCTATAGATATTTTTAAAACAAATATTTTATAAGATAAATTGGTACTTCCCTTTATTTGAAGGCAATATTGCCTTGAATCGTACCTTTGTCTAATCATTACTGTACTACGGAATACTGAGCCGCCATACATTCGCCATGCTCTTTCCTTGTTGCATTGAAAACCCTTCTCTCTCTATACCTTCTTGCCTCCCGAAATGATCGTAATATATTATCCAATTAAATTGAATAGAATAGTGTACACTCTCATTAACATTAATTTTGTTAAATTTTGTTTTCAATTTTCATCGTTATTTTATTTAATTGTTTTTAGTAGTTTTTTTACAATACATAATTATAAAGCTGTAATTCTGCTTTTATTTGTGTACTCTTATAATTACTTGAACATAATTATATACATTGCTAATAGCCGTTAATACCTTCTGTCTCATTATCTTTGGCCAGTATAAACGTAATAGTTACACGTTTATTACTTTATGTTATTATTAGGAGATCTTTTACCAGGATAAAATTTCGTTTATATTCTATTACCTTATGCAAAATCGTTGGATGTAATGGACAGTGACTGGAAACTTAATTAATATTTATATTGTTATTTTTTTTTATCCAATTAAAAATACAAGTTTTCATGAAAATGAAATTGAATTGACTTTTAACATAACATTAATTTATATCAATTACTATTATAGAAGAGTAATTTAGGAAATGATTATATCAATTGGAACAATCTCTTCTAATTTTGTTTATATGTATTTATTTATCAAAACATGTCAATAGTAAATCTTATATCCGCGGCTTTGCTCGCGGATATTTATTTTGTGTTAATTTAAATATATCTGCATAAATAGAAAGAATAACTATCGTACATACAACTTCGGTCTCATCCACTCTTTTAACTATAAACAACGTATTATTACTTAGCTCTAGTATCCAATATGATCCAAACCGTAATTCTTATGCTTCATTTGTACTATAAAAAAATAAGAAATTTTCAACCCTAACGTTATTTAATAATTCTTAAATTGTTTTTAACAATCGAAGTAAGTGAAAGTCGTGTGTTGCCTGCAGTAGATTTTAAATTTTAGTATTGTTCATGATATTTCTCAACCATAAGTAGTTTAATATATCATTTACAAGTTAAATTCAACCTTTTCGAAGAGGAATCCTACGGTTTTCAAGTCAAATTTAACATATTTCAGTTTCAATAAATTAATAAAAATCAAGTTGACATAATTTTAACTATCAATGAGATTTTTAACCAATGTGGCTTGTTGATTTTAAGAGACATAATTTATAGAATAAACCGAAAAAGTTGAAAAAAAAAACTCTATTTCAGAGATTGCATTTAAATTAATAGTATAATCAGTATACAAAAAACCGGTAACGCAGGTACTGTGCTGAATATCGAAGAAATACGAAAAACATAAAATAAATCGATATTAGAGCGTGCGATCTTAATATCAAATTTTAAAGAACCCCCTAACCCAAATAACAGCCCTAGTATCGAAAATGTCTTAAAACGTAATATTATTCGATAGTTAATTTATGCAATTTTATGTAAATGGACCCCTAGGGACAGTTAACAAGCCACATTGGTTAAAAACATAATCGCTAATCAAAATATGCATAAACTTGATTTTTATTAATTAAATGTAACCGAAATAAGTTGAATTTGACTTGGAAAAGGTTAAATTAGACTAGGAAATAATACCATATACTTTTCCTTTTCGTTTTCTAGTTAAGTCATAGTAAATAAGAATTAATTATCATCCTTTGGCCTTTTGGTCAGAAACGTTATATATCTTGATTTCACATATCTATTGTTCTTAAGACCCTCTCCCAGAATAAGAATTGTTTTCTATTCTATCATAGGAATAAAAGGGTATTTAGAAAGATTTCTTCCTGGCAATATCTTTGAAGTAATAGAAATAAATCAAGTATCTACTTCTTTCAAAATAATTTAATCAGCCATATTTCTCGCACATCAAAAGGACGATTAGACTATGTTCTGCCCCTGTTTCAAAAGACAGAGAGCCTACAAAGCAGGGTAAGCCCCAAAGCTCCAAAGCCGCAAACAAGCAATCAATGTTCCACTGTCACATGTTGCCAATATCCAACCCCTCGCGTCACTAACCAAGCGACATTAATTGCTTCACCATCCAAGTTGAGAAACGCTCTTGTATATTCTTGTTTCCGTGAATCTTTTGGGTACGCATGAACAAAAATTACGGAGATACAAAAAACTGGTCGCTTAATAACATATTTTTTGACAGTAGTCAACAGACAAGAATGTGTTTTCTTATCTAAGAGATGATAGGAATCAAGTGGTTGATTTGAGAGTGCAAATCTTACGAACATGAACGCCAACGGCCATTATGTAAAATATTAAGTATTACAGATATAAAGTCGAAATGTTCAGACTCTTCGACAAGGACTTCGAATCTAAATAGTTCAAAGTTCCTTGAGTACAAATAACCAAGCTCCGCAGAAAAATCGGTCTGTATGTGGTAAGTCAAGCTCGAAAAGGATATTTCATATTTTCGGACCGAATATGCCTGAAATGTTAAACTAAGTTTTATATCTAAATCGGAGAGCCAGAAGAACTACTATATACTATGGATTTGGAACCTTGTTACTTATTCTCCAAAACGACTACAACGATTTTAATTAAACTGGCTACATCGATACAGAATTTAATTGGGTTTAATGTCATGTACACGTATAATTAATTCCGATTGAAATAGTATATGTCAATATTTTAAACTTTTTTCCTCTAAAGTATTTTAATTGTTGTAAATAAGAAAAAGTTACTATTTAAGCTTTTTGCGTTGACTAGAAATGGCTAAATAAACAATTTTAACGAATTTGATTTCCAACGAGAAGAAATGAGAGAAAACATATTTTTATAGGGATTGCTTTCTGTTTTTTTTTTTTTGTTTTTTTTATTTATTTTTTTTTTTGTTTTTTTTTTTAATGATCTTAAGTATCCACCATGCTGGGTGGACTATGCAGAATTAGAGAAATAGCAACAGGCAATAACTCGTTATTAATTTTTATTTTATTTACTTTCACTGTTTCTAATGCTTATAATAAAGTAGTTAATTAGTTAGTAGCTGGTTTCTTAGTTTAGTCAATTAGTTATTTAGTTTGTATTATTTCGTTAATTAGTTATAACAAATGAATTATTTATTATTTGTTTCTGGTTTCATTGTTTAGTTAATTATTTAGTATTATTTTGTAAATTCATTAGGGCAAATGATTTATTTATTATTTTTATTTAAAAGTTGTTATTATACAGTTTTTTATAAAATAAGTTCTGTAACTTAATTTATATTATTTAATAAAAATACGCGTTGTATCCCAAGATGGTACGCGTAGAAATAAATGCACCCATTCAGGGTTACTTTAATGAGGAACACCGTAAAAAGTAAGTATAATAATATAGATGCATAATATACTGTTGAAAAGCTAAATATTTGAGAAAAAAAAAGTTATATAACAAGTTGTGAAATATTATGTAAAGCGAGGAAACGGCATAACCTTAATGGCTAATAGACAGAACAATTTTATATTTCTATATTATTTAATTTAAAACTTATGTTTCCTAATAATCTGAATATAATTGTTTTAACTTTTTCAACCTTAGTTAATAGTTCTTGAATTGATTTTAACAACCAAGGTAAGTGAAATTCGTGTGTTGCCCGTATTTAATTTTTTTTTTTATTCATATATAATACAGTACAGCTGTTATGAAATCGATTGAAAAGAGTATAATTTTTACTGCAAGTTAAACAAAAGGAAATTTTCTAGCGGTAACGTGACTCCCAAATCCGTGAGCGATTGAAAGTTGAATATAAGTTGGACTTTGTCATCGATTAAAACTAGAGAAAACTTCTCGAGCGTTGATTTGAAAAGTTTGATCATTTAGCTGTGCACTCCTTCCTAGGAATTTTTCCCTCATTTCAGGGCCAAATCAAAGAAAATTATGCCCGTCCTTAATAATTATAAACTATAACCCTTTGTTCTACAGGTACTTTTTTAAATTACCAGTAATAATTATTAAACGTTTACTGTATTTTTATACATATATGATATAGTTGTGTAAGATATAATGAACACGAAAAAAAATTCAAACCGATTCCATTAAGATTCAAATGAATATGTCTCGGAAAATTGAGTGTGACGAGTGAATTTGTAAAAATTAAATCACGCAAGGGAGAGTTCGTAAAGAAAAATTGAAATTTACCCTATAAATAAATACGCCTATAACTCAGTTATTTTTGAAGGTAGAAAACAAATTTATTGGTGTTTTTTAGCCAAAAAAAAAAAAAAAACGCGAATAATTAGAAAAAAAGAAAAAATATGAAGTTTTACTCACAATAACGCTCATATCTCAGTAATTTTCTAAGATAGAGAAAAATATGTATAGAGCTTTAGAATTACTAAAGCAAAATAAACATCCTAAAAAAATATTTTGATTTAAGCATTTCTAGAAAATTAAAAAATAATTGAAATTGGCTAAGAACTAGCAGAGATGCAGCGTTTTGAATTATTTATTGTTTTTCATACTAGTTAATTGTCTGGAAACAGCTGTATAAACAGTTATACCCTAATATAGTTATTTGGAAATAATTTGCAGGTTTTTTTTTAGTTTGTTGTTTTAATCTGAATATGAAAAATTTTACACATATGGCACAAATTTCCTTAAAAATTGCTGTATTCTAGTTAAACTTAAAGTTGTTGGGCTCAATGAAGAAGGAATTCCCAAATCGACTGATTTAATTAATTAAAATTCGGACAACCGAATTCAGATACATTTAATTATTCCTGTTGTTTTTATTTTCTCCTTTTTATCGAAAATCTAGAATTATTTTTAAATTTTAAGGACTTTGGATACTATCGAATACCAATATTATCTATCGCTATCCCCAACTGTATTTTTTTTTTGAGTAATACTTTAATTCAGCAGATTTCTCGATACTTTTCTACTTTTGCCATTTTCAGAGTGTTTAAAATTAATTGTACTTCTTTGTAAATTCTCCATGGTTGTGCTTGTTAATGCAATGTAAAAGTTTTTGATATTATATTGTGACATACCATACCATAATGCCTGTCATTTTTCATAATTCTGTGGAACTATCAATCACGAACTATATGTGATTATATGCCCAGTATATTTCATATCATTTCATTAGTTATTTATTAATGTAACATTAACTAAGTCAATACATTGATAGTGTAAAGTCATTAAGACTGGCCATATTTAAACATCACATTATTTCAAATAGCGGCCCAAAAACACTTTAAAAGAACATATAAGAAGTATGATTAATGTTGTAAATATTATTTATATTTCAAAATGTGATATTTATTTTATTATAATTATACAGTATATTATTATATAATATATAATAATATAATATAATAGCAGGATACTGTTGCATCAAAATAGGTAGTATATAGATTAAGGTGTAAGCTGAAGCTCTAAGGATTCAACGCAGAGGTGAGCCTCGTCATTGATATCAATATAATATTTGAAGTATTATCTTAAAAAATTAAGAACCATACCACAATTCCTTAAAATGTACAGAGCATACCATACAAATATACAACATTAAAATTAATGAAAAAACAAGGATAAGATCAAATGGAGATCAGGGAAAAAAAACTATAACTTATTAGACAATGATACAGAAAGAGTCCTCAATTTTTCTTATACAGGTTTAGTTAGGATAGGGATGTTTGATGAGTATATGAAATCAGAACCACCATTTTACGTTCTTTCCAAAGTACGGCATGACTATAGATTTTTTCATCACTTGTGATCTTAGTCATAAAATACTGTTATGCTAGCCGTGGTATATTCGCTTATTAGGTTATCCTAGAATTTCCACCTTTTAACAATGTACAACCATACCAAAGTCACAAATTATAAATATTGATAGAATAGATAAAAAGTATAACAACGAAGAACATAAAAAAGAAAAAAACATATAGAGATTAAAAAAAAAATTAGAATTAAATCACTTTAAAAACATTTAAAAAAGTAGTTTTAAACATAGTTCTTATTACTCTATTTACAATTTTAAAATGTAGTTGTGCATTATTAATTATGTAAATCTCTTTATTTAATTAACTAAACTAAGTAAGAATTATGTTTGAAAACAGCTGATTATTTTTCTAATGTGTTTGTCCTACTGGTTTTAAATGATGTACGAGTCCCGCTACTAATTTAACTGAAGTGAATTCCACACATTCTGAAACTCAATCCGGAACCCAACAGATCGGATTAGGAATTAAAACAATAGCAGGGGTAGGGCCTGCAAACACACTCCACTGTCTGAAACAGTTTGACATTCAACAAGCTGACGTTTATAACACTGGATACTATCACTTTCGACTGTATCTTATTCAACAGTCCACATTGACATTAACAACAATTATCTTAATAAAACTGCTTTTATCCATAATACTTGTTTAGGTTTTAATTATTTTAAAAACACTTCGACTTGAACTTCATTGAAGTACTATTAGATTGAATAGAAAAATAAATTTATTCTTTGAATAAAACTGGAGGCTGATTTATAACTTCACCACTCTTTTATTAAAAGTCAATGTACAACGTTTCGGCTAAAATGCCATCTTTAGGTGCAAAGGAAATAATTTATCTGCAAGCCCAAAATATCGTCCAATTAAAAATAATCAATCTCGCAATTTTATCATAAAAATACAAAATTATAATAAAATAAATAAAATTTATGCAGTTGAATATGTTAATAAACTAAAAGATTAACGTTAAATTCCTAAAAATATATAAATACAATTTTTAAAAAAATGTGGTGCGGGCAACACACGACTTTCACTTACCTCCCTTATGTATATCAATTCAAGAATTTTCAAACAAATTTAGAAACGAAAATAAATTGTTAAAGAATGATTTACATTGGATTTTAATAGAAACATGTGTTTTATAAAAAATCAATTATATTATTATCTAAAATAATCAGTTAGTTTTATCGGCTTTTCATCACTCTTTATTAACTATTACAAGCTTGTGTATATGATAATATTTTTTCTAAAATCTTTAGTTTTCCAACGATATATTTTACATCTATATTTCTGTTCTTATGTTCAAAAACAAAACATAGCATTAAAACAATATTTTTTTTTTTAGTTTTCTCCGTTGTTTGTTTATTAAATTCGCTTAACTTGCATATTTAGCTGTTTATTGTCAATGCTAACAAGATAATATAGTTATTTTTATAGAATCTACGGAATTAAAGGTACTTTAGAGGAAGAAAATTTGAATTATCACCATTTAAGCCCTATCGTTTTATTTCAATCAGAATTAAATCTACATGATAATTTTTTTTTTTTTTTTATTTTTTTTTTTTTTTTATTCGTATATATTACAATTTGTCATAATAGACAATAATAATAGTGCTACAGGATCTCATTCATACAATATTTACAATATAAACAAAAGGAAAGTCAAATTACATAAAATAAAATCAAAATAAATAAACGTATACAATAACAAAACTTAAAGACAAAATAAATACAAATAAATGAAGTTAACAAATAAATAAACAAAACATGTCAAATTCATACCTATGTACAATATTTACAATCAGCTCGGGAACCCCAGACGGGACTTGTCCCTCCACTTGTGGAAGGACAAGCAGAGTCTAAAGGGTCCCAGCGCCTCCCTCTCAGCCGCATCACTGGTGAGAGCCAGCGGAAGCTAAGTGAGGGCGCCATAGCCACAATCACACCGCACATGAGAGGAGAATCTGACCAGTGTCAGAACTCCAGAATAGATTTTTACAATATGTCTCGGGGCCACTGCCGTTTCAACCTTCTAGGAGGGTTGTATGGATGAATGGAGCTGGATAGGGATTGTGCTAGAGGATTAGGATGTTGAATGAGGTTCTGGTGGAAATTGGAAAATTTAGATGGAATCAGGTCTGAAATAAATGGAACATTAAGGTCGTGGTGTAAGGTATAGTTGGAGACATAATAAGGAGCATTTACTATTGTTCGGAGGACTTTGGATACATGATAATAAAGCCCATAAAGATCAAGTAAATGTGAATGACATAGTAAACTGACAGCACTCCAAAAATATTCTAAACTAGAAGGTCTCGGGGCCATCTTCTTTTCAGACACCTCGGAGGATTGTCACAATTTTAATAGCTTCATAGCATAAATGACACTGAAAAGGTTATTTTGTGTACTTTTCTAGACGTTAGTATATGATACATGTGTCTATATTCATACACTGGCTAAAATCATTCATAATGATAATTTGAAAATGTCAGTATGAAATATTAAAAATATTGTTAATTTGCTTGAGTAAAACATTAAAAATGTTCAATTATTACAAAAGGTTGTTTTTAAATTTTGAAAAACGGAGTAGAGTTTTGGGGCTCTACTTAACTATCAAATTCTTCCCGTATCCAATCCCTACAATCCAAAATCCTCAATCCTCCTTATTTTGTAACTAATAATCCACAGACCTTAATATTCCGTATGTTGCTGATTTGGCCCAATCTAGATACCATTCCTTTCATGACCATTCCCACCCTAATCCTCTAGTTTCAATCCTTTCTTCCTCTTCGATTCCCGACAATCCTCCGAGGCGTCTGAAAAGGAGATGATCCCGATAACTTCTAGTTTAGAGTAGTTACAGGAGTGCTACCATTGGGTAGTTCTTCTACAAATCTTTTGCATGTCATTTTTCTTATATCATATTTACTTGTTGTATTTTTTTTAGTACAGTTGTAAATTTCAATAAATTATGTTTAAAAAAAAAAATTGAAAATAAAGTAATTGAGTGTAAAATAAACGTTGTCGATTATAAAACAATTAAAAAATAATGGATTGTACCTAATTCGTATCTTTAAGTCAATTTACTTCGATTGTATAAGCATGATTAAAATATTTTAAACTAATTATTTTTATATTTTTCTAGTAAAAATTAATTAATCTATAATAGAAACATGACGATGTTATTTTGTGCGATTTGTACATATATAATATACCTTTTTGCCGTAAATGCTAAAACTAAAAATCAAACATTCTTTCAAAAAAATATAGTTTGATAGAAGATGGGTTGGCCAAAATAATGAAATGTTTTGGTAGCATAGCGGTCTTCTTTCAAATGTAAGAAATACATTCCATATTGTTAAACAATTACGAGCCATATTTCACATGTATTTATATTTTTATTTACAATTTTTATCACAGAAAATTATTAAATTAGTACTAATATCCAGGATAAGTAAGTTGTTACTTGAGAAATAGTTGGAAATAATACAATTATAACAGCAACACTAACGAGTGTCTTAGCTAATATATACATAATGCTCGTAATATATATGGAATAATTCATGTTTGCATGGAATTGTATTTTGATAGATTATACCTTAAGGATATAGAATAATATTTTGTTAAGCATTAGGGACAATTAGTTATGTATATACATGCAGGCTAGGGTTGAAGGACCTTATTCAGGGTGTTTGTTTATATAACATGGAATTTCAGGATAGAATAATATTCTTCCTACAGCTAAGTTGAGAACTGTATTGTTATAATTAATGTACAAACCAATTGTTATTACAATTAATTTTTTCAATCGATTTTTTCACATTTTTTAATTTTTAAATATAATTCCTTTGTAGCTAATTTTTATTCTGAGTTCATAATATAGCTGTAAACATGTCGAGGACATACGATGTATATTGTACAAAGGAAATTATACGAAATATGAAAAATCCTATGTTGTTTATGCTCTTATGAGAAAGTTGTTATTTATAATATAATTTTTACTTTAACTTACCTATATATGAAATATATAGTAAGGGAAAGTATTGCGATCGTTTTCAGCAGAAATACACGTTTAGAGTCTGCTGAGTCCAAATGACCAAGACCCGCAAAAAGTTCTGTATGTGTTGTAACTCCCGCTCGTAAATGAAAAGTCCTACGAAACTGAAATTTCATATTTAAGACAACCATACGCCTGAAATGTAACAAAACCTTTTTCATCAAAATCAGCTAACCAGAAGAGCCACTTTATACCATGCATTTCGCACCTTTATAGGATTTTCTCAAAAACAGCTTACACGATTTTGATTAAACTCGCTATATCGATGTAAAATGTAATGAGTTTTAACATCATGTAGGTTTAATTCTGATTGAAATAGTCTGACAGGTCTTAAATGCCGATATTTAAAATTTTCTTTTTGTAAAGTACCTTTAATTTTTTAGATTAAAAAAAAATAGGCACATCAACTTGTCAACATTTATAAATATCGGCTTAATATGCACGCTGAGCGAATTTGATAAACAAATAAAGGAGGAAAGTGCAAAAATATTTTTAATGCAATTTTTGTGTTTTTGAACACAAGAACAGTAGCAAAGATGTATAATATATCGTTGGATAGCTAAAGATTTCAGACAAAATATTATCTAATATACCGAATTTTAAAATTTATTAATTAATGGAGAGTGATAAAAAACCGAAGAAATTAACTGATTGTTGTTGTAAAAATATAATAGATTATTTAAGAAACCACATGTTTCTATTGAAATGCAATTTAATTAATTCTTAAACAATTTATTTTTAACTTTAAATGTATTTAAAAATTCTTAAATTGATTTTAACAACGGAGGTAAGTTAAAGCCGTGTGTTGCTAAAAAACAAACAAAAAAACACAGATTTTTTTTATTAATTTATTCAGATATTCATACTTATTTATTTTACCTAACAGAAAATATGTTCGTTATTTATAAATAACCATAAGCTCCGTTGTTCAGGAGTTCACAGAAATCAAGAATTTATAAGAAGTTATCATTTTATATTATACACATATATATATATATATATATATATATATATATATATATATATATAATTATATAATTAAAATTATACACTATACACTATACTATAAAAATATATATCAGGCATGAGGTACACTAAAAATTTAAATTTTAAGGAAATTTGACCAATATTGAATGATATGGATTTTTTTGTTGACTATTGATTCTGATGATGAGGCATATAAAGCTAGAAACGTAAATATAATATTAATGAATTAATAAATAATAATTAAAAAGAAGAGATTGTTCCGAAGTATTTATTTAAATTATACTCTTCATAATTAAAAATTTTATCTAGAAGATTATTTTATCTTTATATTTTCCTTTTCAAAAAGTGCTACAATTAACAGCTTTTTTCCTGCGCTCGCCTAAAAACAAATTTCCAATCGAAAAAGTCTTTTTGCAGTAAATCTCTACTGTAATTTTCAACTGTATTTTTTTTTAACCTAACCGATCTGCTCTTTTACCTTTTGCGCCAAAGATGAACAATTACTGAGACTTATAACAACCTCCTTAAGCCTCCAATTAAATTTAGTGAGCTTTGCGGTTGAGACTAAAGAAACTTTTTGTCGGTGGCGTTTGATCTTAGAGCAAGCAATGATTTGGACATTTTGGCACGGTTTCATAACTCATAGAAGGATAATTTACATCAAATTATTTTCAGTTTTATACTTTTCAACATTTCATGAAAAGCCATTTTTATTTCTTTATAATAACTTAATTTTTTTTTACCTATTGTCATAATCCTGTATCATTTAAAAATTACACGTAATATATATATATATATATATATATATATATATATATATATATATATATATAATCAGAGATGTATAATAGTAGTTTAAAGTAATAAATGTACTGAATGATAATTCAAAAAGGCCCCTTAATTACTTTGGCTAGCCGTACGAAGCTAAGTCAACATAGGAACTTATGAAGGTTCCCTCAGACTTAGGGCCAATTACATTTGTTGCCAAGTTCTCATGAAGCAACTTCCAGAATAATTTTCAGTACTGCTTCTCCCACCGTCGATTCCATGGACTGTTCCACTTCAAACGCCATCTACAATTTGTAGGAAACTTAGTTTCAACTTAATCATTTTAGGTTTACATTTGAAAAAAAAAGATAACGGTTGTAAGTTTTTCAATTTTTACTTAGTTCTATATATCGTTACAACGTAATTCTCCCGTTTTTTTGTTTGTTTTTTTATGTAATTTTTATTTCTTTGTCATTATTCTAAAATCCCTTTCTCATGTGATTTTCGTAAGTGAAAAAATTGCAGCCACATAGAAAGATATTATTATCTTTAAACAAGAAATTAAAAAGAATTCAAATGATCAAGTCCCCCAAGAAAGGTTTATGTATGTGTGTGTGTGTTATCAGTCTAGGTAAAAAACGATGTGTTAAATAAAACTGAAAATTCAAATTCTAAGAGCGTATATGCCTAAGATGTTTCACCAACTTTTTCATTAAAATCGGCTAAACAAAAGTGCAACTTTATATGGTGATGAATACCTTTTTACGATTTTCTCAAAATTTTAATAAAACTCGCTATATGAATGTAAAATGTAATCAGCTTTAATATTATGCCAGTTTTGATTGAAATAGTCAAAGAGGGCTTAAATACAGATATTTCAAGTTTTCTTCATCCTAAGCACCTTTTATTTTTTAGAGCCCAAAGAGTCAAACATATTAGCATTGATAAAAACGGCTAAAAATCAGGATTGCACCATGAATACCAACCATAAAATACTGGAATCCATAATTATCCTGCCCATGCCAGATTTTTAGCCACGTCCCGGAATATCCGCGGTGCACTCTTAACAGAGGTCTCCCAGGGAGATGTGTTAAAGTTGCTGGAATCGATCCTTACGATTCCCTAAGCTTTATTCCTAGAAATGGTTTAAAAATTATTTTTTCTATAAATAAATTCTCCGGAACGATCTCTTCTTATTACTTTCACTTACCTATACATAAAATATATAGTGAGGCAATGTATTGTGATTGTAAAATTTTCGAATTCCAGTTTTCACCGGAAATACACGTTTTAGGTTCCCCTGAGTCTAAATGACTAAGTCACAAAAATAGGTCTGTGTGTGTCTGATAACTCCCGGGCGTAAACGAAAAGTCCTATGAAACTAAAATTCCATATTTAAGACAACTATACACCCGAGATAATACAAACATTTTTTCATCAAAATCAGCTAACCAGAAGAGCACCTTTATACCATGCGTTTTGCTCTTTTTCACGATTTTCTCAAAAATAGCTCTAATGATTTTGATTAAACTCACTATATCGATGTAAAATTTAATGGGCTTTAATATAATGTTAGTTTCATTTTTATTGAAATTGTCTGATAGGGATTAAATGCCGACATTTTAAATTTTATTCATCTAAAGTGACATTGATTTTGTAAATTCTATTGAAATAACCATATTATCTGGTTACCGCTGATGAAAAACAGGTAAATATATAAGATAAACGAATTCGACTAATCGAACTAAAGAGAAAAACTTTTTTTTTATGCAATATTTGTGTTTTTGAATTTAAAAAGATGTATAATATACCGTTGGAAAGCTAAAGATTTTTGAAAAAAGATGATCTTATTCACAAGCTTGTAAAATTTAATACATAACAATATAATAGATTATTTAAAAACATATCTGTTTCTATTCAAATCCAACGTACATAATTCTTTAACAATTTATTTTCGTTTCTAAATTTGTTTAAAAATTCTTAAATTGATATAAATAACGGAGGTAAGTCAAAGTCGTGTATTGCCTGTACCAGATTTTTTATTATTATTTATTAATTTATCAATATTACGTCAACGTTTCGAGGTTTATATGTCTCATCTTCAGAATCACTAGTCAACAAAAATCTATATAATTTAATATTGGCCAAATTTCCCTAAAATCTCTTTATTATTGTGTCAACAAAGGACATTTGGTAACTAAAATTGCTAAAAACAATTATACTATCAGATATTTCTATTTCATCAATATTTTGTTTAAAATATACACTATACACTATACTATAAAAATATATATCAGGCATGAGGTACACTAAAAATTTAAATTTTAAGGAAATTTGAACAATATTGAATGATATGGATTTTTTTTGTTGACTAGTGATTCTGATGATGAGGCATATAAAGCTAAAAACGTAAATATAATATTAATGAATTAATAAATAATAATTAAAAAGAAGAGATTGTTCCGAAGTATTTATTTAAATTATACTCTTCATGATTAAAAATTTTATCTAGAAGATTATTTTATGTTTATATTTTCCTTTTCAAAAAGTGCTACAATTAACAGCTTTTTTCTTGCGCTCGCCTAAAAACAAATTTCCAATCGAAAAAGTCTTTTTGCAGTAAATCTCTACTGTAATTTTCAACTGTATTTTTTTTTTTAACCTAACCGATCTGCTCTTTTACCTTTTGCGCCAAAGATGAACAATTACTGAGACTTATAACAACCTCCTTAAGCCTCCAATTAAATTTAGTGAGCTTTGCGGTTGAGACTAAAGAAACTTTTTGTCGGTGGCGTTTGATCTTAGAGCAAGCAATGATTTGGACATTTTGGCACGGTTTTAGAACTCATAGAAGGATAATTTACATCAAATTATTTTCAGTTTTATACTTTCCAACATTTCATGAAAAGCCATTTTTATTTCTTTATAATAACTTAATTTTTTTTTACCTATTGTCATAATCCTGTATCATTTATAAATTACACGTATTTTTTTCTTTTTTAATATCTTTTAAATTTTCTTGATAAAAGTAAATTTCTCACATTTTTCATTCATCTGTACTCCATCGATTGTTTTCTGAGCCCCATACTTATGTATATGTACTCGGGCGTGTAACTCATGTAATATTTTTCGCTTTTGGCTTCAAACAATCTTTTTTGGTCTGCTCCAATCTCCTTATCTCAGGTTAGTGCTAACTGATAAGTTGTATATATCTCGTTAATTGATTTTTTTTTGGTTAATTTTTAAAAAATAAACTTGTGATTGATCAAATAAAAAAAAAAAATAAACATCCCTTTCAAGGTATTAAGTTTTAAAATACGTAGAACCCGAATAACAAACCAAAAAAAAAAAAAAAACCTTAGTTTTCTAATCAGAACACCACGAAACTACTAAAACCGTACAATTATTAAAATAGAAAAAAAAATTATAGCTCAGAAAACATTGAAATTTTAACCATAATCCCAGTTATTTTTTAAAATCGAGAAAAATATGTAGGGGGTTTTAGAATCATGACAATAGGATGGAAAAAGAAAAAAAAATGTCTAGCCACAACCAAGAGATATAATTCCCCCCAATTCAATTCTAACTAAAGAAAGATACAAAATTAAAAGGTTCTAGAATCAGGAATTTTTATTTAGAATAATTTTAATGAAAATTAAAAGAAAATAAAAGATAATAGTAGAGAAGTATAGTATGAAAATGCACTCGTTTTATTATTTTCAGTATGGATCTTGGTAGTCGACCAAAAATTACCACTAAAAATTTAATAAGATATAGCGTTTTAAAATTAGCAGTGGTGATTGGCTACTTTCCTTTCATTAATTTATCTTTTTTTATATTAGTTGATTGCCTGTAAAAAACTAGATAAGCAATTAAACCATAATATAGGTTTTTGGAAATAATATACATTGTATAAAAATTTTCAGCGTTTTTTTACGGTCTTTTTCAAAATTTATGTTTTGATTTCCCCTTTCGAACCTTTATTTTAAAGCGCATATAAGTAAATATCCCCAAATTTTACAAACAATTTTTCTCGGTACTTAAGTAATGTGTTTTAAAGACTTAAAATGTCGAAAGCACCTTCATCATAATTCTTTTTTTTTTATTTTGTTCCGAAAGGGTATGGCAGGGGACATGAGGGAAATCGTAGTATTCTATAATAGATAGTATTCTCAATGTTTTTTTTCGAGCTAGGATATACTATCGACGAAAAAAAAAATCTACATATTTCAAAAATATAATAAAACACTTAATAAGGACATATATACGATTTTTTCCAACGCAAAACTTAAAAAAAAAATAATTTTTTAAAAATTAAACACCACTACTGAAAATTCCTGAGTACAGAGGAACGTAAAAGACCTTTCCTTTCTGACAAAACTGAGCAAGTTTAAAAGGCCAAAAAACTTTAAAATAATATTTTAATTTTCTTTCTTTCTATAGAGTTCGGTTTTTCGATTAATAATCTTTTGAAGCAAATTTGAATTTTAGTGCGAGTCAAAAAATCCGTAGAGGAGATTTCCTATATTTATCCAGTTTTACCTTCCCCAGAATCACAGGAGTTAATAGTTTGTAAAGACACTTTTTTTCATTTAGCGAAGATAATTTTATAACTTAGTAACCAAAGTTATATCATTTTTAATCAGTATTAGTTTAATAATTTTTTATATGGCTCCTTTTAATCCAGTCTTTATAAATGTCATGAAAACGGATTTTTCCCCTGTTTGGGGATTCATATACAAAAAAAAAATTATCTTACTATATATATTTCACATATAGTGAAGTGAAAGTAAAAATTTGGTAATGTATTGTAATATATAATCTTTTTTTTTAATTATTTTGAGACAAAAATGTTTTAAATTTAATTTTCTTAACATTCTGTAACATGGTGTCACTTTACAGAAAAAAACAAAAGAAAACTATTGTTTAGAAAACCTTGAAAATACTTTTATCATTCGGGGAGAGTCAGTCCGAGAATATTTTTCCACCTCCACAAGTTTCAGTTGGTTCTAAGAGGATCAGAATTTATCCAATCGCTTTTGACCTAGTCTTGTTTGTAAACCGTTGGAAAGCGTTGTTTGCTTCGATACTCCCTAATACTGAGTATCTCCTGCTCCTCAGACAAATGCCCCAGTTCTTGGAGGAGACTCGGCAAACTTGGAGAAGACACACAGACTTGGAGTGCTAATTCGAAGCATTAGGATTCCAGTGATCCAACCAAGTCCGTAAGCCCTAAAGGTCTGAGCTGGAACTGACCTTCTTAACTCACAAGCTTACAAAGTTAAGGTCAATGATAATTGAAAATCTTCAGGAGGAAGAAGTAATTGATATAAAATAGAGTAATTGTTAAATATAGAATTAGAGGCATATAAATTATACTTCATCACTATTTTATTATGAAATCAATGTACGATCAATGTTCAGTTGTGCCATCACCTGACACACACTTCCGCGCATGAGTATAGCGGTCATCTTTCAAGTCGGCTCTTGGATTTCTTGCTTTTTCAGTTGGATATCACTTCAGAACAGTCTTGAAAACATCACCAGGCTTCAGGATAACAACAACAGTAAATATTGGAGCAAACAACGGTAAGTTGGGCTACAATTTGCACCATAAAGTGAATGCTGAGTCACCTCTTCATATCAGCTGATTGCCAATAGCTAGGCAAGGCTGGTCTTGCTTAACTTTTCTTAAGTTATTATTTTTTTCCCCAATATCTGGTTATTATTTAATTATTTTCCTTACATGAAATGCGATATTATCATCAAGTAATGTCCTCCAAAGCTTCAACTAAAAGATCTAGATCTAGTGGTTCAATCCCGTCTCCTACGAAACAAAGACCTCGCCGTGATACTAATAAAAGATTACAAGCAACCCCTTCGGGTACTAATTCAGAATCTGAACCACAACCTGGCACATCGTCACAAGGGATGACTGACGAATCACCGTTTTTCACCCCAAATCCTTTTCAGATTTTACATAACGAAAAAGAAAACATGGAATCTGCTCCTATACCTAGTGAACCACGACCCCCTCCAATATTTGTCAAAAATATTAAAAATTTCCAGTTGTTGTGTACACAATTGAACAAAATTACCGATTCTACCAGCTACTACTGTATGAGTAGAATTAATGACACCAAAATATCTCCTACTACTGCCGACACATATAGAAAAATAGTGAAATATCTAACTGATACCAAAGCGGATTTCCATACCTACCAGCTACGCCAAGAGAGAGCTTTAAGGGTTGTAATCAGAAACTTACACCCCTCGACACCAGTTGAAGCTATTAAAGAAGAATTAACGGAGATAGGCTATAAAGTGCGGCAAGTCACTAATGTCCTAAAGGACAAAATTCCACTACCTCTCTTTTTCGTGGACTTGGAGCCATCGGAAGGAGTTGAACAAATCTATGACCTCAATAGATTGTACTATACCAGCGTAAGAGTTGAAAAACCTTACATAAAGAAGGAGATAGTTCAGTGCCATAACTGTCAAGCATATGGTCATACTAAAAGTTATTGTCATCACATACCTCGATGCGTGAAATGCGGTGAACAGCACAAGTCTGTGGAGTGTACAAAACCAAAATCAACACCAGCTGTATGTGCTCATTGCCTCAAGGACCACCCAGCCAACTATAAAGGATGCCAAATTTATAAGGAACTGAGGACCAGGTTTCAAAAACCTCAAGTACCGGATGAAACAGCAAGACAAGTAAGAAACAGAAGAGAACCCTCAAAACTTATTGATGCCAATGTATCATTTGCCCACCTACTTGGAGGTGGGAATCAAAGTACTGAAGCCGTGGCCCTGCCGGAACTACAGAATGTACCTCAATCCATTCCACATATACCTCTTCCTCAAAATGTAACCTATCCTAAAAATCCTAATCAACCACAAATCTCTCATATCCCTCCTCCTTCAAATGCCACAGACCTTACCAGTTTGATGACATCCTTTATCTCCGAAATTAAATCCCTTGTTATGCCCCTAATATCACTCCTTACGAATCTCGTATCAAATCTCATTCCTGCCTTAAAAAAACCATAAATGACTTCACCTAATTCCTTATCCATTCTCCTTTGGAATGCGAATGGTGTTAGAACTCACACTGACGAACTTACAGCCTTACTGCAAGACAAAAACATTGATGTTGCACTCATTACTGAAACTAGACTAACCACTAAACAGTACTTTAAAATACCAGGATACACGACATACCGGACAGACCATCCAGACGGCAAAGCCCATGCCGGTACTGCTGTCATAGTCCGCCGATCCCTCACCCATCACTTACACCCAATTTCCGCCCACGATTACCTACAAGCAACATCCATTGTTATCAAAACCTTTTCCTTTCCGCTTATCATCGCATCAGCATACTGCCCTCCTAAACATCCCATTTCCTCTGCCCAATTTGAATCCTTTCTCAACTACTTGGGTAATCACTTCATTTTGGGTGCAGACTTAAACGCTAAGAACCAACAGTGGGGTTCTAGAACCACCAATTCTCGTGGACGGACATTGCAGTCTGCACTCAACTCCCGACGCTTTCATCTCCTACCTCCCGATTCTCCTACCTACTGGCCAACAGATCCTAACCGTAATCCCGACATCCTCGACTTCTTCATCCACAGCGGATTAGGCTCTCTTAATTTTTCCATAGCTCGCCTTGATGAACTATCCTCTGATCATAGTCCATTGATTCTAAATGTATCCATAACACCTATTCCTAAACCTATCCCACCGTCATTCATTAGAGGCCCTGTCAACTGGAACCTCTTCCGCGAAATCCTCACTAATGATATTGACCTCAGAGTGATTCTCAAAACCCCAAATGACCTTGACGACGCCGTATATTCCTTTACAACCGCTATTCAACAAGCCGCCTGGACTGCCTCCTCTCCCAAACAATCCCAAATAATTCCTTATAAAAGCCATTTACCACAACACCTGACAGACCTCATCAACAGCAAACGCCGAGCCAGAACATTATGGCAACGCACCCGCCACCCAGAGGATCGCCGCTCCTTTAACTTTTATTGTAGAAAATTAAAGCGGGAGTTGGCGATCTTCCGATCCCAATCCTACAATACCTACCTCTCCTCTCTCTCGACTCGTGACAATTCCCTGTGGAATGTCACGAAGAGAATCCTAAAATCCCCTCTGATATCCCATCCTCTCCGACGTAGTGATAATTCCTGGGCTGCTTCTGACAAAGATAGGGCCCAGGAATTTGCACTACACCTTTCCAAGGTATTCACTCCTCATTCTGATCTCAATCCAACCCATACCGCAATAGTTGAAGAGTTCCTTACGTCACCGATACCAATTTCCTTACCACCTAAAGCAATCAATCCCTCTGAGGTCAAATATCTGCTTCAAAAGCTTCCTCTCCGTAAATCCCCTGGATACGATCTCCTTACTCCTCAAATCCTAAGACAACTTCCACCTAAAGCCATTACATTCCTTACATATATCTATAACTGTATCCTACGCACTACCTATTTCCCTCTGTTGTGGAAACACTCGACTATCATCCTTTTCCTAAAACCAGGCAAACCATCCAACTGTACGTCATCCTACAGACCTATTAGCCTTCTTCCGATCCTCTCCAAAATCTTCGAAAAACTCCTATTAAAACGAATCCTAGCCAAATTTCACAATTTTCCTTCACACCAGTTTGGATTCCGTCCTCAACATTCCACGGTTCAGCAAGGACTCCGAGTTGTAGACCACATTTCCTCCGCCCTTGAGTGCAAGGAGTATTGTTCGGGTGCCTTTCTGGACATAGCTCAAGCTTTTGACCGGGTGTGGCACCCGGGACTGCTCTTTAAGCTCAAAACCCATTTACCTCAATCCTTATACCTAATCCTCCGATCCTATTTATCCAACCGCTCCTTCCGAGTTCGCTGTGGTTCCGAATTTTCCGAACAATATACTGTTGAGGCCGGTGTTCCTCAAGGCAGCGTCTTAGGACCCGTCCTCTACATCCTCTTCACCGCCGATATCCCTACCGATCCCAATACCTTTCTGGCAACATTTGCTGATGACACAGCCATTTTATCATCCAATTCCGATCCTGAAGCAGCATCGCTAAATCTCCAAAAGCACCTTTCTCTTGTCGAAGACTGGTGCAATGCTTGGCGCATTAAGGTGAACGAAAGCAAATGCACTCACGTCACATTCACCCTTCGACGCAAATCCTGTCCAACGGTTAATTTCAATTCCATACCGCTTCCTTCCTCAGACACAGTCCGGTATCTCGGCTTTTTACTAGACAAAAGACTGACGTGGAACCCACATACAAGACTAAAAAGAAAAGAACTCAACCGCAGATTCGGCCAGTTATACAGACTACTAAACAGAAAATCTCATCTTACAGTTGACAACAAATTACTAATATACAAGACAGTACTGAAACCTATATGGACCTACGGACTTGAACTGTGGGGAACAGCTAAACATTCTAACATCAAACGCATCCAATCCTTCCAATCCAAAGTCCTCCGAACAATAGTTAATGCTCCTTATTACGTTACCAACTGTACCCTACACCATGACCTTAATATTCCGTTTGTTTTAGACCTGGTACCATCCAAATTTTCCAAATTTCATCAGAACCTTAGTCATCATCCTAACCCTCTAGCGCAATCCCTATCCAGCACCACCCATCCCTACAATCCTCCTCGAAGATTGAAACGGCAGTGGCCACGAGACCTATTGTAAACATTTAAACTGGAGTTCTGACAATGGTCAGATCCTCCACTCATGTACGGTATGTTTGTGGCTACAGCGCCCTAACTCAGCCTCCACTGGCTCAGACCAGTGATGCGGCTGAGATAGAGGCGCTGGGATCTCTTGGGTTCCGCTTTTTCCTCCACAAGTGGAGGGAAAAGCGCTTGCTGGGGTCCCTTTAGCAATTGTATACATTGTATATAGTTATGATTGTGTGTAAGATGTTTATTTATTTGCCAACTTTTTATTTATCTCAATAATAGGTTTTTGTTTCGATTTGTTTTGTTTTTTATTTATTATTATTATTTTATTGTATATATATGAATTTATTTATGTTATATTTTATGTAATTTGACCATTATTATTATTTTCTGTATATATAGTATGAATGTGGTCTCTTATCAATATTATTATTGTTCATTTTGTAACAAATTGTAATATATCTCAATAAAAATAATAAAAAAAAAAAAAAAAAAAAATTTTATTATGATGCACTACGTTTCGGCTGTAATCCCATCTTTTTTATCTTCTTGTACAAATATGATTTTCTTAAAATAAACAATCAATCTCAGAATATGTAACATAAAAATTACAACAACTAAAAATTGTTCAACAGTAGTAAATCAATTCATAAAAATAAATATTGATATAAATTCATAATCTATAAAAAAAAATATATATTTTGGAATGTACAAAGATAAAGGTAGTTCAGAGAAAGACAATTTAAAATATCGGCATATAAGCTCTGTCACAATATTTCCATCGGAATAAAACCTACATGACATTAAAGCCCATTAAATTTTACATAAATATAGGGAGTTTAATTAAAATCGTCTGAATATAATGTCATTAAACGGGAGGGGAGGGAGATAAAATTAAAATGGAAAATCACATAATTAATCTTGATCCGAATTATTAATTTATAAAATACAGAATGTCACATTCAAAAGTTATACTTCATTAAGATCCATTATATTCTCACTGTTATATTTTAAGTTCTAATATGATGCTGGTATAACTATTGCATAAAGTGTTGGTATTCTGTTGGAAATTGCTAACCTGTAGAATATTTTTTGTAATGCATGTTACTTCTAATATTTTACTCTTATTACTGTTGTTTTCTGTTGCTAATATTTTTGGGTTATTATATTCAAACTGGTGTTTATGGTCTGTACTGTGAGTGGATAAACTTAAACTAGTGGCTTTATTGTATTTTAATTTGTTTTAAATTGAGTGTAATTACCCACTCCCCTTATGGTAATGTTTATGTTTTAAAATTAAATTAGTGGTTTTTTTCTATGTTTAGAAAATATATTTTTATTTTTTTTTTAATAGGCATTTAACATTGATGAACATATTTATAAAAACTTGCTCCATATAAACTGTTTGTTCTGTTTTATTGAATTGTTTTTTTCTTTTGTATTCCATGTTTAATTTTGTTTGTTTATTGTTTAAATAATTTAACGTTAATCTTTTTATAGATTATAAATTAATCATTAAAATTTATTTTTATAAATTTTATTTATTATAATTAAACAATTTTTAGTAGTTATATAATTTTAATGTTATAATTTCTGAGATTCGTTCTTATTTAGAAAATCATATTTGTATTAGCAGTTAAAAAATATTGTCCTTGCCCCGGAAAATGGCATTATAGCCGAAACGTAGTGCATTATAATAAAATAGTGGTGAAGTATAATTATGAGCCTCTAATTCTAAATTAAACTCTGACCTAAAATTATCTGCAAAAAATTGTAATTGTTAAAGAGACACCAGGTGAAATATATGTCTTTAAATAGTTTTGATATTTAGTCCCAAAAAACGTTTGAACACTCACATAACTATGCTAATTAATATTATGAACCATGTTCATCAATATTTTAATATTTAAATGTATCATGAAGTTTATAAATTTTGACTTCCGAGAAATCCTAACCCTAACACCAATTCTACGTGTCTTAATTTTTAAGTAATGCAAATTAGTCTGATTAGACATCAATCAAAGAATAAATAAAGTTTCAATTTATTAGTCGCGATTTTTAAGTAGTATATTTTTATAGGGTATTGTTTTATAGTAATAAGGACCTAATTTATCATTACTAAGACATCATATACGAACCACAACTGCAATTGGAATGACATTTTTGGTTATTCAAATTTACGGTAATATTTAGAACACATTAAGTTTTATATAGTTGTTATATAGCTAATCCTAGCGTTTTTATATTCAAGCATATCCTTCACGTTTTTATCTTTGGGATGTGATATCCTTGTAAATAGATTTACGCTTGTTTCATTGTAATTCGACGTCCTACCGGGGAATATCTTCAAAAAAATTTTTTTTTTCCGCAAAATATCTTATAGCCATATTTTTAAAAAAAATAGCATGCAAGAAGGTTATTTGTAATCCGTAAGATACGTGACATATTGCGAAAACGTAAAAAAATTAATGACATCGTCCATAGACCAGTAATCATTTTCGGATAGAGATTCTGTTTTGGCATGGGCCCAGAAGGCTGATTGGCATCTGTCTATTGACCTGATCACCGTAGATTGTCATACATGTTCCCTGTTTTTGTTACTAAGTACTATGCAAACGAGAAACGGTTTGTTACTTTGACGAACAACTAAAGAAACACACGTCTAAGCTCTTTTGCCCCTCCGAACAATTTTATTAATGCTTGAAAACTGTCATATTACTTGTGCCGAACATCTGATTAATATTCCTTGCTAAGACCTAAAGGACCTAGTTTGCTCTCATACCTAAAAAATTTCGGAAATGAAGTGTTTCTATGGACAAGTTTAAAATTATACTAATCCATGTTTCTCTACTTGAAATAGTTTGCAAATAACTGATTAACAAGTGTTTATTGTAGATGAAGTAGTAAATATTTTGCTAAGGATCAACAGACACACCTTAGATCCTTTATATGCAGAATATGTCTAGGGGATCCGCAAGAAATCATTAGAAAATTATATTTCACAACCTAAATATAAATAATTTACAATGCCTTGACTCGTAACAAGAAGCACTCGTTGCACGGACGCATTAAATTGTGCGAGGTAACTGACTTTAAATACGTATCCATATTGTATTTTTAATTTAAGTAATTAATTAAGTACAATGTTTGGCAGATTGCAGGTGGTACTTAGAGCCTGGGGCTGACATATTCCATCTTGGATTATCTTTAAAAATTTATTTCATTCGTGGATACTAAGTCGTTAGTCCATTATTTCAATTAAAAAAAGTTGCTCCTAGTATAATTCGACTTCAATCATTATTATAATCATCGAAGATGGAGTACTAATATTCTGTAGAAAATATTCAGTAATTCTTTATTGAACCAAGTTACTTGATTATTTTTGTATTGAAATCTACAATTGTGTTTTTTACCAAGTTAATATAGCTTTCTAAAGTGGTGAAAGGAAATGTTTTGGTGTGCTTGAATGAGTGAATGGAAATAAATTAAATTAAAGAACTTAGTACCTTGGAGAAAGAACTATAATTTCCAAATGCCCTTTTATGACATATTAAAAGAGACACATATTAAAAACCAATTTTCTTTTTCTTTTTTTTTTTTAATTTTTGCCTCACCGCATCTTTATTTGGTGGATTTGTTTTGCACAATGTTAAAGCTAATTTTTTTTTTATTATATTTTATTGAAATTTACAACTGTATAGGAATACATCAGGTAAATATGCTGATTAAAGATAGTGTACATGAAAAACCTGAAGAGAAACTGACCATTTACAGCACTCTAGTTAAAGCTAATTAAATGAAGAAGTATTTCTGAGTCCGAATTTTTTAAGTAATATTTAAATTTAATTTTCTGAATGACATTCATACAAAGTCACACTCACTTTCTTATTTTGAGGATTTGTCTTCTAAACCTCCTGGGAAATTTCCTCTTCTTTCATTTGGTACCACTTGTATCCGCCATACGACTCAACATCCAATGCAGTGCATTCTCACAAGATCTGATTTAGAACTGTATTACAGTGGTAATGCTTTCAACCACAGACTAGCCTCAGTCTTTTACCTGTCCGTATTGAGTTAAGTTCGGCTTCTCTGATAGTTTACTATTGGACCGCGTTAACGCAAAAAAAACCAATTCTGATCATAAAATTGCTTACCCTATTTTTGCATCATAACATATGTTTATCCAAACTGTCGTTATCATCAAGTAGATATATGGGAGTTTTTCTGATGAAACACGGATAACAACAAAAAGCTAAAAAGTTTATTTTCCTCCCTTACCGGAAATTTGGTTAATACCTAACCCATTGGTCATATAAAATTTTTTGTTATCTTGAATTATTGCATAGCTCTCACCAATATGAGAAGACAACCTATAATTTATGATATAATATATATTATTTATATATATATATAACATAAAGGGAGGGCCGAAGATACCGGTGGATTAAAGGAGTGGGGGCAGGTGTCCAGTAGCTGATTTGGCAAGAGCCGAAGGAAGCGGGGAGATTTATGAGCCATCTCGCCCAAGTTCAACAGCCATTAGCGGCCAGGATCAATTTGGGCCCAGGCCTTCTTCAGCAGGCCATGGTTTACCCTTAGGCCCCTTCTGGATAATATTATCTATAACAATATCAACACGCTTAGGGCCTCAAAGTGGCCCTGCTGCACTAAGTCGATTCAACATAACGCACTCTATTCTGAGCAAAAATAGCTATTATACTCGCGAGAACAAACTAAATATTGACATTTCTCATCTCCCTTAATACGGTTTAAGAAAAAATAACTAGCTTTCTAGGGATAAAAGAGGAAGTTGATGATT
Organism: Piezodorus guildinii; assembly: GCA_023052935.1. Taxonomy (NCBI): domain Eukaryota; kingdom Metazoa; phylum Arthropoda; class Insecta; order Hemiptera; family Pentatomidae; genus Piezodorus; species Piezodorus guildinii. Next base: position 75,357,945 of record CM041297.1, on the reverse strand, counting down.
ACTAATAAGTTGAAGATATTTAAATGTGTACAAAGTACAGTTTTAATCTCTAAATTTACATTATATCATCACTTATACATGCATATGAATCTCAGCTCTATTTTTCTTATTAGAACATTGAAACCCGCAAATGATAACAATAACAGTAAATTCCCTTTGAACAATATAGTCTCCTGCACTCCGACCTCAAACCTCCTCCCCGGTCTTGATTAGCGTCCCAAGGGTGGCGGATGTGTGGATGTAGGTGGAATTTCCTCGGAAGTTCCTCCGGGCTAAGTCCGATGGACTCGCTGACCAACAATAAGAGCGGTAGGTCTGAGGACGTAGGTTTGAAGCCTTGCTCACATATTTAGTTCACAAAATACCACAGCCATGGATTCCTCTGAGGTGAAACGCTCATTATCCGGAAGTAAACTAGTCTCCCGTTCGGGTCTCCGCGTGGGGACTGTTTTAGCGGAATCATGGCGCAAGATGAAAATTAGAAAAATGTATTATCTCACTTAAAAACAAAAATAAAAAATATTAACATGAAATATGGAGGTAATGAAACCATATTTATGTTTACAATAACGAACGATTTTATAACCATAAAAAATGGATTGGAATCGCTTAACCAAGGATTTCATACTTATACCCCGAAACACGATATAAAGCCGAAAGTCGTTCTCAAAGGGATGCCCCCTGAATACCCAACAATCAGATCTAAAAGAGCAAGGATTGGAAATTAATAAAATATTCCAAATGATAAAAAAATCGATGGAGTAGAAACAAATTACCTTCATTCATGGAATATTAAAAACAAAAAGCAGTTATCAAAATTAAATAATATAAAATACTTTAACAACGTACATATAAAATGGGAGAAATACAATAGCAAGAAAACATTAACACAATGTTATAAATGCCAAGAGTTCAACCATGTGACCAGAAATTGCTCAAAACAACAAAAATGTCTTAAATCTCAGAAGAGCATTTATCCAAAGAGTGCCCGAACGTAATGACAGCGGATTTAAACCAAAATGTTGCAACTGTCGTAAAGAACACTTCTCAAATTCTGAAAAATGCTCCGAGCTTCAAAGAAACAAACTGCAACAGCACAGTAAACAACGGCCCAGGATAAAACCATCAGAACGGAATTGTCTATAAAGCAAAACTACAGAAAATTTCCAGGGTTACCTAAATCCAACTCTAAATGGTTTGAAAAACTTTTACGGATACTAAAAATTATACTACTAATATTAAGTCTAATAATGAGCCTTCTATTATAGAATGATTTAAAAAATTAAAAATATATTTAGTTTATTTAATTTAAATAATATAATCTCAAAATTCAAATTCTATTATGGCAGAGATAAAAAATACTGACGATAGTATGTCAAAATTTTTTATTATAGTAGAAGGCTTAATATCTTTATTTGATTAATGGTTCATCAGTACCTGACATTGAATAAATTTGACATCATTTAGAATATATTGTGTATGTTAAACTATCTAATTTCATGTATCACTTGTATCTCATAGTACAATGTTCAATCAATATGCGAATCATTAATAGCTACCCACGATATACTAAAATTTCAAAAATGCTCTCTGAACTAAATCTTCCAACATCAAAACAGTATATCTACACAGTAACCAAAAAATATTTTGATAAAACCACAACTTCTGAAAACCCATTAAAACTAGAAATTGGTAATTACAACAAAACATCACTAAAGCGCTACACGCACAAAAGAACCAAACACTTACTTTTAAATTAATATTGTAATTTATATTGTGTAGGTTTTTTTTATTTCGTGTTACTTTTCCTACTGTCTTAAACAAAATACTGTATGATCATTAGTAAATTCAAAGAATGATTGAAACTCTGTTATCATGAAAAAAGGTCCACTGAAATCATGAAACCAAACATATTTGTATTGAGTGTACATTGTAAATATTATGTAAATAAAGTTTCTCTCTTCTTCTAGTTTAATTTTAAGATGTAAATTATCGACTTCCAGAAATTAAAAATGTATAAAGTCAATTCTACGATATTAAAAAAATTATAAACAGATATATAACATTATAGAGCAACTACTTTTTACAAATTAGTTTTAAAACATAACCTAACACTATATTTTTTATTAGTTAGTTTCAAACAATATAAAAAGACTTACGCTACAGGACATAGTAGAACACTTACCTGTAAAAAAAAAAAAAATCATTAGTAAAATATTTTTAATATTATATTATAGTATATTTGCATGTATTGGTAAATATATATTAAAAATATCAATAAATAATTTCAAATATAAAATATAGATAAAAATAAAATATAGTCACATTTTATTATTCATTTACATAAACAAATATTTAAATAGCAGCTCACTAAAAGTAGAATAATCCGAGTCAACAGCTGAAGAAATATACGATACTTGAAAAAAATACACTTATAAACATGCTCTATTTATTGTTCATAGTAATTTTCTATATTTTCCTTAACACTTTGTAAAACAAATAATAATTAATCAACAAACAGAATTCGTTATATAAATATGGAAAAATATTAATGGATATGTAGATAATTTTTTAACCTATTAAGATTAGTGATCTACTATTACGTAGATAGACAAAGTTTTAGACTATAACTCTAATAATATACAAAGGTAAGGAGGATTTAGCTTTAGGCCTAAAGAGGACGGGTGGTGTGAGAGAGGCAGAGATATCAAATGATTTTTACACCTGATCTCATCGATGTAATTGTCGGATTTTTATTTCATATTATTTATTTTTTTCACTGTGAGGGCTTCTTACTACTTCGTTCGTAAATACTCGGGGTTCGTACTTCTTTTTTGTAATATTTATTATTTATTGCTGGTCAAATTTCCAAGCTCCTGTTTGTTATTCATTTTCGCCCACAAGAAGTTAACCGTTTCATGTAAAACGTAATTAAAAACCTATAAAAATACCGAATAAGTTTAATAATCATAAGGTCTATCTGTAATAGACACTGTCAGAGCGAGCAGATCGGTTTCTGACAGGTGTTACAAACTAACTTCAACCGTAACATGATGTAGGAAAGGAAACATTACTACAAACGTTACCAGCTCTCAACTGATGAGACATGGATCTGCGACTGACATATTACACGGTTATTTAATCAAATTGACGAATGTCGACTTCTTGACGAGAGTAGGTAGCATCAAACTTAGATTATTAACATATTTAGAGATAAATAGCCAAGGACTTATTTATATTTTTTACAAGATAAAAGTTTTCCTAAAATAAACGAATATTTTAAATTAAATATATAATACAGTTCTTTCTCTTTTTTTTAAATTTATTTGTCAATTTAACAGCTGATCGCACAGGATTAGTAAAAATAGAGCATTATACAAGCGAAAAACGTGTTTTTATTGTTGAACAATGAACAAAATTTCTTACAAAATATGGTCCCAATAGTGAATTAATTTTCTCAACTTTTAAGGGAAATATTAAGAAATACGATCAACTGTAATGTCAACAGACCGGACGTCCAAAAACAAGCTCTTCAAGTATTATTATCAAAGTGCAAAGTCAGTAGTATCACACTGCGTTGGAAATTACCTATATTTTGAAAATTTTTGTCAAACTCGATCTTAAAGTTACAGAAAAATAATTTTGGTAACATCTTAGACAAAATAAAATTTGTTTTTAGAAGGATATATCAAAAGTTAATATCATAAATGTAATAGGTAAAATTTGGAATTTTGTATTTCATTCTGAAATCATTCTTAATTTTTATTAACTGAGCCTCGTTTATGTTGAAATTTTTTTCGGTACATGAAATTTAAACATGGGAAACACTGTCGTATTGCGTTTTTTTTGGTTAAAAACAAAAAAATATAAACAACATTTAATGACAAATGAAATGTTTCAGTAGCCAATATTATAAAATTGATAATTTGTTTATATAAGACATGTGGCTGCATTACAAGTTTAATACTGTTTTTCGAATCCTAAAATTTAAGATTTAGTTCGGATAATTGTGGTAAGATTTGGAAACATCAAAATTGGTATTAAAGAAATTCGATTAAAAATATAATCAATGTACTGGATTGTAAAATAATTTCCTGACGTTTTTCGATATTTCTATTTAATCCACTCTGTGTTTATAAAATCATGTTTACTCCGATAAGAATGTTTAAATATTCTAAAAAAGGATTAGTTAAGATGCTTTTATGCATCAGTTTCAATCTAGATTTCTTATGATTTAGTGAATGACGATGATGCCATGCGACAAAAACCTCCGTAACTGGGTTGTTCGGTTCAGAACTGGAAATTGAGACTTGGCATACGCAAATCGCTCAGGAAGTCCTTCAATTGTTCTGGATAAAATTTAAAAAATACCAACGTGTAATGGATCAAAATAGGTCATTTAAAATATATTGAAAATATTAACAAGAATCTGAATTTTTTATTGAAATCGCCAGTAAAAACTGGTAAGAACTCATTTTACAACAGTTGAAAAATAAACATATTATTCAAGATCAGTTCCTGATTAGTAAAAGCTTTATATCTTAATCAAGATTCCGGTGTTAGGGTATGCCGATGATCTGGTACTGCTAGGTGAAGACACGGAAACCATACAGCTGAATACAAGTGTGTTAATAAAAACCGGTAAAGAAATAGGACTCGAATTAAATACCGATAAGACGAAATATATGATTAGTAGCAGAAACGGTGTCGATCTTGGTGATATTGATGTATCAGGGCATACTTTTGAACACGTAGAGAAATTCAGGTATTTAGGTTCAATTATAACAAGAGAAAATGAAATCCAGGAAGAAATAAAGTTCCGGTTAAAGGTGGGAAATTCGTGTTATTATTCAGTTGCTAAATCACTTAGCTCGCGGTTCCTGTCTCAAAAGTAAAAGATTAGAATTTATAAAACTATTATTTTTCCGACGGTTCTTTACGGAAGTGAAACGTGGCCGCTTACTTTGAAGGGTGAACAACGGCTTAAGGTTTTCGAAAATAAGGTACTGCGTAAAATATTTGATCCGAAGAGAGATGAGGCCACTGGGGAGTTTAGAAGGTTGCACAACGCGGAATAGCGGAACTTGTATCCTGTGAATATAATTGAGTTGTTGCATCGCGGAGACTCAAATGGGCGAGTAAAGTTGTTGGGCTCGATGAGGAGCGGATTCCGAGAAAGTTGGTATTCATTGATCCGACTGGTAGGCATCCGAAAGGTAGGCCGAGGCGTAGATGGGAGGATTGCGTTAAGGCTGATCTCGGGGGCTTGGGCTTGAACGGTGAACATTGGACGAGTCTGTGTAGGCGGAATTTGGTGGTATCGACATCGAACCTTCGGGTTCGGTAAGCCTATTATTATTATTATTATTAATATTTATATCTTGATCGGATGAAGAATTATAATAATTTAAATGGTTGTAGGGATAATGATTTATGTACATGTTGCTTATTAGTCATAGCTCTGTACAGTTATAACCTATTTTAGTATTATCATATTAAAATACAGAAACAATTTAAGAACAAGGTTAATTATTAGTTTTATAGTTATTTATTACAGTTTATACCCATTACCCTAGCTAGTGAAAGAAGAGTTATTCGGCATGTGGTTTTAATTTTATTACTCTTATATTATCCAACTGTTAGAATGGATGTGTTTAGATTTATATTAAAGTACCCGAACAAAATAAATATTAATCGGTTAAGAAAGTATTCTAAACTTCCCAGAATCGAACTTACGCGAATGAAAACTAAATATAACCTCTCAACTGCGACATAGAGATAAATTTAAAATGTAATCTACATCCATACCGTTTTGACTTATTACAGAAAATATGGGAATAAATATTACATACTTTATACAAAGCAGAAAAGAGGAATTTCTAAAATATTAAAGCCGAGCCTAATAGTATATCTTTCAAAGAAACCTAATTTAATCTTAAGATGGAACGCATGAAGAAAGCTCAGCGAACTACAGAAGCCACAAACCGCGGCTTCAAAGGATCGCCATTCTCTGGAACATATTAATATTTCAGCAATAACTGCACATACCTTGGGTCTATTCCTGCGTTTCCTTTATACATTGTAAAACTACATTATTAAGACACACACACACACATATATATATATATATATATATATATATATATATATATATATATATATATATATATATATATATATATATATATTTTATCTTTTCTTTTTTAATTTTTCTGGAAGTTTTTCTTAATATAAACACTTAAATGAGCACACATTAACTTCCTTTTGTCAATCAATTACTTTATTTCATAAGCTTTCACATCTATCAACGTTTCGGTGCTGTTTCCCCATTTTCAAGATATAATGTGTTTATCTAAAAGTTCATCTATTTTTTTCTTCGAATCAGATGAATTATTGGTCATATGGTTGGTGCTAATTTCCATATTTAATGATCAGCTGATGCGCTAGATGATAACAGTCATACGTTACTTCGTCTCTCAGATTTTTGCTTTTTTCAGTAGGAATTCGCTTGAGTTCAGTCTGGAAAACATTACTAGACCTCAGGAATACTACAGCAGTGAATATTGGAGAAATGTCGGTAAGCAAAGTTATAATTTACTTTGTACAATCACGAAAAAGTGAAAGGAGGGTCACCGATCAGCTGATTGCCGCTAGCTCGGCAAGCTAGGGCTTGCTTTTCTTTTCCTTATCTTTCTTTTATTTAATTTTTTTCCTTCTTATTATTATTCCATTATATATTTATTCCTATTTATTTTTTTAATCAATGTGATATTTTCATCAAGTGATGTCCTCGAAAGTTACAAGTAAAAGATCTAGATCTGCAGGTTCAAACTCGTCTCCCACAAAACAGAGACCTCGCCGTGATAATAATAAAAAAATGATTCCACCAGCGACTGCTTCAGCTACCTCTTTAGGATCTGAACCACAGCCTAGCACATCATCACAAGGATTAACTGAAGAATCGCCGTTTTTTACACCGAACCCATTTCAGATCCTTCTAATTGAAAAAGAAACAATGGAATCTTCTCCTATACCAAAAGAACCACAACCTCCACCAATATTTGTTAAAAATATTAAAAACTTTCAACTACTGTGTGCGCATCTAAACAAATTAACCGATCCTAACAGTTATTATTGTATAAGTAGAACCAGTGATACTAAAATATCCCCGACTATCGCCGAAACCTACAGAAAAATAGTAAAATATCTGACGGAGACCAAAGCTGATTTTCATACATATCAGTTACGCCAGGAGAGAGCTTTAAGGGTTGTAATTAGAAACCTACACCCTTCGACACCAGCAGCAGCTATCCAAGAAGAACTGACAGAGATAGGCTATAAAGTGCGACAAGTCACCAACGTCCTAAAAGATAAAATTCCACTGCCTCTATTCTTTGTGGACTTGGAACCATCAGCAGGAGTCGAAAAAATTTATGATCTCAATAGATTATACTATACTAGTGTAAGAGTTGAAAAACCTTACACTAAGAAAGAAATAGTACAGTGCCACAATTGTCAGGCATATGGTCATACTAGAAGTTATTGTCACCACATACCACGCTGTGTGAAATGCGGTGAACAACATAAGTCAGAAGAATGTACAAGACCAAGATCAACACCCGCTGTTTGTGCTCTGTGCCTCAAGGACCACCCGGCTAGCTACAAGGGATGTCAAATCTACAAGAACCTCAAAAGCAGATACCAAAAACCTCAGAATCTGGATGAAACAGCTGAACCGATCAGAAGCAGAAGACAACCTTCAAAAACAATTGATTCCAATGTTACATTTGCCCATCTACTTGGAGGTGGGAACCAGAACAAAGAGGCCGAGGCCCTGCCGGAACAACGCACACTTCAAAATCCTCAAACCGTTCCACAACCAGCTATTCCTCAAAATTTACCCAACCCTCAAAAACCTCATCCGCATCAAATTTCTCATATTCCTCCTCCATCAAATGTCTCAGACCTTACAAGTTTGATGACATCCTTCATCACTGAAATCAAATCCCTCGTTATGCCGCTAATATCACTACTTACTAATCTTGTATCGAACTTAATCCCTTCCTTAAAAAATCCTTAAATGACTTCACCTAACTCCTTATCCATTCTCCTATGGAATGCGAATGGTGTTAGAAATCATACTGATGAACTTACAGCTTTATTGCAAGACAAAAACGTTGACGTAGCACTTATTACTGAAACTAGACTAACCACTAAACAGTTCTTCAAAATACCTCAATACGTAACATACCGTACGGACCACCCAGACGGCAAAGCCCATGCCGGTACTGCTGTCATTGTGCACCAGTCCCTCTCTCATCACTTACTCCCACTTCCTACCTATGATTTCCTACAAACCACAGCCATAGTAATCAAAACTTTTTCCTTTCCGGTAACCCTTACATCAGCATATTGCCCTCCCAAACATTCCATTTCCAACACCGAATTTGTATCCTTTCTAAATTCCTTAGGAAATCATTTTATTCTGGGTGCAGACTTAAATGCCAAGCATCAACAGTGGGGTTCGAGAACCACGAATTCTCGTGGACGAAATTTGCTGTCTGCACTCAACTCCCAACATTTCAATCTCCTACCTCCTGATTCCCCTACCTACTGGCCAACCGATCCCAACCGTAATCCTGACATCCTTGACTTCTTCATTCACAGCGGATTAGGCTCCCTCAACTTATCTGTAGCTCGACTTGATGAACTATCCTCAGACCATAGTCCACTGATCCTAAAAGTATCTCTCACTCCAATTCCAAAACCTATCCCACCGTCATTTATCCGAGGCCCTGTCAACTGGAACCTATTTCGCCAAATCCTGACCGATAATATTAACCTCAGAGTGACCCTCAAAACTCCAGAAGACCTTGACGATTCCGTCTACTCCTTCACCACCGCCATTCAGCAAGCTGTCTGGACTGCCTCCTCTCCTAAGCACTCCAATATAACTCCTATCCAAAACCATTTGCCTCAACACCTTACAGACCTAATCCATGCAAAACGCCGTGCCAGATCATTATGGCAGCGCACCCGACACCCAACAGATCGCCGCTCCTATAACTTCTATTGTAGACAATTGAAGCAGGAGTTGGCGACCTTCCGTTCTCAGTCCTTTAATTCCTACCTCTCCTCTCTGTCAGCTAGTGATAATTCCCTGTGGAATGTCACGAAGAAGATTTTAAAATCCCATCAAGTTTCCCATCCTCTCCGGCGTGGTGATGACTCCTGGGCTGCGTCTGATGAAGATAAAGCCGAGGAATTCGCCACACACCTCTCCAAAGTATTCACTCCTCACCCGGAATCCCAAAGCAATCATACCGCAGCAGTACAAGACTTTCTTTTGTCACCAATACCTCTTTCCCTACCTCCTAAAGCTATTAATCCCTCTGAGGTTAAATATCTTCTCCAGAAACTGACCCTCCGTAAATCTCCTCGACATGATCTCCTTACCCCCCAGATTCTCCGTCAACTTCCGCAGAAAGCTATTATATTCCTTACCTTTATCTACAACTGCATCCTACGCACCACCTATTTTCCTCTCTTGTGGAAACATTCCACAATCATTCTCTTCCTAAAACCAGGTAAACCTTCCAGCAACACTTCATCCTACAGACCTATTAGTCTACTCCCCATCCTCTCAAAAGTCTTAGAAAAACTCCTTCTAAAACGAATCCTGCCTATATTAGAATCACAAAATCTCCCTTCCCATCAGTTTGGTTTCCGTGCTCATCATTCCACTGTTCAACAAGGACTCCGAGTTGTAGACCATATTTCCTCAGCCCTTGAATGGAAAGAGTATTGTGCTGGTGCGTTTCTGGACATAGCGCAAGCTTTTGACCGGGTATGGCACACCGGATTACTCTTCAAGCTCAAAACGCATTTACCCCAGTCTCTATACCTCATTCTACGATCCTATCTCTCAAACCGCTCCTTCCGAGTTCGCTGTGGTGTAGAATTTTCTAACTTTTATCCCATTGAGGCCGGTGTTCCTCAAGGCAGCGTCTTGGGACCCGTCCTCTACATCCTTTACACTGCTGATATTCCTAATCATCCTGACACCTTTCTGGCAACATTTGCAGATGACACCGCCATCCTATCATCCAATTCTGATCCCGAAATAGCATCCTTAATCCTGCAAAGACACCTTTGTCTTATCGAGGACTGGTGTAATGCTTGGCGTATTAAGGTTAATGAAAGCAAATGCACCCACGTCACCTTCACCCTTCGACGCAAATCCTGTCCAATTGTTCATTTCAATTCCATACCGCTTCCTACCTCAGACACAGTCCGGTATCTTGGCTTACTACTAGACAAAAGATTGACGTGGAACCCACATACAAGACTTAAACGAAAAGAACTCAACAGACGATTCGGACAGTTATACAGACTACTAAACAGAAAATCTAAGCTTACAGTTGACAACAAATTATTACTTTACAAGACAATACTGAAGCCAATGTGGACCTACGGACTTGAACTGTGGGGGACAGCCAAACGTTCTAACATCAAACGCATTCAATCCTTTCAATCCAAAGTCCTCCGAACAATAGTAAATGCTCCTTATTATGTCTCCAACTATACCTTACACCACGACCTTAATGTTCCATTTATTTCAGACCTGATTCCATCTAAATTTTCCAAATTCCACCAGAACCTCATTCACCATCCTAATCCTCTAGCACAATCCCTATCCAGCTCCACTCATCCATACAACCCTCCTAGAAGGTTGAAACGGCAGTGGCCCCGAGACATATTGTAAACATCTATTCTGGAGTTCTGACACTGGTCAGATTCTCCTCTCATGTGCGGTGTGATTGTGGCTGTGGCGCCCTCACTTAGCTTCCGCTGGCTCTCACCAGTGATGCGGCTGAGAGGGAGGCGCTGGGATCCTTTGGACTCTGCTTGTTCTTCCACATGTGGGGGACAAGCCCCGTCTGGGGTTCCCGAGCTGATTGTAAATATTGTACATAGGCATGAATGTGACATGTTTTGTTTATTTATTTGTTAACTTCATTTATTTGTATTAATTTTGTCTATAAATTTTGTTATTGTATACGTTTATTTAATTTGATTTTATTTTATGTAATTTGACTTTCCTTTTGTTTATATTGTAAATATTGTATGAATGAGATCCTGTAGCACTATTATTATTGTCTATTATGACAAATTGTAATATATACGAATAAAACAAAAAAAAAAAAAATTTCCATATTTAATTTAGTTTCTTTCTTTTTTAATTTTTCTGGAAGTTTTTCTTAATATAAACACTTAAATGAGCACACATTAACTTCCTTTTGTCAATCAATTACTTTATTTCATAAGCATTCACATCTATCAACGTTTCGGTGCTGTTTCCCCATTTTCAAGATATGACCAATAATTCATCTAATTTGAAGAAAACAATAGATGAACTTTTAGATAGGCACATTATATCTTTAAAATGGGTAAACAGCCCCGAAACGTTGATAGATGTGAATGCTTATAAAATAAAGTAATTGATTGACAAAAGGAAGTTAATATGTGCTCATTTAAGTGTTTATATATATACTAGCTGTGACACGCAGCTTTGCTCGCGAATATTGCATTTCGTATTATTTATGTGCGTTTATGGGAAGATTGGCTATAATAAATATAAACTATCAGCTACTTATTGTTATCATTTAAAGCCCGATCTTGACTTCTTCCTGTCAAATTTACAATAGCAATCCAGTAGAAGTGGTTATACCCATAATCACTTAATATGTTAAAATAATCGTCACAAACTGTTGACAACCTAAATATGAATTAATGATATTCGTCGGTAAAACCTTACACCTGAATCACTCCCATCTTTTTAGAATTCAGAAATTATGTTCTGGAAATTAATAGTTTTTTAGACAATTGAAATAATTTCTAAAAAATAAATAACAATTGAATATATTTTCATAGGAACCTGCACTCGAAACAGATATGAAACGCAATATGCTTAAAAGGGTCGATCACCTGTATATAGTGACCAGCCTGGTGCCCTTAAGATTTTAATGGGAGTAAAAAACAACTTTAGTTATGACCTCCTTCGAAGGGGACGTAAAATGGTGCTCCCAAGCCTTTGCGATTTTATGAACTCGTTAAAGATCTCTACCCTTACTAAACTTGGAGAGGAAAAAAATAGTCATCATACGATTAGCCTAGTAGTATAAAAGTGACGTTAAACGAATAGATAACAACAGTAATATGCTTAAATATATTTGTTATAAAATCTTTGTACATTTGCTAATACATATCAGATTAAGACAATTTTACGTTTAGGTTGTTCAACTACTTTTTCGGCGAAGATTTTCAAATTCTGCCTTATTGCACATCTAGGCGGTAAGACGAACCTCCAGGAAAAAATTTAGCCTCACAACCATAGAAATTTTTTCGATACCAGAAAATTTAGGGGTACTTTCTTTTATAAATATATACATACAGCTAATAAAAATCCTAAATACGCTTAAAATAATAGGTCTGATTATTATACTCGAATAAATCAAAAAGAAATAGTAATTTTTTTAAATTTATAAATGTATATACTTCAAGGTAATAACGATTAAAGTTAAAAATGATCCTTGAAATAAAACATGACTTAACAATATAGATAATAATATAGATTGATATAAATATTTCCGCGTTGTGTAACTTTCTATACTCCCCAGTATCCTCATCTCTCTTCGGAAAAAATATTTTACGTGTAGTACCTTATTTTCTAAAACCTTTAGCCGTTGTCCGTCTATTCAAAGTAAGCGGCCACGTTTCAACTCGGAAGAATAATAGTTTTATAAATTCTAACCTTTAAGTTTTTAGACAGAAGCTAAGTAATTTCGCAACTGAATTATAACACGCATTTTCCGCCTTTAACCAGGACTTTGTTTCCTCCTGGATTTATTTTTTTCTCGTTATCATTGAACCTTAATACTTAAATTTCTCTACGTGTACAAAAGTATACCCTGATATATAATATCACTATGATCGCCACCGTCCCTGCTACAAATCATATACTTTGTCTTTTCGGTATTTATTTCGAGTCTTACTTCTTTACCGGTTTTTATTAACGCACTTGTATTTAGTTGTATAGTTTCCGTGTCTTCTCCTAGCAGTACCAAATCATAGGCATTTCCCAGAACCGGAATTTTATCACCCAAATTTAAACCTTCTTAGTACATTTCATCTTTTCTTTGATATATTCTAAAGCGACTTTGTCTGCATCAATTTCTGTTATTATGGTTGCTATTAAGAAGCTTTTAAAAGAATATATTTTAAAGTACTTCCGCGTAAATGACATTTTTAGGTTAATTTTCTTGTGGCAGAAGAACATACTGATTTTATCCGCAGCCAGATCTTGACGTAAATCTATTCCTACCTGTATCTGTAAATGTTTACCTCTGCGATTAATTGTTACAGAAAAATATAAATTAACGGGAAATTGAATCATTTACAAATAAAAGGTAAATCAATTGGAATCATTTGGATGCGAGATTTTTTTTCTCCCAAATTTCCCCCGTTTTTTCCCAGATTTCCCCCTGGTTCTTCACTCCTATTGGTCGCAGCGTAATGTTATATAGCCTATAACCTTCCTCGGTAAATGGACTATCCAACACATAAAGAATTTTTCAATTCGAACTAGTAGTTTCTGAGATTAGCGCGTTCAAGCAAACAAACAAACTCTTCAGCTTTATAATATTAGTATAGATTGTAATGTATTGACGATACTGAGGGGAGTTCATTATTAAATAAGTTTAAAATTAATAAAGGACATGTTTATTAGCCTTTGTCGACAAAAGTTAAAAGGCTTGTAACTACCCTCCATGATATTTCCCATGGGCAGCCGTGATACCCCCAGAACATTCTAGACCCCAGCTACTAGGCTGGACAAAGGTTGGACTTCCCCTATCAGCCCATATCCAGTAAGAGAACAGCCGAGGTCCATCCTCAAGAAGAAGCGATGTCCGTCTGAGGGTCAGAAAGAGCAGCTGGAGGGCTGAGAGCCGAATAAGTGTTTTACAGGTATTTATCAATTGTAATATTGTATGCAAGGTTAACGGTAATGTCCCTCAGTATTCTAAACCATTATGTAAATAAATTGTATATGTATAACCTAAGTTATTGTAAAATAATATCATTTATTGAAACTTGTTTACTTCATACTTCTCCTGAATGCTACCTATTATAATTGCTACCGCTGCCTTAGAAAAGCAGCCAATCAAAAACAAAGCAATATATATATAATTTATATAATTATATATATATATATATATATATATATATATATATTATTATTATTATTAATATTAATAAAAGAGTAGAGAAGTAGTGATATTAGCCTCCAATTTTATTCATGAAAATATACTTTTTTTTATTTTTAATAATATAAATTGTATAAATATAAATAAGATACTAGCTATAATAGAAAAAAATACTAACAAATAATGAAAATCTCCATAAATTTTCACTACCGCATTCTAGATCATGCAATTACTTTCACAGCCGAGTTAATGCGATATAGTATTTTATAGAGCAAGAGTATAATACAACAAAAAAAAAAAAAAAAAGGATAAAAAACAACATTATTTTAATGGAATGCTTTTTAAGGCTTTTAAGGGCGGGGAGAGATATTTCACAGCATATTAGTTTCATTACTAGCAGCCCGTGGCTACGTAAGAAGAATCCGTAGCATTAAAATTTAAATTCATTCTTTTTCGATAGAGCAATTTTTAAAATGTTGTACGCAGTCGTTAATAATCTGTGTTTTAGATTCGGACATTGCCTCTTAAATATTCAATAACTTTATAAATATAACTGATCTATGATGATGATTGAACTTGATCAACTTAAAGTGTTGTGTTTTCATCGTTAGGTAAAAATTCAAAACATTACTTTAATAAAAATAATGTTTACTGTTCTCTTATGTTATTATATGTTATATGTTAAGTTTAAATTGTGTTCTGTATCCGTAAATAAATAATTTATTTGTAATGTGATAAGGTGAAAAATAATCTAGTACGGTTTACAATTACATGTATAAGTTTTACTTATTACATTTAAAAAATTTACCATTAGTCTTTTTTGAAGAATTCAGGATTGCAAATATTGAATGTGAGAGGAACTAGTTGACCCGCATAGCTAATTCAGTTTTTTTTCTTTTTTTTTTTTTGTGTAGTATTGCCGATAAATAGGCAATTTTGAGCACTTCTCGAATATATGTAGTAATAGGTATATACGAGCGATTTACAGTCGTTTCAGTCTTGTATAAGGATTCCATGTTAGACATTTGTGAGAATAGAATCCTAGGCACCGGATTCTGGTCATCATTAGTAGTAATAATAAAAATTAAATAATACTTTGTATCAAATATTTATTTCAATACTTTGATTATTACATTTTTTATTGTACATGAGTAATTTTCAATTAGAATGTCATTCAAGAGGCCAAGCAAGCTTTCTAGGTTCAGTAATCTATTTTGTATGCTACTGCCAGTTGTCTCAGTTAATTATAGTGACCTACGAGCTACGAACTTTAAACAATGTCTTAGCATCTAGTTAGTTACTGATGCCCTCTTGTTACTGGGATGCGTTTAAGGAGAATCTACAGTTTAGTTTTAATGCATGAAGAAATCAAGATACAGAATTATATAAATAAAAAGGAAAGTTTAAGTTGTATTCATCACATATCTAATCGAAAATTTTCAAGTGACTATAAATTAAAAGTGACTTAAAAATTGCGCCATATAGATCCCACGAGTTAAAAGATCTCTCTCAAAACTACTATTGAAAAGTCATGGGAACGAGGGAAGATCGATCATATTTCTGGATTTTCTTGATATCAAGGCGGCATTAGATTCGGCCTCTAGACATGAAATATGGGCAGCTTTAGTCGCAAAACAATGTCCTAAATGCACTAATATATGCTATAAAATAACATACCGCAGTACAAAGGGCGTATAAGAATACATGGAAAGGAATCCGAACTTTTCAAAATGAAAAAAAGGCTTAAAACAATCTTAGCCCTTTACTGTTAATCATATTTATGGATGAAATCCTAAAAATATCTTAGCGGAGAACAGCAAAGACTTGTTTGGAATCCTTGCTCAGGTTATGTTTTTTGCTGATAACATAGCTCTCATAACAGATTCAAAAGAAAACCTACGGCAAGCAATCATTGGATGGGAAGCTGAGATGGATAGAAAGAGGAAGATCCTCAATGCTAATAAGAGCAAGGCAATGTGTTTAGGACGAAATGGAGAAAATGTAAAGATCCGATTTACAGGAGAAACCCTAGAAAAGACTCGGGAATATACATACCTATATACAGTCATCAGCAGGAATGGAGAGTTCCCATATGCATCGAAAAGACAAATAATGTTTACCACCATCTATGCAACACAATTGTTGGAAAAAGGGAAGTGGACAAAAACGTGAAGCTTCACATATAGAGGGCTACCTGCCTGCCTATCTTATCTATGAAGTGAAAGCTGGGTCCCACTGGACAAGCACTGGAGTCGAGTGACAGCCGCAGAAATGAGGTACTGGAGGAGAGGGGCTGGCCGGGCCAACGAGATCTAGTCAAAATCCAGCGAATATAAGAGGATCCTTTGGAGTTTTCGCTGTAAAGGACGCGGTTAAAAAGAGGCAGGTGAAATGGTTTAGCCATCATTGCCGAATGGAGGAAGATAGGACCAAGAAAGTTCTTCGCAGCTATGCCAACTGGAAGACGTTCCCAGTGCAGACCTAGGATAATATGGATAGAGCACATCTCTAAGCTAGGACAGCAAAGAGGACACGGACTAAATGCCATGAAGAAGCTGGGCTAGGGATCGCGATGCCTGGCAGAAGTGAGGTCACCTCCAGGCTGAATGGCACAAGGAAGAAAAATAACAGTTAAATAATAATGACTGCTTTAAATATCGTAATTCAAGTGATTCCTTCAAAACATTTATTTGGTGCGGTATACAAAAGGAAACATTCATAGAAAATAAATTCAGATGCATAATGAACAGTAAATTAATGAACATAAAAGTTGATTTAAATGCGACAATAAAAACAAATAAAAGAAACGTAAATAAATAAGGTTAAAAAAACTCTCTATCATTTTTTTATTATTTCATTTTTTTCAGTTGAACTATTTTATATAATTTTATTTATTCAGTGCTTTACATGAACTTATTTACTTCTGTTTTCATTCCTGTTTGTAGTGTTTCATTTTTTTTAAAATTATTTGTTCTGTTTTATAATTATTGTATATTTAGTATTTAATCCGTAGAATAATTATAAACAAAATATTGTTAGAGATGTCTTTTGTATGAAACTATACCCCCACTTTGTCAATAGCTAGAAATCGTGATAATTAGTTACTTAAAAAAAAAAAAAAAAAATGTATGGCTCACGCAGCTAATCAGGAAATAAAGAAAAATATTCATAATTGAAAGCAAAACTATAGTTAGTCAAATAAATTTATAATAGTATTTTTATTTACTACTTTACTGCTTGATGGTTTTTTACAATTTAAATAATGGAAAATTATGTACTGCACTCCAAAAGAGCTATTATATTCAATTATTATTTGTTTCAATATAATTTTGAAAAGCACAACACGGTTTTTTGTCGATTTAGAAACACGTTAAATAGTAGCGCCTTGTATGCAATCGATGTAATTGAGTTTGCTTAAGCTTGTTGGAAGAATGCAGTTCAATTGCTTTTTCATTTCTATGAATACCAATGTAATTAACTGTTACAATACTGCAAGTAGAGCATTTCAGTCTTTGATTGAGTATCATCGATCTCTCTACCTTTTTTTTTCTGTATGCTGGGGAAAGATATCGTTATCCAGTTGCATAGCGGGCACAAATCAATAAGATGGGAACGGAAATGTTTACTACGATCCAACATCATTAAATGCAACACATCCCATTAGTAATTATCGATGGTGGATAATAGAGACAGGAGCAATTACTCAAGCGTTAATTACTTGGGCGAGGTAGCAACTTTATTGTCGCTGTATGGGGCTTTAGCTATTAGCGGCCGTAATTGAAGAGGGGGTAGGACGCTGCGCTAGCAACCTAAAACTGGTTTATTAAATGACAGTACATATTTACTCAGGCCGCACGTGAAATACATTTCGTTTTTCAGAGTTTCCGGTCTGATTTGGAAATTCGGAAGTGATTCCGGTAATACTAGGTTTCCATTAATTTCCACTGCACCAATAAATCTAGACACATATGTTTCAAGATAGGTTTACACCCATGGGGAATATGGTCAATAAAATTAGGTGCATCTTAAATATCTATGATGTTACTATCGTTAGCCTTACTATTGAAATCCTCAACACACACATTTTATCGTGTGAAACTAAATAACAAATCTTTTGATCTTTATTTATTTATTTTTGTTGCTCTCTCCACTAACATCTGGAGTTCCTATCCTACTATTATCCGCTATGCTTTATCCTTTCCTCATTTGAACCTCTTATTTTCCGAGACATTTCAAAGAGACGCGCTGTATATTTAAATGTTAATTAACGGGTGGCTAGCAGACTAGTCTACCAAGCCAATAAAAGTGAATTCTAATCCGCGGTCCCGGGAGGACTTTTTCAAGCATATTATAACAGTATCTCATAAGACGGAGCAAGTACTAGCGGAGGAGGGAGAGGTTATCAAATGATATTATTACGAGAAGACTATAACCTGCACTAGATGATAAGGGAAGGTCCGGCGGATTTGATGGAAAAGCTTAGATTAAGGATCAGTGAAGCCCTTAGTAGGTGGAAGAGAATTCTCGATAATATCAGAAGAAGGAAACTGTCCGTGGGTTACGACACAGAAAGATGCTAATCTAAGGAATTATTTAGTAGGAAAACTACTGGGTTTCAACTTTCATCACATGGCATGGGGGTCTCCGACCAAGCTTAACACGCACGAAAATGACTTATTTAACTATATTAAAGGATACGTCGATTTTTAAATTGCAAGGACTGTTTTAATTTTTTTTATTCAAGTTAAAGTCGCCATTTTAGTTTAAATGATTCTTAATATTTGACATATCTTGTAACTAGGATACGATTAAAAATGGAAGAGAACCACCATTTTTCACAGAATGGAAAAAAACATCAGTCCCCAATTTCCCAGTTGTAGGATTGCGGAGACCGCCGCAAATATCCTCCCTGCCTGTTCCACTTATGAAGAAGAACAGAACTTTATTTATTCGTATATATTACAATTTGTCATAATAGACAATAATAATAGTGCTACAGGATCTCATCCATACAATATTTACAATATAAACAAAAGGAAAGTCAAATTACATTAAATGAAATCAAAATAAATAAACATAAACAATAACAAAATTTGTAGACAAAATAAATACAAATAAATGAAGTTAACAAATAAATAAGTTACACTTATGACTCACTAAAAACGAAGCTTCTATCTCAGCTGGTGATCAAGCAAAACTACCCGTACTACGAAGCCTTTATGTACGTTTGGAAAGAATGCGTTGTTTCAAACGAAATAATCGCCAAGGTAAGAGAGAAGATACAAGAAGGACGCCGAACACTAGAACATCCAAGGCGCTACTGGATGCAGATGGAATGAAGTAGCAATCTGTGTGATTTTATAGCAACTGTAGGTTGTATCTACCGTAGTGCTAGAATTGAATCAAGGCAGAGGAGGGTGATAAATAAATAAAAGCATATAATTGAATGATAAAGATACATAGCGGCTATCTATCTTTGAATAATGTAAAATAATTTTTATGGGCATAAATTTTAGCTTCATCATATACTTATAACAACTATATTTCCAGAAGATTTTTTTATAATGTCTATATATAGTTAATTTTGAAAATAAGAATAAATTTCTGTTATTTTGTTCTTTTAATTATATATATTTTAAGTTTTCTTTAAACTGGCTTGTTATTCTAAAGTTATTAAATACCACTAAATCCTATAGGCTGTACTGTTTCTTGGCCAGCTGCTGCTGTACCTGATCAGGCTGAAGCTCACGCTTAAATCCCGTTTCTTCATATTTTAGGTGCCATGTCCGATATTTCCTCTTAAAAGCTTCGGTTAATGTAACAGAATAAATAGTTATCCCACCTCAGCCGAATTATATTAGGTTATAAAACTAACATTTTTATTAACAATATTATTTCAAACGTAAAAGGTAGGGGAGTAAACTTGTTTTATAATCAACGATAATACAAGGATGTGTGTAGTATAACCTAATGAGAAATAATTAAGAAAAAAATTTTTTAAATGCATGTTACTTTGATGATTTCACCTCTTCCGGAGCCTATGAAGCCAACCGCTACTACCTCGGGTTACCAATTAGACACATCAAACACAAATGAGATTAAACCGTAGACTGTCGGTTAGGGCTTAGAGATCAAAGATTATTTGATTACTGTAAGAGACTACTGGAAGCAAACAACTGCCTTTATAATTGTAGGAAGTCTGTAAGGCTGTCCTTCAAATACACGTTTTGAGTCAATCCGCCTCAAAGTAGGAGACGCCATCTTAATTATCTTCCAATCACCGTTAACAAACCAATGTTTTCAACATTCAAGAATAATTTTAAGTATAGGGTAGTTTTGAGTGCATTTACTTAAATAGTTTTTAATATTATATTATATATGCCAGGAATAAACTCTGAGATTGGATGATTTATCAAGCTCATGATATAAATATAAATTATAAAGATATAAGTAAATACTGACTGCTATGTATTGAGAATACTGGAGGTTATTTAACTGTGGTGAGCTAGGCATCTGGCGAGGATGAATGAAGATTCGATCTCTACAAAAATTTTCTTGAAGAAATTCATGGATCGAGGTGAAAAGGAAGACCGAAGATGTGCTGGCAAGATGGCATTGCACACGATGCCCGGATGTTGCTTGGAGTGCGAAACTGGATGGTGGCTGCACAGGACCGGGACATATGCAGGCTTATCCAGCAGGCCTTGACTAAATGAGTTGTTGGGACGGTGATTGATTGATACATTGACAATATGTATAAAAGGTTTGTAGTAACAAAAATACAATATTTTGTTATATAACAACAATAATAAGGCTTTAAATTTTATTCTTACTGAATATCTTACCAATGCGACACGTCGAGACCTGAGTTTTAGATTCCTTCCTACAAAACCATGTAACAATTTTGTCTATTGTCAAAGATTCCGCCAGAACTTTAGAAAAGACTCTCAGTGAAATAATACTCAAAACGGACATGCAGCGAACTCTATTTTCTTGGCAAGCAGAACATCGAACGAGAAAATGGAAGCAATCCTCTAATGCGGGATTCCATCACAAGCTGGGTACGGCTTTTGTGAGCCCAATGTATATTATATTTTATTTATAAAAAAAAACCTGTACCACTACAACCCATGGAGGGTCTTGGGCTCAGTAGATATAGAGATTCGTTCTGTTTCAAGGCCAACAATATTCTGCCACAGCCGGGATTCGAACCCAGGACCAGGACCCGGAGCACAGCAGACTAGCGCTCTATCTACTAGACGACGCCGCTTTTATATATAGGTTATATAAATGGTTTTTAGTGAAAAAAAAGTTTTAAACTAAATTCCTGTAAAATTGTTTTCACTACTATTTTAATTTTCGTAGAAGTTATAAAATGAAGTAAAATTAAAAGAGTAGTAAAAACACTTTTTTTTTCATATTAAAAAGCTCTAGATAGACTTTTTCATTATTTTTTCTTTTTCTATAGTCTGAATCGTATGTTGCGTCTTTTATTGTCCATTAAAAGTTTTAAAGTATTCTCTTGGCTACTTATTACTATTAACTTTTAAGAAAATTAAATGAGTATTGAAAACTATTTTTGTCATATTGAAAAGTACTATATCATGTAGGTTTCATTCCGATTGAAATAGTCTGACAGGGCTTATATTAAAAATATTTTAAATTTTCTTTCACTGAAGTACCGTTAGTTTTATAGATTGAGAAGAATTAGTCATATCATCTTATTGAGATTAATAAAAAAGCGGCTAAATATAACACTTGAACGAATTTAATTACCAACTAAAGGAGAAAAGAGCAAACATATATGTTTAATGTATTTCTTGTTTGTTTTTTTTTTACATATGAACAACAACCTAGATGTATAATATACGATTGGAATGCTAACGATTTTAGAAAAAAAAATTATTTTATATACAAAGTTAAAAATGTAGTGTTAAGTCGCAAATGGGACATAAAAATATTACTGATAATTATACGTAAAAATTTGAAATTGCTATATTATTTAATCGAAGTCAAATGTTTCCAAAGAAACTGAATAATCTGTGAGGGTCGGCAAAGAAAGAAAACGCGTACTTTCCCGACAGACTGATCTAGGCTAACGACCTAAGATGTTGCAGGTCAACATTAGTTATCTCAGCAGAAGGTCCGTGTTAGCAGTGACCCTGTTTTACCACGGGTTATAGGTTGATTCTATGGGCTATAGTCGATTATATCGGGTGTTATTCCTATAAAAATGTTTATACTCATTTAAGTATTATTTTTAATACATAATACCCCACTGGAACGGATGTGACCTCTATCACCTTGAAATGTAGAGTATTTCGTTTGAGATCCGGTAGTCGCTTATAGTATCAGGTCTGTATACCTTTTAGCTCCTTATTGTGCGTGATAGCCCAGACTGATGTTGCATGACGAACACAGCTCAGCATTACTGACTTAAACAGTCTCTACCTGCCGTCCCAAGATACTACTTTGATTTTCGCTCAGGCATTCAGTACCGCTCCGATATTAGCATTGTAGCATATTATACAGCTAGTGTGTTTATTTATTTTTTAATACATCTTATTGGGAAATATGATTCACTATGAAAGGACGGGTTGAGGTTGAACTGAAGGTAGCACAGAGGCAGAGGTCGTGCTGTGCAGATCGTTTGAGGGTTTATGGTCTTAGGCTTCTACCCAGGAGCATCAGCCTCAGGTCTTAGGGTGACGGATTGCTGATCAATGCCTCCTCGTACACACCTGTCCCCTCTACACACACTATTATCTATAGGCATCAAGATCTTGCGAAATAAACGAATGTGACCAGTAATTAGTTTTAAAAAAATATATATTTGACGATACTAAAAGAGAAATATTGAGACAAAAAAAAATCTGTAGCGGGTAACACACGAATTTCACTTACCATGGTTGTTAAAATCAATTTAAGAACTATCAAATAAAGTTAATTAAAAATGCTGCTGCAACAGTTCAAGCATATAAGCTTCTAAAATTTAAAATTAAATTGTATACAACTTATAATTTTCGAGCTACACTAGCCATTTAAATATAAACACAGACCCACACACTTTGTAATTAGGGGATATAGCGTACCGTTGAAAAGGTTAGTATTTTAGAAAAAAAATATCATCGTATACACAAAGTTATATAAGGTTATGGAGAAGGGGTTACCTGTAGCATGGTGGTCAGCATAACAGCCTTCTATGCGAAAGGTCACGGGTTCAAACCCGCAGGTGGCTCTAGGATTTTTTAATGGGAGTATAAAATTCTTGGTTATGCCGTCCTTCGAAGGGGTCGTTTAAACGTGGTCCCGAGCATGTCCCTAAAGATCCCTATCCTCAACGATTTGAGCCTGGATAGGCAAAATTTTGGACTCCTACTGTAGTATCGTCCGATTAGCCACAGCAGTATAAAGGGATGTTAAATAAATAAACAAGATAATGGAGAGTGAAGAAAAACAGATAAAACTAAGTGTTTTCTGTAAATAATAATTATTATTAACTGATATAACTAATTTATATTAATAAATTATTTACTAAAAAAACAACATGTTTCTATCGAAACTCAATGTAATTCTATAACCTTTTTTCATCTCCATCTTTATTTAAAAGTTCTGAATTTGATTTTAACAACGGAGGTAAAAGTCGTGTGTTGCGCAAATAATTTTTTTTAATTTATTCATAAATAATAAAACCGCAGTAAATTAAATTTTCTTTAAGTATCTGGATAATTGTGAAGGTGGCTAAACTGTTATTACAACTATTTCAAACAATAAAACAACATCTGGGGGCTACCTATATTTCGTGAGTCTGATATTCGTCCTTGCTTGTTTTGTCTTTTATAGAAGTTGAACTTGGTTTCCCAAACTACATACCATAAGGTAGGAGAGATATTCGGTTGGAAAAAGTTTCACCTTCAGGACAGCGAATCCAAGTTAAGAAAAAGTTATCCGTGTCCAGGATCGAGCCCCGTGAGGATACGGTGGGAAATACGGTGAATGAGATGGATCCAAGTTTAACAACCATCCACATCTTTCAGGATCCTCCACAGTAATTTCATTATGGATTATAGATCCATGGATTGGTTAATTGAATCACAATGAATCAATAATACGCACTTGGTGATATGCTATGTGTTTTCGGCATTATTACAAAAACAGCTATTAATATAATTTTTATTTTTAGATTCATTTTAAATAAAAAAGTTCATAAATATTTTTTACTCAACAATCCTTTTTATTTTTTCTCCCTCCAACGTTTCAACCTTTGGCCATTTTCAAGGATCCTAGTTCAATCTGTCCTTTCTATTGCTTATTATCAATATATTATAATGCCTATTATAATAAAATTATTTTAGAGTTGTCAGCCTGTAATTAGTCAGATAATAACAAGCTGAAGTAAGTTTTGGCCTGAAGTATATTTCATTATAATGAGAAAATTAATATATTTATAAATCATATATCTATAAGTATTAGGAAGGACGGATTGAAGCAGGATGCTTGAAAATGACCAAAGGCTGAAACGTAGGAGATAAAAAAATAATACCATGATTGTTGAGTGAAAAATATGGATGAATTTTTTTACTTAAAATGAACCTAAAAATAAATATATTTACTCTAATAAATTACATATAAAATAAAAATTAATAATTTTTCTTATTATTCAGTGTACGGACAGACTGGATAGTAGTAGATACATATGTACGCAAAACATGAAGTAATTGAATTTAAAAAGAAAATCTGAAAAATAAAATAAGCGTAAAAGGTTAATTTAATGAGAGTAAAAAATCCTTAGTTATGCTGTCCTTCGGAGGGGGCGTAAAAAGGTGGTCCTGAGCCTGCGCGATGTTAGAAACTCGTTAAAGATCCCTATCTTAATTAAACCTGGATAGACTATAGCATTGTCCGTTTAGCCACAGTAGCATAAAGTGACCTTAAATAAATAAAGAAACAATATATTACTAATTTACCGGAGAGATTCTATTGAATAGTATGATAAAAATCTTTTTTTATAAGTTATCAAAGGTTTAACTTGTTTTCAAAACTGAACCAAAAATCACGAACTTTCAGTCACTAATATTTAATATCTCACTTAGATCCCGAAATTGCATCTACAGGCCTCCAAACACACCTTTCTCAAATTGAAGACTGGTGTAACAACTGGAGAATCAAAGTAAATCAATCCAAATGCAGACATGTCATCTTTACCCTTCGATGACAATCCTGCCCTCCAGTTCTCTTTAACTCCGTTCCGCTTCCTTCTCCGACACAGTCCGGTATCTTGGCTTCCTTCTGGACAAAAGACTAACTTGGAACCCGCATACTAGACTTAAACGATAAGAACTTAATCGACGATTTGGACAATTATACAGACTACTGAACAGAAATTCTAAATTATCTATCGAGAACAAACTGCTAATATACAAGACAGTACTGAAACCTATCTGGACCTACGGACTTGAGCTCTGGGGGACAGCTAAATTTTCTAACATCAAACGCATTCAATCCTTCCAATCAAAAGTCCTCCGAACAATAGTTAATGCTCCTTATTATGTATCCAACCATACCTTACACCGCAACCTAAATATTCCATTTATTTTAGACCTTATACCATTAAATTCTCTAAATTCCATCAAAACCTTATCCATCACCCTAATCCCCTAGCTCAATCCTTATCCAGCTCCACACATCCTTACCATCCTCCTAGAAGGTTGAAACGGCAGTGGCCTCGAGACCTCTTGTAAAATGTATATTGGAGTTCTAGCATTGGCTAGATTCTCCACTCACGTGCTGTATGCTTGTGAATTGTATATAGGTATGAGTGACTTTTGTATATATTTTTATTAATTTTGTTTTGTATTTATTTATATTGTATTATTATTATATAAATTTATTGTTTTGTATATATCGTGTGAATGCAGTATGAATGTTGTACTTTATCCCTATTAAAAATGTCCTAAATTGGACAGATTGTAATATTGTTCAATAAAGAATTGTTTCTAAAAAAAAAAAAAAATATTTAATATAACTGACGCTCACTTCAATCTCATCTGTGCAGATTTGTTTATTCATAATAGAAACTTGAACTTAATTGATTGTCAAATCACTCATTTAAATCAATGACAAAATCTCTTGTTTCTAATAAAAGTTTAGTTTCTTGTACTCGAATTTCCAGTTGCTTTAAATTAAGTATAACATGCTTGAAAATATAAATTGTGTGAATCCTCTAGTACATCTTAGAACACAAACCCTTAAATGTATAATTTTTGTATGCTATCAGTTAAGAAGCAATGCATTAAAAACCTCTTTCTTTTTTAGCTATAGTAACTAAGTCACTCTTTTTTTAACATAAAACTCATTTTATATATAATTCACTTTTAATAAAAAATGATTTTTTATCATGGGATACAATTGACTTAGATAGATAGAAACAGTGGATAAGACGTTCTAGAAAATGAGATGATGTCGAGGGGGTTTTATGTTCCCTCCGACACCTGATGAATATTGCATCAGGATCATTACAGGATGCTTTAAAGCCAAGGCGGGGGTTCCTTTGATTTCGAATTCGAGAACTTCTCTGAACATTTTGTGTTTAAGATTATTTACGATAGAGTATAGACGGCCTAGAAAAAATATTCCGTTAATGAACTAAAATTATTTATTGAATAATTTACTATGTGTTCATGAGTTGTTTTATAAAAGTTTGATCCTGGGATATAAATATGTTATTTTTTCTTATTTTTTTTATTTATTTACCTGCAATAAATAATTAGATAAGCATCTAGTTTGCAGGGGACGTCCATATTACACAATTACATACTTACACAAAAAATTACATTTATACAAACAATTAGTCTTAATGATTATGTAGATAATTAATTGTTACACAAATCACCAAAATATAACAAAATAAAAATGATTATATAAATTATCAATCAGAAAGGTAATATCTAGTGCAATAATTTTAATATTTTTGAGTTATATTACAATTTGTTTCAAAATGAGCAATAGTAATTAATGATATGAGGCCACATTCATACAATATATACAGAAATAATGATAAATTCAAATTACTTCAGTACAATAAAATTTCATTAGATTCTTTTTATGTTCACAAAAGAAAAACACTTTAAAAAAATGTAAAGTTAATATAAAATAAAGTAACATAGTATATTAAATATATAAACATAAAGCATTTTGTGATATGCTTGCGGTCTTTAGGCTTTTTCGTTTTAATTTAAGTTTTCTCAGGCTCTTGAGGTAAACTTTTCTTATGAAATAAGGGATGTTCGGAGTTTCTTCAACTTTAAGATACTACTTCTAATTTCCTTTTTTTTTTTTTTTTTGTTCTTGTTTAATTATTTACAAAAATATATTTATTTAAATATATTACAAATTTTTTTCGATATGATCAATAGTAATAATGACATGAGACGACTGTCATACAATATTTACAGAAAAACAATGATCAAGTCAAATTAAATAAAAACAGAAAAAAAAATAAATAAAAAAATATTGAAATTAATACTAAGTTAACAAATAAATAATCATACACATTATACTTATTTCTAATTATTAGCAGTACATTTTGTTTAATTGATTGTCAAAATTATATTTTATTTGATATATTATGTTTATTTGTTTATTTTATTGTTCTATATTTCTTAAGTAAAGTTGTTTATAAGTTTGGCTAGATATGTCTCTTACATCACATCTAGATATGATGTTATTCTTAAGTAATTTAGTCCCAGAAAAAGTTATTTTCTACGTATCCAAAAATTCTGTCATCTGTCTTTAATCAATATATAACTTCATTTCCACTCTAACCCTCTAGTTTCAATCCTTGCTTCCTTTCGATTTCTGATGATCCTCTCAGGCGTTGAAAAGAAGATGGCCCCGAAACCTTCTAGTTTAGACTCTTAGAGTGCTGCCTAGAATGGGGTAATGTCTCTACATGTATTTCGTGTCATTTTCTTAATTTTTATCGCATTTACTATATGTATATCTTTGTACAGTTGTAAATACCAATAATAATGTTTTTAAAAAAAATCAATATATTAAGTATAATATATATATATATATATATATATATATATATAATATAAAATATATATATATTATATACACACAACATCATATAGCACAACCCATATACTTATACATTTTCTTCCATAATTTTCTTTCGAAAAGGGCATTTCAGATCAAACGACTGTTATATACTGGAGAGTCCTTATTTAAAAAAAAGAAAAAGATCTAAAGGAATACAAGGAAACATTAAAACTGGAAGGATTGTAGACGGAGAAGGAAGGAGGGGCAGAAGAAGTGGAGAGGTGTTGAAGGGCCCTGACTAATGAGAACTAGAGTGGCCGTTCTTGTTAGCTTCCGTCCACTCCACTCTTCTCGTCTTCATTCTTCATTCTTTCTATAATATATCCTAGCCTACTTCTATTTTAGTTCTTCCTATATATCTTTCGATCAATATAATATTCATCTTATCAATATATATAATCAAGAAGTTATAGAATGATGGACTGAAGCAACTGCCAAAGGTAGAATTTTCAAGTCATAAAAAGTCTGAAAAATGCCGATATTTTCTATCTTGTTCTTTAATAGTTATTAGGAGTGTAAAACAGCTATTGCCATCAACGACCATCGGTTTTTATAGTTATCTTTAGTAGTGCTAACATTTATTGGGTAGCTTGGCAAGACAATAAACTAAGAAATATAATAGTATAAAATGTAATAGATTTATATTTTTTTAAATTTATTTTATTTATTCGTATATATTATAATTTGCCATAATAGACTAATAATAATAATATTACTACAGAATCACATTCATACAATATTTACAATATAGACAAAAGGAAAGTCAAATTACATAAAATGAAACCAAAATTAACAAAAGATACAATAAAAAATTTGTTTATTATTATTATTAATAGGCTTACCGAACCCCAAGGTTCGATGCCGATACCACCAAACTGCCTGCACAGACTCGTCCAATGTTCACCGGTCAAACCCAAGCCCCCGAGATCAGCCTTAATGCAATCCTCCCATCGTCGCTTCGGCCTACCTTTCGGGCGCATACCTGTCGGATCAGCAAATACCAACTTTCTCGGAATCGTTCCTCACCGAGCCCAACAACTTTACGCGCCCATTTGAGTCTCCGCGATGCTATCAACTCAATTATATTCACAGGGTACAAACTCCACAATTCCGCGTTGTGCATCCTTCTAAACTCCCCAGTGGCCTCATCTCTCTTCGGAACAAATATTTTACGAAGTACCTTATTTTCGAAAACCTTAAGCCGTTGTTCATCCTTCAAAGTAAGCGGCCACGTTTCACATCCGTAAAGAACCGTCGGAAGAATAATAGTTTAATAAATTCTAACCTTTAGGTTTTTAGACAGAATCCGCGAGCTTAGTGATTTAGCAACTGAATAACAACACGCATTTCCCACCTTTAAAAAAAATGTATAGACAAAATAAATACAAATAAGTTTTTATTATTTTATTTTATTTTTATCTTTTCTTTTTTAATTTTTTTGGAAGTTTTCTTAATTGGAACATTTAAAAAAGCACATACTACCTTCCATTCATTATCTAATCACTTTATTTCATTAGTCCTTTAACATTTTTTCATCCTAGTCAACGTTTCGGGGTTGTTTCCCCATTTTCAAGACTTATTCCTTGCTACAACATTTTTCATCCTTCACTACATCTCATAGCCACTGCTACTTGTCTATTTTTATTATTTTTCTATTTTTATTATTACTATTATTTTTATCTTAAATTTTTTTCATTCACACCTGTCAATAAATGTTGATAATCAGGGAATGTGATGATGAAGGAATGATAGTTGGCGTGGTAGGCATGATGATGGTGATGATGCCCAGCGGCACCTCTTCCTGGCGTGCACAAATAAATGAAGTTAACACATAAATAAAAAAAAAATATCCAGTCATACCTATGTACCATATTTACAATTAGCTAGGGAACCCTGGACGGGGCTTTTCCCCCCATTTGTGGAAGGACAAGCAGAGCCCGAAGGCCCAACGCCTCCCTCTCAGCCGCATCACTGGTGAGAGTATGCGGGAGCTGAGTGAGGGCGCCATAGCCACAATCACACCACACATGAGAGGAGAATCTGACCAGTGTCATATTTAATAATAATAATAATAATTCTTTATTTATTCTGGGACAAGTCCCTTTAGAATAATACAGCAGGAAACATAAAGTGGACTTAAGACTATAGTCTTAGAGTATAATACAATAATTGAAAACAATAGAATTGAACTGATAACCAGAACAAAGAAAATAAATAAAAGATAAATTCTAATAAAAATGCACAAACAAGAGAAATAAATGTATGTTAACATAAGAACAATAAAAAAAAAAAAAAAAAGAACTAATTTCTTTTTATATTTTAAAATAAAATATACGGAGAAAAGAAAATTACTATTCTTCAATGTATATTAACGTAAGAACAAAAAATATATAATAAGATTTAAAAAGAACAAAATATTACATAATTTATACATACACACACATACTCATGTACACATATACATATACACACATATACATATATATACACACACATACATACACACACATATATATATATATCTATATACATACAGTCTTAAAATGAAATATAAGAAGAAAAAAAATTAACAATTCTTCAATGTATGTAAACATAAGAACAAAAAAAAACTAATAAAAAAAAAAACTATATGTTTACAGTTCTAAATTAAATTAAAAAAAGAAAAGAAATTACAATTCTTCTGAGTGTTTGTAAAATAATTCAATCTTACGTCTTTTTAAAGATTAAAGAAAAACTTTAAATAATATTTTCTGTTAATGGAAACGAGAGAAAACGAAAATTGACTAATAAATAAATGTATCTGTCTGCTTGATCTTCCCTGAAATTAGCATTTACTGGGATTGTTTGGGAATTGTATTGATAGGAAATGGCTAAATATACGGGCTTTAAATGTTGAGAGAGTTTGGGAGTTCCGGATATTAGAAGGAATGGAGTTCCATAAGGATGCGGATCGGATTAAGAAAGATTTATCGAAAGCAGTGGATCTATGGGACGCCATATACAGGTCAGAAGGCCGCGAGCGGGTGTCACGGGAACGAACAGAGGATTTGAATTTAAGGAGATCAAAGATGTAAGACGGACACTGGGATTGGATAATCTGGTAGAGGAAGGATGCTAGGAAATACTTACGGCGGAAAGAAGGATAAAGCCACTTCAACTCTTCGTAAAATCGGGTGATAGAGGTGTCTCTAGATATCCCAAAGATGAAACGTATAAAGCAGTTAAACATTCGTTTTAGTTTTGCCTCGAGATCTCCAGAGACACCCCCATACACCGTACAACAGTAGTCAAAGTGGGGAAATATTAAGGAGCTAACCAACAGCTTACGGGTTTCGATTGGAAGGAGAGGACGTAGGTAATTCAGAAGTTTTAAGGTGGAGAATATTCGACGGGAGATTTCGGAAACATGAATTTTCCAGGAAAGGCTTTGATCAAGGATGACCCCGAGGTTTTTAACAGATTGATGGAATTTTATTGGATTGTTATTCAGAAACAGAGTAGGAATCGATGGAAGGGCCTTGAGGAGGGGATTGGAACCTATTACAATTGCCTTGGTCTTCTCAGCATTTAAGTTGAGCTTGTTGTCAGCTGCCCAATGGCTGATACGATTCAGATCCTCTTGAAGCTTTTCCGTGGCTAGTAATAGGTCGGAAGGAGGAAAGGATAGATAGATTTGGAAATCATCAGCATAGATATGGTATTGGGAGTGATTGATCTGGAGGGGAAGGTCATTAATATAAACTGCAAATAGTGTAGGAGATAATGATGATCCCTGAGACACACCACAGGATAGAGGCAGAGTTCTGGAAGGAGGTTGACCTGGGGTCACTACATACTGTGAACGGTTAGAGAGGAAGGATTTGAACCAGGTAAGAGCACTGTTTGATAAAGGTATTTTTCGTAGTTTGGCCAGAAGGATATTATGGTCTACTGTATCGAAAGCTTTGGAGAAATCAAGAAGGATGAGGATGGTTAGTTTTTGGTGTTCTATGGCGGATTGGAGATCTTGAGTTATTTTTAGTAGGGCGGATTGAGTTGAATAACCAGGTAGGAAGCCGGATTGGAAAGGGTTGATAAGGGAACGTTCTTCTAAAAAATTTGATAACTGGACTTGTGCCAGGCGTTCCAGGGGTTTGGATAAATTAGAAAGGAGAGGAGAGGACGGAAATCAGAAGGTGAGGTAGGATTTGGAACTTTGTTCAATGGACGAACTAAGGCAGTTTTCCACGAATTAGGAAATATGGAGTTTTGAAAGGAAAAATTGTAAATATGGTAAAGTACTGGTATTAGAACGGGAAGACAGGATTTTATTAGTTTTACGGGAATGTTGTCGGGCCCATAATCATTGGTCTGAGATTTAAGGATAGCTGTTTGTATTTCGCTATAGGAGAGGTGGGAGAAGAAGAAGCTTTCTGGGTTGAAAATCTGATGGTTACTATCGGCGGCAGGAGAAGAAACAGGAGCAAATGATATAAAATGATTGTTGAGATTGTCCGGAGAAACAGAGAGAGGAATGTGGCTATTGGGTTTCAGGATAGATAATTTTCCATTTGGATTTGGAATCAGGAGCATTGGAAAGTGCGTTATGGATGTGGAGGGATTTAGCACGTCGAACCGCGTCCTGGGTTCTATTACGAAGTTGTTTAAAATATTCGTAATCAGACGGCGTACGAGTGCGTCGAAATTTTCTTCTTGCTGCTTCTCTTTTTTTCATCATATCTTTTAGGTCATGAGTTAACCAAGGCGCGGTAGGACGTCGTAACATTCGGGTTTTCAAAGGTGCATGAAGGTCTAGTAAGGTTTTGAGGTATGAGGTATGAGTGGATATCATATGATCGAGGGAATTAGAGGAATATATAGTATCCCAATGGAGTGATTCCAGGTCGGTTTGAAGGGATTCGTAAGAGAGGAGGTCCAAACTACGATAAGAGATCACTTTGGGAATGAAGGATTTCACGGGTAGGTTGTAAGAGATATGGATAAGATCGTGTGATGAAAGAAACGGAACCGGGTGCTGGGAGGATGAAAGAACCTTTAGAGGAGAGTCAGTAATGTGAAGGTCAAGCCAGGTGTCGGAGAATTGGGTATGATGGGTAGGAAAGTAAGGAACGAGATAAAGATTCATAGAATAGATTAGGTCAACTAGGAAAGATTTATCATAGGATTCCGCAAGCATATTGGTATTAAAATCTCCAGAGATGATAACATTAGTATAACTGGAGACCCATTGGA
The DNA here is from genome assembly GCA_023052935.1 of Piezodorus guildinii. Lineage (NCBI taxonomy): Eukaryota > Metazoa > Arthropoda > Insecta > Hemiptera > Pentatomidae > Piezodorus > Piezodorus guildinii. The sequence goes on along the minus strand of CM041297.1, from coordinate 75,324,340 downwards.
CAAGGGAAGATTCAAACAGGTTATCGAATGGAACATGAGGAGGTCGGTATACCAGGATATATAGAAAAGGAGTTTTATGGGATACAATTTCAACGAATAGGTATTCAAGATGTGGATAATCATAAGATGGAGATTGGAGAAGGATTTTGGCCTCGAGACTATCATGTATATATAGCCCCACCCCCCCACCCCTGCGATCAGATCTATCGTGGCGAAGGAAGGAATAATTGGTAAGGGATACTTGAGAGGAAGGAATGTAAGGTTTTAGCCAGGTTTCGGATACTGCTATAATATGATAAAAGTTTTCTAGAAAATACTGGTGGAATTCATCATAGTGGGCAAGAAGGGATTGTGCATTGATGTGACAGGATGTTAGGATATTAGTCATAACTAAGGTGGGATATGGAATAGCAGAGAAAAGGTCGGAGGCCAGGAAATAGGTTATAGCAAATTTTAAAGGTATGTATAATTTCAAGGTCAATCTGTATGAAGTTATAAAATGATAGATGAAATAAGTAAGTGAGAGTCATATGAATAATTTGGATGAAATAATTGGAATATTCAACAAAGAATATTATAGCTCCAACAGACAGATAACCGTAATATACTCGAAAAAAAATTAATATAACATGATGATTTAAAAATTCTTGATTTAGAATAATTATAGTTGCTTTCCAATAAAGGAAAGTAACTTTAGTGATGTACCATATAAGAACAAAAATTAACACAAAAAAAATGTCCTCAGTAAAAAAAATGAAAAAAAGTATAAATAAATAAATAATCTTGTGGTGACTTGATCTCATAATTCAACTGAAAACATCTAAGTCAGATGGTTTATTTATTATGATAGCTATATTTATTTACAAAACATCTCGGGGCCACTGCCGTTTCAACCTTCGAGGTGGGTTGTATAGATGAGTAGAGCTGGATAGGGATTGTGCTAGAGAATTAGGATGATGAATGAGGTTCCGGTGGAATTTGGAAAATATGGTGGAAGGAATCGGGTCTGAACCAATAGAACATTAAGGTCGTGGTGTAAGGTATAGTTGGAGACATAATAAGAAGCATTTACTATTGTTCGGAGGACTTTGGATTGAATGCGTTTGATGTTAGAACGTTTAGCTGTCCCCCACAGTTCAAGTCCGTAGGTCCAGATGGGCTTCAGTATTGTCTTGTAAATTAAAAATCTGTTGTCAACGTTCATTTTAAATTCAGGTATAGAATTTAAAATGTGGAAATCAGTATGGTGTGGAAAATAAATCGGATGACGCTATTTATAATGTCTTGTCAGTCGGCGCTCTTGATATATTTGGTTGATAAGAAATTAATACAGATTTTATTTTTCATTCTAAATACGCCATATATCTACTTTAACTATAAATAATCATCCACCAATGTCATCGTGTGGTGAATGTAGTCTCTTCTGTGTTGGAGCGCGGAATATATTCTACACGGGAGCCTTTCTCGACGTAGAGCAGGCCATTGACCGAGTCTGGCACTCAAAATAGCAGTACAAATTCCCCCCTCCAACATACTTCCTCATCATCCAGTCTTACTCAAACGTTCATATTCATCCATTTTTACTCAGTCTGCTGGTGTCCCTCAAGGTAGTATCATAGGACCCATTCTTTAAACAGTCTGTACAGCTCATATCCCAACCCATCCTAACACATTCCTTTCTACTTATGCCATCAGTTAATAACGATCCTAGTATTGCCTCTCACACTCCCCAATCCCACATCAGAGACCTTGAGGTATGGTGTCAGAATGGGAGAATTAAAATAAATTCCAATAAATCCCATCAAATTACCTTTAATGGTGAGATTGGCATAAAGTAACGTTAAATGAATAAAATAATACTTTAAATAACACCCATATTTAAACAAACGCTGCTGAACAGAATTTAGTATATTAAGTTATAAAAAAATGAAGATTAATAACTCAGATTTCTGCACTAAATAAATTTTCATCATTGCCTTCTCAAATTGATTTTAATCAAATTTTCGTTGCATTGCATTGGGAATTTCATATATTTTGTTACTGTTTTCCAATACTACACCAAAAAGATAATATTTATCGCAATCTCACGAAAGCATTTTATTCATAATATCATTAGTAATACAAATATTGGCAGGCTAAAAAAGATCTTAAAGTCTGAAATAATAATGCTGTGAGAACTACCTGAGTTTTAAGGTAAGAGGCTGTAGTCACCTTAAACTTTTAAAAGTATGAGAGAGATGTTTTGAAAATATTGAATCTAAAGATCTCGGAGTGCAACAGACGTGTTGCAAAATATTTTATTTAAAGTTTCTGAGACATGCCATAACGTAATCGTTAGCAAAAGGAAGATACACAGAGTCGAAGAGCCTCGAGGATCAAATATTTAACGACACAAGGCCCTATATTATTCAATTAGAACAGAATGAGGAACTTTTATAAAAGGGAAATCCTTTTCTGGATGCCTTAGGTAAACCCCCTTCTCTTCATGAATGTCCTTCTCAGTACCATTCCTACATCTCAAGAGAAAGTATCCGATCAATATTTGTACTTCGAGAATATCTCGTAATAAATATTTATAGTTTACGTTCCTAAATTTATAATTTCTTCTACGATTTATAATGAGCTAGAGAGATGGGTTTTGTGCTTCTGTTTATATTTCATGTCGTTGAGGCACCTGAAGTACGGAATACATATTGCTTACGCCAGTGCTATTTGTGATAGTAGGAAAAATGAAAATATGATTCATCAAATAGGACTATGTCTTGACTTTAATTTTCATAGAAAAAATATTTTATTGAGATTTCGCTGACGGAAAATAATAGAAATTTTATATATTTTCTTAAGTATAGACGACTTTTAATAAATTAATTTAAATATGAAGGATGAGATAGTTCGAGTTGAGGTCAAAAAAGTTGATAAAGAAGAGAAAGAAAAACTGCTTATTTTCCAAGGTTTCGGCCCACGTTATGGATCTTCCTTCCAGGGCGAATCCAGGCATAATAAATCTAATTTAAATTATAATTATTAATTAATTACAATTCAATAAAATGCGAATTTCAGCGTAAATATGCTATATTTATATTAAGTTGATTCAATATGGGAAACAACTAGCTAGGCATCATTTTTTGTTGTTTTACTGATCATAACTTGACTAACTTCTTGGCAGACGGTGCCTATAACTTTTCCAGTATTTTCTGTTTTGTAAATATTTATATGGAATAAGATGAATTTGTTAATAAATCACATATATGAATCCATTTATCAAAAGAGTATTATAGCAGAAGTAAAGCAGTATTCTTCTTCATTTTTTTTTTTTTTTTTTTTTTGCGTTTAATATGATATGCCGTGGGTAGATTATTTTATTTACACATATTTTTATTTTTTCCTAAAAACTCATTATAATACTTAGCCTGTTAGCAAACAACGTTTTCAATTTTCAAATCCTTATTATCAGTAAAATTTCGACCACATAACAGCCCACACGAGACACCACCCACTAGCCACCGCCACCGTAGCGTAGTCTAGAAATATATTCGCGAAGCTAGACCAATTATTGGTGGTTGAGGCGGGAGCGGGGTTAAATTCATCAAAATTCTTCCGAGACAAAGTGTGGCCCTAGAATTTAATATAGGTCCAGGAGGGTCGGCTCAGGAATGCCGGCCTCGCTCCGTGTAATACACTCCCCGTTCTCCCTCCCATCGCTCCCTCTCTCCTCCCGGCTCGCTCCCTCCTTCTCTCTCCCTCTGTACCGTCGGCGATGGTGGCGTAACTGGGCCACGTTTTCAGCATTAGAGCAGCGAGCAGAGCCAAGAATTAGAACTGGTAAAAAGGGTATTATCTTTAAAAAAACATCTTTTTATTTTTAACCAAAAGCTGAAAGAGTAAAAAAGAAAAATATGTATTACAATAAGCATTTAATAACTTAGGGATTATATAAGAATAGCAGAAGAATAAACCATAGTACAAAGTGTAAAATTATAAATATAATATGGTTTATGTTTATGTTATAATATCTGGTTTGTTGTTAAATGTGTATTTGCAAACATAAAATACCCTCCACCCTTATATTATTTTGTAATAAGAGGGGTAATATAATGAATCGATAAGGAGTGGGGGGAGATATAACAGGTGGGCCAAGAGATAGCATACGCCTGACTCAGCGGTGTATTGCTGGCTCAGCTCTGGGCGTTGGGTCCGATCAGCTTACAGTAATATCATAACCTTCGATGCTATATCCGATAAATATATAGTCTTTGCTTGATAAATAACATTTAATTCTTCATGCATACAAATAGGCAAATGTATATAATTACAGTCCATAATTGCTCATGAAAAACTCAGTCAAAGGCTTTCCTGAAATCTATGAAGGCCAGGTAAAGTGGAATATTATATTCTTTGTTTTTTTCAAGAATTTGATTTATTGTATGTAGATGTTCTATTGTGGAGAAAAGAAGCAATTATAGACAACATTAGAATAATATATACCAATAATAATATATAACAATAATATATACCTAAATATTTGAAAAGGAGTGAGGCCTTCATAGCTGCGGATGTAAGCAATAAAACAATTAAAATTTCAAGAGGAGTTAAACAGGGATGCCCGCTATCTCCAATATTGTTTAATTGTCTACTCAATGATGTCTTCAGGAAGTTGGAATGGGATAGAAAAGGCATACATATGAATGGGAACTATTTATCAAACCTGAGATTCGCAGACGATAAGTTATATTTGCCAATTCAATATCAGGAATTGAAGATATGGTTGAGGAACTCTTGATACTATGCGAGACCGTGGGATTGTTCATCAATACTAATAAAACAAAGATCATGACAAACTCAGAGCAATGGGAAGTAAAAATTAAAAATATGGTTATCGGCTTTGTTGATCATTACATATATTTAGGTCATTTTATCTCATTAGAAAGCAAAAAAGAAGAATAAATATGGAATGGGATGAATACTGGAGTTTAAAAAAAGTATTTGAAAGTCAGTTACCTCCAACATTGAAGGCTAGAGTCCTGGAAACCTGTGTTTATCCCGTTATTTTGTATGACTCGCAGACCTGGTCTATGACCAGCGAAGAAATCGAAACACTTTCGAGGACACAGCTTAAATTTTCTAGAAGCATATTAAAAGGAAAGGTCGCATCAGCAACAAAAACACAAACAAGTTATCCTCAAAAGTTTATCAAAGGAATCTCATATAATGAAATGGAGGTGGGCAGGTCATGTGGCTAGGCTGGATCCCAGTAGATGGTCTAGAATTTCTACCGAATGGATTCCAGGAGATCGAAAGAGATGGCGAGGAAGACCACTGACGAGGTGGAGGGACAAAATAGTGCAAGTAGTGGGGGATTGTTGGGCTACAGTGCCCAGAAATAGGCAAATTTTTTTTTTTATAACATCATTTATTGAAATTTACAACTGTACTTCAAAATACAATAAGTAAATGTGTAGATGATAAAAGAAAAATAGCGTGATACAGACTTGAAGAAGAACTACCCAATGGCAGCACTCCTGTAACTTTTCTAAACTAGAAGGTCTCGGGGCCATCTTCTTTTCAGACGCCTCGGAGGATTGTCAGGAATGGAAGAGGAAGCAAGGATTGAAACTAGTGGGTTAGAGTGGGAGAAGAGTTTGTTATGGAAGGAGTGATATCTGGTTCGGGCTAGATCAGCAACAAATGGAATATTTAGGTCTTTATGGATGAGCTTATTTGTAACAAAGTAAGGAGCATTGAGGATTTTACGAAGGATTTTGGATTGTAAGGATTGGATTCGGGAAGAATTTGAAGGTTTAGTAGAGCCCCAAAGCTCAACTCCGTAAGTCCATATAGGCCTAATGATAGTCATGTAGAGGAGTCTTTTGTAGTTAAGTGGAAGTTTTGAGCGTTTGTCAAGTAAGTGTTGAAGTAATCGAAAGCGACGAGCTGTTTCTTGTCGTTTCAGTCTAGTGTGCGGATTCCATGTTAAACGTTTGTCAAGTAGAAGCCCTAGGTAGCGGATCTGTTCAACTGGAACGAGCGGAATGTTATTGAAGGATACTGTAGGGCAGGATGTCATAGGTTTACGACGGAGGGTAAAGGTTATTTGGTGGGATTTTTCTGAATTTATTTTAATTCTCCAGTTCTGACACCATACCTGAAGGTCTCTGATGTGGGATTGCAGGGTTTGAGAGGCAATAGTAGGATCGTTATTGACTGATAACACACAAGTGTCATCAGCATACGTAGAGAGGAAAGTGTTAGGATTGGTTGGGATGTCAGCTGTATAGACTGTTAAGAGAATGGGTCCGAGGATACTGCCTTGTGGGACGCCAACGGACTGAACAAAAAGGGATGAATAGGAGCACTTGTGATGTATTTGGAAGGATCTGTCAGTGAGATAGGACTGGATGATGAGGAAGTAAGTTGGCGGAAGGAATTTTCGGAGTTTGTAAAGCAGTCCTGGGTGCCAGACTCGGTCAAAGGCCTGTTCTACGTCAAGAAAGGCTCCAGTGCAGTACAATCCGCGCTCCAAAGAGGAGGAGACCACATCCACCACACGATGACATTGCTGGATAGTGGAGTGGGATGTTCGAAAGCCAAACTGATGATCGGGGATAATATTATTGGAATCAAGGATGGGATAGATACGTTTTAGAAGCAGTTTTTCAAGGATTTTTCCCATGATGCATAAAAGAGAGATGGGGCGGTAAGAGGACGGATATTCTAGTGGCTTTTTGGGTTTATGTATCATTTTTACTGTGGATAATTTCCAGGAGTCAGGAAAATATGTTGTACGGAGTACAGCATTATAAATGTAGGTAAGGAATAGGATGGCTTTCCGTGAAAGGAGTTTTAAAATTTGGGATGTGATTAGATCGGGCCCTGGAGCTTTGCGGGATGACAAACTATGAATAATGCTGGAAATTTCAGAAGGATGGAAAGCTTTAGGTGGAAGAGACATTTGGAGAGGAATAGTTAGTTCTGCTTCAATACATTCAAGGTGATCGGGATTAAGGATATCCGGGTGTGGAATAAAAGTTTTAAGAAGGTGCTGACCAAAAAGCTGGGTTTTTTCCTCGTCTGATCTTGTCCATCTTTGGGATTCGGTAAGGAGTGGATGATTGAAGTCTTTAAATTTGAGTAGCTTCTTAGTGGTAGTCCATAATGTTTTGTCAGTAGTGTTGAGATTTTCGGTAAAATTGAGTAAATTTTGTATTTTGAATTTTTTTATTTCTGATTTTAGTTTGTTAGTCAGTTTAGTATAATGAGTTTTATCAGATGGGTATCTAGTCTTATGCCACTTCACTCTTGCTCTACGTTTTTCCCTCAATAACATGCAAAGGTGAGGTGGCAAGTTAGTCTGTTTTGTATTGATTGTAGTTCTGTTTGATGTATTATCTTTTAAACTGGTCTGTATTGATGTTGTAAGTGTTTCTACTGCTCTGTCAATGTCATTTGTTGTCTTGAGAGGAATTTTCAAGTCCAATTTATTGTCCAAATCATGTCGAAATCTGTCCCAGTTGATTCGTCCTGTAATCAGTTTAGGAGAGGAAGGTATTGGAGCGAAATTTGAATGTAATAAAAGCAGAACTGGACTATGATCTGATGAAAGGTCGTCCAAGGTCTTGATGATTGCTTGGGAGGAGGAAATCTGAGACGTGACAAATATATCGAGGATATCTGGACGTTTTTTGCGGGATGTTGGCCAGTATGTGGGATTCATGGGTGAAAGAATTGAGTAAGAGTTGGATCTTGAGACATGAGAAAGGACATTACCACGGGGATTGGATGATCGACAACCCCACCGTAGGTGTTTAGCGTTGTAGTCACCTCCAGCTATAAAGCGCGGTCCGAGGGAACGAAATAAGGAATCAAGATGGTTGTATGAAAGGGCATTGCCAGGAGGACAGTATACAGCTGAGAACGTTAAATGGTAAGGACGGGTTGTAATGTTTACTGAGGTGGATTGTATGGTGTCAGTTGGAGTAGAAGGAATAAGGGAATGGGGTAAGGAATTATGAACAAGTATACAAGAACCAGCATGTGAAGTGTCGTCTGGGTGGTCCGATCTGTAAGTAATGTAGTCACGTACATAAAAATGTGATCGTTGAGTGAAGTGAGTTTCAGTCAAAAGTGCAATATCTATGTTATTGTCATGTAGGAATAGGTCAAGTTCGTCACGGTGGTTAAGTAGGCCATTTGCATTCCACAAAAGAATGGCTAGGGAGTTTTTGTTCATTGTGGGATATGGAAAGGAACTTCAGAGAGGAGTCTGGTGAGGAGGGTAATAAGAGGTCTTATTGTATTTTGAAGATCTAAAAGGAAGGATGAAAGGATTGATGTAATTTCGGATGTATTTTGTGAAGGATAGGAGTAGTTGGAAGCTTCTTTGATTATAGGATTAGGCTGTCTATTAAGAGATTGGGCAGTCCGTCGGGGTTGCTGAGGAGGTTCAATGTTTGACGGAGCTGCTGGGGGTGGAATTACTTGGGAGGCAGGCTGGGAAGGATATTGGATTTTGGGATTGATCTGTGGTGGTAACTGATCCCGTGGGAAATTTTTGGTGGGAAACTCTTTCCTAGGTGTGTTTTGAAGGGGTTGGGAAATCTTGGACTAGGCAAATTTAAGTTCATAAATGTAAATATTGTAAATAGTAGCGGGAACTACGAAAAGAAAATTTTGTTAACATTTTTATTTTAATTCTAATACCAGACTTGAACCTCCGAAGGGAGAGGCATGTTGTTCTATTAAGGACGAAATAAGCTATTATTATACAATTACAGTTTGAACTTTAGTCTATCTTGTGGTCCCGATAAAGGATAAAATCTACTAAGACTCGTTGAGCAAAAAACATTTTTATTTTAAATATCGCTGTAACTTGCAGATTTGCTCCCTAATATTTCTTTAAATTACCTGTATATGAAATCTATATTAGGGAAAGTATTGCGATATTAAAAATTTTCGAAATCCAGTTTTCAACCAAAATTACACCTTTTAGAGTCCCCTTAAACCAAATAACCAAGTCCCGCAAAAATATCTGTGTGTGTGTCCATGTGTTTCTTTGGTAAGTCTAGAATGAAAAAAGAAAAGTCTTACGAAACTGAAATTTCATATTACGGACAACTATGCGCCCGACCTTTGTCATTAAAATCGGCTGAATCTGAGTGCTATTTTATTAGCTTTTTACGATTTTCTCAAAAAAACGGTTAAAACGATTTTGATTAAACTTACTATACCAATGTAAAATTTAACCAGTTTTAATATCATGTAGTTTTCTTTCTGTTAGATATATTTTAACAAGGCTCAAATTCCGATTTTTAAATTTTTGTTTTTTTCTGAAATATCTTTTTCTAAACATATTTATTTTAAATTTAATTATTGCCTTTAAGTTATAATTAAACTGTTAGAATACATATTCTAGTATATGAATTTGATATTATGTTCTGAGAAAAGCGAAGTCATGTTTATCTTTTTTAATATAGCCTACATTCGTAAATATAGTCTTTTTCTACAGTTAAGTCAATTTGTATTATTATTTTTATTATTTAATTCAGTAATATTACATTTTGTCTCAATAAAGATCAATAGCATTAATGATGAGATACTACATTTTTAAAGAATAAAAAAAACTTAAAAACAAATGAACCTCTTAAACAATTACATATACTATTTATAATAAGCCAAGGGAATTCCAAGCCTTCTGGGGACATCCTGTAAAGGAAAAAAAAAGAACCCTGGAGATTCCTACATAGTCTTATTGGTGCAAAAAATCAATTAAACCTGAGTAAGGGCCATTATAAATATATAATTAAACTATAATATTAAAAAAATAAACCTGTACCAGTACCCTTAAAGGATCTTGGGCTCAGTACATATAGAGATTCGTTCTGATCTAAGCCAACAGCTGAAATGAGGTGATTAGGCCTTGATCACGCTCAGTCGGGTTTTTCTCAAATTCGGGTACCCACTTTAAAGAGGCTGTATCTAACCCAAGAGGGTCTCCATACCCTAGGGTCACCCCCAGGCTGAATTAACATAATAAATAATATTCTGTCATGGCGGAAATTCGAACCCAGGACCCATAGAACAGTAGCCTAGCGCTCTATCTATGAGACCACGCCGCGCCCTACATACACGTCTAATATTAGTTGAGCAAATTTTTTATCTCTTCCGAAGAGCTTTTGTTTCGCATCCATGAAATAAAACCTTTTATAATATTTTATAAACGTTGTTTTAAGATCGATTTATCGCTAAAAAAATTAACTGGAATACCGCAGAATATGGTGGAATAAAAGGTATAATGTTTATCACAACAGCTCATGATATCCAATATCCGACAATCTTCGTAAACCCGTAAAAAGAAAATGGCTACGATACATTTTTATATAGAAACTCTCATCAAAGAACGACCAATTTTTAGTTTCTTCTCAATTTATGGGCGTCATACGTACATGAAAAAATTCCAAACATGTATTATATGCACTATGGTAAATACTTTATGGGTTTAAGTGTTTGAATTGATGAGTTCATGGTGTGAGTCTTTCCAGGAAATTTCTATAATATTCAGTATCTGAAACTGTGTGCAAGTCAGAGTCCTTGTGGAGTAATTCATTTTAACATAAAATAGTGCTGCCACAATTTTTCATAAATATTTGGATTAGAAAAACTTCATTCTTTGGATGTTGGAGGTTTTGGCAGAGCACCATAGCTCTATCCCGTATGTCCATAAGGGTTTTATAAGTACTTTAACAGTAGTTCTACAACCGATGAAGGATCTTGAATCACCATTTACAGAAATTCTTACTGTTTCTAGGCCAACGGCCGTGTATGGAAGAGATTAGACCTAGATCACGATTTTTTACCCCATTTTAGGCACCCACTTTATAAGGACTGGGTGTGCCACAGGAAGGTCTTCCTTCCCCAAAGTAGCTCCACTGCTAAAATTCCAGAATATATGTATATTTTTGTCTAAACCTAGGATCCGGAGAAGAAAGAGTAGCCTAATACTCTATTCACTAGACCATGCCGCTCCCTAACGTACTTCATAGGTAGTGATTTTGGTGTTCAAGCATAATTTTGTACGTTTGTCAAGTAATAGTCTTAATCTTTTATTCAGCTGTTTTCTCTAAAAGTCTAAGCTAGGTCCTCTATATTAAATAGACAAATAAAGTAACAGATTGTGTTTGATTAAATTTAAATAGGAATGTAAAAAAATACTCAATCACATAAATACAAATATAAACATTTAAAAAAAAAGGGCTACTAGTTCCAACTAATAGGATATATTTTTTAAAACATTTAAACGCGTTCACTTCAGGTTTTGGTTAATTAGACAAGTTCCCTAATTATAATCAGGGTCTAGTGTAAAGCAACTACTGCCCTCAAATAGCTCTAAACCCAAATTAAAACACTAAACTATGAGGAAACTAAATTAATCTGACCAGGTTCAATTGGCTGAAGCTTTGTGATGATCAAACTACACAGAACAGATTACCTCGACATGAACCTTCAGTTAGCCAAGTAATTCACTAATCGAGTCTACAAATTTATACCTGTTGGAGAAACAATTTAATTTTTTTAAAGATTTTTTAAATAAATAATGATTTAAAACAAGGCTTATAAATAATAGATAAACCGATAAAGATATAAAAAAGAAGAAAAAAAGAAACATTTTATTGAATGTTAACAATTCGTGAAACATAATAGTCAAATAACAGAAATACGGGATACAATTAAAATAAGAATAATAGAACTTTGTAGGAAATGTAATAATAATAATACAATAATAATAGGCTTAGCGAACCCGAAGGTTCGATGCCGATAACAACAAACTCCGCTACACAGACTCGTCCAATGTTCACCGTTCAAGCCCAACCCCCTGAGATCACCCTCAACGCAATCCTCCCATCGACGCGTCGGCCTGCCTTTCGGACGCCTACCAGTCGGTTCAGCGAATACCAACTTTCTCGGAATCCGCTCTTCATCGAGCCCAACAACCTTACTCGCCCATTTCAGTCTCCGAGATGCTACCAAATCAATTATATTCACAGGATACAGGTCCCGCGATTCCGCGTTGTGCAACCTTCTAAACTCCTCAGTGGCCTCATCTCTCTTCGGACCAAATATTTTACGCAGTACCTTATTTTCGAAAACCTTAAGGCGTTGTTCATCCTTCAAAGTAAGCGGCCACGTTTCACATCCGTAAAGAACGTCAGTGTGTAGGAAATGTAACAGTGTAGGAAATGTAAAGTGAAAATAAATAGTAACAGCATTATACAAGTATTTAAGAGCTTTATAGTAAGAACGAAAACTACTAACACTAAATTAAAGGAACTATCCAAAGAGTAAAATATACACTCCTTTATAATATACTCGTATATACATAAATTAAAAAAAAAAGGGAGGCGACCCCCAGATGAATCCAATTCCTCTAACACATCTTTTAACACATTTTTTAAAAGAAATTTTGTGTTTTTTACCTTCAAAATAAGATTTATATCCGGAGATAAGAGGGTGTTTCAATTGTTCCGTACATTGTACAATAACCATTCCTTCGCTTTACTGAATGTGTTTTGAATAGTTGTATTGCTGAAATATAAAGGTATCCTCCAGTCCTGTTTGTTTAGCACTGGAAAGCAAGATTATGTCCCAAAATGTCTATATACCTTTCAGCATTCATTATGCTTTCAACGAAGCATAACTTTCTAATACCATTCATTTTCATGCGCCTCAAACCATACCAAACCGTCGTGTTTTACTGTAGGCCTAACGTTCCTCGTTGAAACTAAGTATTCGGTTTTCTCCACACAAACGTCCGTCCATCTGAATGTTTTAAAATGTTTTTTCCAACAGTCCATTGGTTTATTTACATATAGTTTAGCAAATTCAATCCTTTTATTACGATTAGTATCACTAATAAAGGATTTCTTTCTTCGCGCTCGCCCATAATAATTAAAACTATGAATTGCATTTCCTATCGTCCGTAGACTGCATTGAGTGCCAGGAGTCGACGGTATCTGTTCCGCTATGCTACACGCCGAAATCGTTGGATCATTTTCAACTAATCGATGAAATGTCGTTTTTCTTTTGGTTTAAATTGTTGTGGCCGGCCTGATCTTGGTATGTTTAGCATAGAACCACTTTACTTAAATTTGTTTATGATGTTCCTAACTGAACTAAAACTCATTCATAATTTTTCATGTATTTGCCGATAACTGAATTTTTTCTATGCAATATCATCACTTTACAGTGAATGAAGAAAGAATGTTCAACAGTTTTACCCATTTTAAAAAGAATAACAACATCAATGCTTGAACGCCACTATGAAACTAATCTCTTATTGTTTATTAATAAATATAGAAATATAGGACTAAGCTTGCTAAGAATGCATAAATAGCATTATTAAGTCTTTGTTTTAAAAACAAACATGATTGTGCTAAAAGTTTTGTTATTTACATTTTTTAATTTATTTTCCTCAATCATTTCTATCTTAATTATTTCAATTTTTTTTAAATATCAATGGTTTTTAATGTCTATTCAAAAATATAATTTAATAGTGAATAATAAATTTAAAGTACTTTAAGAATTAAAAGGAAAACACAGGATGTTCCAATACTTTTTTGACCCATTGTAAGTAATAGTTAACCTATCCCACTGACTGAAATATACCTTAAAAAAATAATACTCTTGTCTTAGCTTCACTTTAAATCATTCAAAGTGAAAATCGGATATGAGGAATATTGGTATAAAAACAAACAACACACTAAAACTAAAAATTGAATCGTCATAAAGACCGTTAGTATAGAAAATATTATTTATTGTTGTTGATTTTATTTCTAAATGGAGCGTGTTGAAGCGAACCATTAAACACCTAATACAAAAGAGGCCATCGGAAAAGATCCATTCGAGACAATATATCGATTTGTGAGCCGACTCCTCGAGTCATCAAATTGATGGGCCCCCACCCGTAAATATAATCTGTAGTCTTCATATATCTCTTATTCTTCTTAAGTCTATCCTTCTTCATCTTCCTTTCGGTCTGGCCTCCTTCCCATAACATCATTTCTGGGAGATATAGCTCGTGTTTGATCGTATGTTTCGGTGTTCTCTTTGGATTCTTCCTGAGCCCCGAAGATTTCTGTATAAAAAGTAAACCAAGAAATCATATGTTATATTTAAATTGTTTTATATCAATTACTATTATAGAAGAGTAATTTAAGTTATGAATATATTATTCGGAACATTCTCTTTTATTTTGTTTATATATTTATTTATCATTACATATAAAACATGATTATTAAACATTACGTTTCGAGGTACATTATGCCTCATCTTCAGATTTTCAAATATCATATTTTAGTGAATGATATAAAATATTTATTTCCATATTTATCCTAATATAGGTCATTTAATATTGTAGTATTATTCATATTAAGTTCCTAGATATGAATAATTCTGTAATTCTGTTAAAATTTATCTTTTCATTGTCACATATTAATTCTCTCAACATTTTGTTGCTTTACTCTAAATTAAATTTTTAAATACAATTTTTGATAAATAGCTTTTATTACTTTCACTTACCTATATATGAAATATATAGTAAGGGAATGTATTGTGATCGTGAAAATTTTCGAATTTGATTTTTTAACGGAAATACACGTTTTAGGGTGCCCTGTGCCCAAATGACGAAGTCCCCCAATGTCTGTGTCTGTGTGTCAGTTTGTGGTAAGTCCAGCTCGAAAACGAAAAGTCCTATGAAACTCATAAATTGGACTATTGGAATTATACTGGAGTCTTTATTTTTAAACATACAACCAATTAAAAAATAAAAATAAACTTCTCTGATTTCCCCAATATTGAGGTTCATTATTATATCATAAAGTAATAAGTGCGATTAACGTAAAAGAAATAAACTACGCTTTATCGATATGTGGGTGCGTTATTGAGGATCCCACATTAAAAACGGGGAGAGGGGAGTAGAGGAATAAACTATTCTAATCCGGAAAAATACTAAATACTAATTTATTAATAAAATATTTAGGACTTTCTCTTCCTTTATTAAATTTTTAAATTTATTTTTACACATTTACATTTTTTGTATAACGTTTCGAGGTATTTTTCGCCTCATATTCAGACTAACAATAAAATCAAAAACATTTCAATAGAGTCACATAAAATTTTTAATTTTCCACATTGCGCAAATACAGGTCATTCGTAGTATAAATATATTTCACTCATGTGAGTCATTTATCTATTAATAATTTCGTCATATAATTGTTAACAAAATGTGTTATTACTTCACTATCTGAATCATGTTTGTTTATTTGCAAACTTTTATTTATCTCAATTATAGTTTAATGTTTTGTTTTGTTTTGTTTTTATATCTATTATTATTTAATTCTATATATATATCATTTATTTGTATTAATCTCAATTATAGGTTGTTGTTTGTATTCTTATTTTGTATATATATTATATTTTATTTAATTTGACTTTATCATTGTATACTGTATATATTGTGTGAATGGGATCTTATATCACAATTACTAATGTTCATGTAGAAACAAATTGTAATATATCTCAATGAATAAAAAAAACAAAAAAAAAAAAAACTTCACTATCACATATCTAGAATCGCTTTAACATTTACCATACTATTAAAGCAATTCTAGATAAGTGATAGTGAAGAAATCAAAAATATTTTAAACAATTATATTACGAAATTAATTATATATAAATGACGCATATAAGTAAATACTTATACTACAAATGACCTGTATTTATGCAGTATGGAAAGTTAAAAATTTTAAGAAAGTTACAAATATTTTATTAATAATAAATATACTATTCTATTTAGTGATATTAAAATAATTAATTATAATTTTTTTTTAAACATATTTATTGATATTTACAACTGTATTATTATATACAAAAAGTGAATGTGATGGACATAGTAAACTGACATGAGATACATGTAGAGATGCTACCCATTGGCAGCACTCTAAAAGTATTTTAAACTAGAAGGTCTCGAGACCATCTTCTTTTCAGACGCCTCGGGGGATTGTCAAGAATTGAAGAGTATGACAGAATAGAAACTAGTGGATTAGAGTGGAAATGGAGTTTTTCATGGAATGATTGATACCTGGTTCGGGCTAATTCAGAAACACATGGGACATTAAGGTCTTTATGAATGAGCTTATTCGTGACAAAGTAAGAAGCGTTAAGGATTTTACGAAGGATTTTGGATTGTAAGGATTGGATACGAGAAGAATTCGATGGTTTAGTAGAGCCTTATAGCTCTATTCCGAATTAAAATATTTAAAAAAAAAAAAAAAAATTCATTCGGACTTTAAAGTTGCAAATTCTAAGCAACTCCAACCAAATAAACGAAATCGTTATCGCAGTCCCTCTAAAAATAAAGTTCATAAATTATTATCATTCAGCTATGAGCGTTATGCTTAGCATCAAAAGTTTTTACGATTACGATCGTTTTTCTTGCTAAACATAAAATATATTGCATAGGAAAGTAGTTAAAAAGTTAGAGTATATTCTTGATAGAGGTTAAATTATTCAGGTAATGAAAATGCTACAGCTTTTGAAATTCGCTCCTCATTATTAAACAATGAGTTATCAATGTGAAAAGGCTATTCGGTCTGAAGAATAATTATGGAAAAATAACTGAGGTAATGAACGTTATTATAATTAATTAGCGCAGACAATTTTCAAATGAATGGAATGGGTAACAATATAATGAAGGTAATTTCCTGAAAGCTTTAATATAAGTAACATAAAGGTTCATTATTCACAAAGTAAAAGTGCGGCACAAAATATAAGGCGAGTTTTAAGAACTATGATTAGGGGCCATTCTTGGTTCAAAATTATAGTAATGATATGGTCTAATGATGGTTTGAATAATTGTTTGAATAATTAACCAAATCCATATTAACAATTTGGTAAGAAAAAAAAACAACACAGAAACACACAAACACAAAAAAATACAGTTTATGCTTGGACATGGCTCAGTAATGCCCTGATGATGGCTCACAAGCTTGAGCCGAAACGTTGGCAAAATTAAAAATTTTCAAAAAAATTACTGATTCCTGATTATTCCACCTATAATAGTTTCTACAGTTGACTATACATCCTCAAAAAAAAAAACTTCATTAAGTTGAAGAAATGAGTTTTTAAACAAACCCTATTAGGCAGACCTAATTATAAGACATTAATTATAATTATAAGGCATAAAAACCTTCAATGACCAACATGACGGGTTTAAACTCGGCAGTTCGCCATAGGAGGTTTTAAAGAGATTAAAAAATCTGTGGTTATGCCTCCCTTCAGAGGGGACGTATAATGGTAGGTACGACCCTGTGCAATAACCAGGTACTCGTAGTAAGACCCCTACTTTAATTAAACCTGAATAGGTGAAATTAAAACTTCCACTATAGCGTTTTCTGGTAAGCCTCAGTTGGATAAAGTGACGTCAGAGTAAAAACAAACCAAACAAACTTTAAAAGTTTCCAAACTATGTTCATAACAAAAAAAAAAAACGCATTTTTAAAAGTTTCTTATCGTATTTATTCAGGCGTTTTGAAGTTTATATATGATCTTCCCACACAAGTATGATAACAGATTATCGTAAATTCATATATACGCCCTTTTGATTTTGTATACTACTGACCCATAGAACCACAGCATTCGATAGACCTTCCGATGTTCCATCTGGAACTTTTATCATTTTTATACTCTTTAGACATTTAAACATAGTCTATTTAATTACATTATGTCCATCCTATTTCCTAATAATCCTGACTAGACCCAGACATAAATGGAAAATGTGTAAGTTATTATTATTACAATTTTTATTGAGAAAATTTTACAATCTGTCCCAATTTGGACATTAATAGTAGTGCTGAATGACATCAAACATACTACATTCATACAATATTCACACAACATAAAATTACAATAAAATATATACACAATAATGAATCAATACAAAAGTCAATAATTCACTTATACCTATATACACATACACACACTCATACATACATCACATTGAGTGGAGAATCTAGCCAGTGCTAGAACTCCAATATATTTACAAAAGGTCGCGGGGCCACTGCCGTTTCAACCTTCTAGGTGGGTTGTATGGATGAGTGGAGCTGGATAGGGATTGAGCTAAAGGATTAGGATGATGAATGAGGTTCTGATGGAATTTGGAAAATTTGGATGGAATTAGGTCTGAAATAAATGGAACATTAAGGTCGTGGTGCAAGGTATAATTGGAGACATAATAAGGAGCATTTACTATTGTACGGAGGACTTTGGATTGAAAGGATTGAATGCGTTTGATGTTAGAACGTTTAGCTGTCCCCCACAGTTCAAGTCCGTAGGTCCAGATGGGCTTCAGTATTGTCTTGTAGATTAATAATTTGTTGTCAACTGTAAGTTCAGATTTTCTGTTGAGTAGTCGGTATAACTGTCCGAATCGTCGGTTGAGTTCTTTTCGTTTAAGTCTTGTATGTGGGTTCCACGTCAATCTTTTGTCTAGTAGTAAGCCAAGATACCGGACTGTCTCTGAGGAAGGAAGCGGTATGGAATTGAAATGAACCATTGGACAGGATTTGCGTCGAAGGGTGAAGGTGACGTGGGTGCATTTGCTTTCATTAACCTTAATACGCCAGTTATTACATCAGTGTTCGATAAGCAAAAGGTGTCTCTGAAGGTTTAAGGATGCTGTTTCAGGATTGGAACTGGATGATAGGATGGCGGTGTCGTCTGCAAAAGTTGCCAGAAAGGTATCAGGATGTGTAGGAATATCAGCAGTGTAAAGGATGTAGAGGATGGGTCCCAAGACGCTGCCTTGAGGAACACCGGCCTCAACGGGATAAAGGTTAGAAAATTCTTCACCACAGCGAACTCGGAAGGAACGGTTCGAGAGATAGGATCGGAGAATGAGGTATAGAGACTGGGGTAAATGGGTTTTCAGCTTGAAGAGTAATCCAGTGTGCCATACCCGGTCAAAAGCTTGCGCAATGTCCAGAAACGCACCAGAACAATACTCTTTGCATTCAAGAGCTGAGGAAATATGGTCTACAACTCGGAGTCCCTGTTGAACTGTGGAATGCTGAGGACGGAATCCAAACTGATGGGAAGGAAGATTTTGAGATTCTAATATGGGTAGGATACGTTTAAGAAGAAGCCTTTCGAAGATTTTTGAGAGGATGGGGAGTAGACTAATAGGCCTGTAGGATGAAGTGTTGTTGAAAGGTTTACCTGGTTTTAAAAAAGGATGATGGTGGAATGTTTCCATAACAGAGGAAAATAGGTGGTGCGGAGGATGCAGTTGTAAATATAAGTAAGGAATATAATAGCTTTCTGCGGAAGTTGTCGGAGGATCTGGGGAGTAAGGAGATCGTGTCCAGGAGATTTACGGAGAGTCAGTTTTTGGAGAAGTTTATTGACCTCAGAGGGATTAATAGCTTTAGGAGGTAGGGAAAGTGGAATCGGTGACATAAGAAAGTCTTGCACTTTTGCGGTGTGATTGATGTGGGATTCCGGGTGAGGAGTGAATAATTTGGAGTGGTGTGTAGCGAATTCCTCGGCTTTATCTTCATCAGACGCAGCCCAGGAGTCATCACCACGTCGGAGAGGATGGGAAACATGATGGTATTTTAGGATCTTTTTCGTGACATTCCACTGGGAATTATCACGAGCTGATAGAGAAGAGAGGTAGGAATTAAAGGACTGGGAACGGAAGGTCGCCAACTCCCTCTTCAATTGTCTACAATAGAAGTTATAGGAGCGGCGAGGAAAATGTGTAAGTAGAAAAAAAAAATCGTAGAAGTGTTTTTAGTATATTTCTTTTCTTTGACTGTGGAAATGAAGATAAAGGTTTTGTTTTGTAATATTTTTCTTTGTTTTTTGTATTTTTACTCCTTAATTTTTACTGCATTTGTCGTTCTTACTCTAAAACACTAAAATCTAAGTTTATTGTTATCTATATTAGTCTTAAGGGCCTTTTCCCAGAATAAATAAAGATTTTTTTGTTATTATAAAACTTTGATTCAATGATAATATTTAAAATTTTGTTTAGCGTAACCCAATATAAACGTTAAAAAAAAAAAAATTGTAAAAGAAAAATATTATTTCAGGGCTCCAAATTTCTTATCTTTTGTATCTTTATATTTGAATCCACAGAAATCTCTCAGGGAAAAAAATTAAATAAATACACCCGTAGAGTTTTTTTTTTCTAAACATGTTCCATCTACAATAAATGCTGCTGCTGTAGATGTCATTTTAAACACCTTATTCCCATCTTTTAATAGCTTTAAAGGCATATATTTACTTCGGCTTGTCCTCATTTGTCTTTACTACAAAACGGAACTTTACAAGGATATTTGCATATGTGCAATATGCCGAAATAGATGTTTCAGGAAAATTTAAAAAAAAAAATGCATATATATATAAATAAAATGCATATAATGTTCCCAATATTATCCACTGGATCGCGAGCAATTTGGGATAAGCTGTGTTATGTATTGATAAAAAAAAAAAAAAAAAAAAAAAAACCTGTACCACTACAACCCATGAAGGGTCTTGGGCTCAGTACATATAGAGATTCGTACTGTTTCTAGGCCAATGGCAGTGCAATGAGGTGATTAGGCCTTAATCACGCTCAGCCGTCAGGTTTTTCCCCAATTAATTTGGGTACCCACTTTATAGAGGCTGGGTCTGCCCCAGGAGGGTCTCCATACCCTAGGGTCGCCCCCCGACTGAATTAACAGAATAAATAATATTTCTGCCACAGCCGGGATTCGAACCCAGGACCCGGAGCACAGCAGACTAGTGCTCTATCCACTAGACCACGCCGCTCCCGTATATATATATATATATATATATATATATATATATAATATAAAATATAAAAATCAGGTGCTCGTTGTTGTTAAAATCAATTTAAGAATTTTCAAATACAGTTAGCGATGAAATAAGTTTAAAGAATTAATGAAATTGATTTTCAATAGAAAAAATGTGTTTTATTAAATAACCTATTATATTATTATCTATTTTATATTATTATCTAAAACAATCTGTTGGTTTTGTCGACCTTTCATCACTGTCCATTAACTTTTACAACTTTGTGTTTTTTACAAGCTGATATAATATGTTTTCTAAAATCTTTAGCCTTCCAACGGTTTATTATATATATATATATATTTCCTGTTCCTATGTTCAAAAAAATATAAATTGTTTAACAAAATATTCTTGCTCTTTTCTCCTTTATTTGGTTATCTAATTCGGTAAACTTACCGGTTTTTTTTTTATCAATACCAACCAGTTTTTTTATCATATCATAGTGATATTGTTGAATCTACAAAATTAAAGATACTTCTGAGAAGAAAATTGCAAATGTCGGCATTTAAGCCCTGTCAGATTATTTCAATCAGAATGAAATAAAATTTTACATTGATATAGCGAGTTTAATCAAAAGCGTTAGAGCCGTTTTTGAGAAAATCGTAAAAAGGTGCATAATGCATAGTATAAAGTGGCTCTTCTGGTTGGTTTAATTATATACTAGCACCACCACCAACTTCTTGATGACTACTATTTCGTGATTTAACAATTAAGTGTGTTTTTCATGGATAAGTTGATAATTATTTGAATCAATTTTATGGTTTTGAATTGGATCTCTAAGAGGTAGTTAAGCTTAATTAAATGTATTCATTTTACTTTTGAAAATTCTGATAAAAAAAAATGTGTTGTGAAAATTATCCAACATTTAACTATTGTTTTATGGTCAGTATTGATTTTTATCTATTGTTTCTTTTTTCTCTACCATTCATATTCTTGTTTAAGGTTTGGACTTGGCTACGTTGGTCTCAGTAAGGAACCTGTTTTGAAAGAAAGATTTAGTTTGTTTGATGCTCCTCTAAAAGTTAGTGATAATAAAAAGAAATTATCTATCCGTGGCCAGGTAAGTTAAGAGAAATAGGAACCCATAATTTTACTACTTTAATTTTCTGCCTTTAAATGATTAAGAATATATGATAATTGAATTATCTTGTAAAAAAATAAATAAAATAAAATAATTATAAAAAACTAAATTGATCACCATAAACCATATAGTTGAAAAACCTTAACTTAACCCTTTTAGACTTATCTTAATGTAATAATTAAATATGACATTGACTTACTACTTGTCAAAGGCTTTTGGTGTTGGAGCATTTGAGGATGAAGATGAAGACATATATGCTAAGGATGATATGTCAAGGTATGACTTTTCTTTGGAAACCAGTGCGAGTTTAAAGGAGGCCAGGAGGAAAGAAAGACAGAAAGAAAAAGAGATGCTTGCCTTGACTGAAAATTATGACTGTATTGATGGTCAGTATTTTTAATTTTTGATTACTGCAATGAATATATTTATTAGCTTTATAATGAATATAGAATAGTTGATTGCATGATTAATTATATAAGAAGTTGGTTTTAAAACCCACAGATGGTTCTAGGATTTTTTATTGGGGGAAAAAAATCCTCAGTTATGCCGTTCTTCAGAGGGGATGTAAAAAGGTGGTCCCGAGCCTGTGCGATGTCAGGTACTCGTTAAAGATCCCTATCCTAATTAAACCTGGATAGGCTAAATTTAGGACTCCCACTGTAGCATCGTCCAATTAGCCACAGAAGCATAAAGTAATGTTAAATAAATATACAAACAGTAAAATGTATTGATACTGAGAGAAATTAAATGAATTATTAAATAATTACATTGTTAATAGAAATTAATAATCAGCCTTTGTCGGTAAAAGTTCAAAAGGAACCCCTGGTAACTCCCCCCAATGGCAGCCTACAAGGGCATTAGGCCAAGTCAGAGACAGGCATACTATCATAAAAGTTCACAACTTTAATAAATGAATTAGCACTTAAACCGTATTTAACTACCTACCAATAGGAGATTTGTAGGCGTGTCACTTTCCAAAAAACAGTATTAATAAAAAGAAGAGAGGGTTGAGGTGAAAATTGAGAATCGGAAGGAGTCGGTCGAGGTCCATCCAGAGAAGGGTCAGTCGTATTCGAGGCATAGAAGAAAGGAAGTCCATCCACGGAAGAAGTCAGAAATCCGAGAGATGTCCGTCGAAGTACGGAGAGTAACTTAACGAGTCAATCCAGATGCTAGAGAATGAGACAGAAAAGGGAAGCCAAAGACGGATTCCACCTTCGCCAGCCAACTAAGTGTTTAAGATACCTCTGCTTTTGTAATATTGTTTGGCAAAGTTAACTGTAATATGTCCCTCACTATTCTCAGTCATAATTATAGTCAGTTTAGGCGTTGTTGAGGACATCTCCATTCGCCTATAATACGCCCTGATGATGACCCACAATGGTGGTCGAAACGTTGGCAGAAAATAACTGGTTGAAACTACCTAATTGTTTTATTCACGGACCGCCATCCGGACTAATTCCTTCTAATAATATCATTTATTGAAACGTGTTTAATTGAATCTTCACCTTCGTGCCACCTATTGGGATTAGTAAAAGAGACACTCTTGGTAAAGAACTCTAATGGTTTCAGAATATACAGTAGATGACTACATTAAAAATATTAATTAATAATATTTTTGAAGCTGCTGCTGCTTTAGAAAAGCAGACGCCTAAAAAGATAGCAGCTCTAGCTTTCTGTGGGTCATGCGAGTATAAATTATTTAAAGAAATTCCCGTAATTCTAACGTACAAAATCAAATATTGGCTCAGTGAAAGACCCAAGAACGGAGCCAACCTTGGTGAGGCTGGTCTATGTAGGCCATCGGGGCACAGACAGCGGCGGAAATAGAAGCAAGGCCCCTGATTACTGACCCCTACCTTCGTGGAGATCCGCCGGATAGCGCTTCCGAGATTCCGATTCGATAAATCTCGAAAACCATCTGAAAGATAGTAGCACAATATCCAAGGGCATGGCAACAGATTGAGTCCTTGGCCTTGCTCCGGTATATTGCCAATGTCGGTACTCCCAAAGATTTTTATTCCGGCCGATAAGTTCATAGATTATACGGAAATGTTATAGAAAAACAAAAAAAAAAAAAAAATGATTTTAAATCATAGTTTTACGGTAAATAGTGATTTTTTCTTATTCCTGCAAAATTAGCAGTTTTGTTCAGAGATTCCTAAACCTCTATCACTGCGCGTAACTAGCTTCGACGTCCTAGGTTCCAATACGGATGTAAGAAATAATTACTTTGCTACATCAGCCGTAGTTCGACCCCTCATGGACTTGTTTAAATTCTATCAGGTTATTGAACTGGGAAAAAACCGGCATTTGTACATAATCACACCCTGATAACCCATTGGTAAAGACGTTTGTAAAAGAACAGTACTGAAACAAAGGCTTGCTCATTTTACCTTACTATATGTTTTATATATAGTATGGGAAAGTATTGTGATTGTGAAAATTTTCTTATTCCAATTTTTAATGGAAATACGCGTTTTAGGGTACCCTAACTCTAAATAACTAAGATACGCGAAAAGGTCTGTGTGAGTGTGTGAGGTAAGTCTTGCACGTAAACGAGAAGATGGGCGATACTGAAATTCCATATTTATAACAACTATACGCTCGATAAGTTACAGAAGCTTTTTAATCAAAATCGGTAAACCAGAAGTACCATTTTATCATGCTCATTGCACCTTTTTACGATTTTACAAGTAACTTTGTTTTATTTGTATATTCAGAAATATTGCAATTCGTCTCGATAGACAATAATAATAATGCTGTAGGATCACATTCATACAATATCCAAGTAAATAAACAAAAGGAACAGATACCCAAAAGAAGGTCTGTGTGGGTATTTTTGTGTGTGTCTGTGTGTGGTAAGTCTACCACAAAACTGAAATTTCATATTTAAGGCAGCTATATGCCCGAAATGTTACCGCAACTTTTCCACTAAAATCAGCTGACCGAAAGTGATACTTTATACCATGCATTTTGTGCTTTTTACGATTTTCTTAAAAACGGCTCTAAAGATTTTGCTTGAACGCGCCATATCCTTTCAAAAAGGTTTTACCAACTTAAAAATTTCATACTGATTGAAATAATCTGACAGTGCTTAAATGCTGTTATTTAATACCTTTAATTTTGTAGATCCGATTTCTATGGATGGATGGATGGATGGAGATAAGAGGATACGGACAAGCGGGTTTGAGTGGGCTGGTAGTTTGGAGCTAAAGGAGGTGTATCTAGTTCTGGCCATGTCTGCAACTAACGGAATATTCAGATCTTTATGGATAGTTTTATTGTAGACAAAATACGGAGCATTTAGGATCTTTCAGAGGATTTTGGATTGCAAGGATTGGATGCGGGAGGAAATTGATAGCTTGGCGGATCCCCATAGCTCAATACCATATGTCCAAATAGGTCTAATAATGGCTATATAAATTAGTTTTTTTGTAGTAGATTGGAAACTTTGAACGTTTGTCAAGTAAGTGTTGTAACAATCGGTATCAATGAGTAGTTTCAGTCTTTTCAGTCTGGTGTGATGTGTTTGAACATAGGAACGGTAATATAGATTTGCGTTGAGCACCAGATTTTTTCTTTTACATTGCTATGTATCAAGCAAATTTATTTTTAAATATGATAATAAAATCACATATAGGTATGGCTAAATTTAACAATAATTTTAGTATTTATCCTATTACATTACATAAATATTACAAAGTAATATCAGGGAAGGAGAAACAAAAACAACGATAAAAAGACTTGAGAGAAAGATACTATAGCATAAAGTTATAACTTTTATATTTTGTTGATTGTTTCATATATATATATATATATATATATATATACGTGTTTCTTTTAATTCTTAGTTGTATTTAATTATTAATCTGATAGCACATTACTAATTTCCTATTATCGTCGTTTTTATGATTTGTCGTAGATCATTCTTAGCCCTGATAATTTCGTAACATAATTATTATCATAGGTTCCAGAGCTAAATGTTATCTCATGTTGTTTTTCTTTGTTTTTTTTTAAAGTCATAAAATAATGTTATTGCATACGTTAACCGAAACAGTTTTAGTTACAGGCCTGTTTTCTGCCTATTGACAATTTACCAGATGACCGCCGATGACGAAAAGTGCCCGAGACTTCACCTTAATGAGGGACGATCTTGGGTTTTTCTACAAAGAGGAAGCAAGCCCGGAATATTTACCTGATGACCAGGGCTACTTAGCGAGGACAAAGGGTAGGGAACTGTTTTGTGCAAACAGTCGTTAGGTGAGCTGGGAAATAAAAAAACTTAAATAAAAAAAAAAACTTGCCCTGCCAGGCTCAGGAAAGTTTTTCATAGCCCGCCAGGGATAAATCCTCCCAACAGGCTCCCTCGGTCTACGTTGGTAAACCTTGTCCCTTCGTAGTTTCTTATGTTTCTAGGCGATTTTATTTTTCTTTAAGTACTTTTTTTTCAGGAAACTGGAAGGAAGGGTTCAACGTGCCACAGGATTACAGCGTCAGGCAGCCAAGAAAACTCTAAGCCACTTTTAGTTAGAGAGAAAAGAAATAAAAAAAGCAGTTATCTGAAATGAAATCCATTGCACATAAGTAAAATTTTAATTATTATTATATCATAATATATGTTAGAAATGAAAATTATCAATCATTAATTGCCTAGTTTTGGGTTCAGTGCATAAAGTGATAGATAGGAGCTTGGTCTAGGTCATTGTTATCAATTTTGTTTTGGTACCCATTTCCTAGAGAGAGAACGAACCACAGCAACATTTTTTATCCTAGGCACGCCCTACTGTTCTTTTTCTCCAATTTTTAATCAATGTTATTACAGCAATTTTTCTAAATAAGTACAATAGTGATAGTGATTTGAGACTACATTCTTTACAGAATAAGATATGTAATGTAAAATTTTAAGAATATTATATTCTTACATGAATAATAATAAACATAAAAAATAATTATATATATAAATATATTATATATATATATATATATATATATATATATATATATATATATATATATATATATATATGTGTGTGTGTGTGTGTGTGTGTGTGTGTGTGTGTTTGTGAGTGTATATAGTTTATAATAAATTATTATATTATAGTTAAAAATAAATTAATGAAACCTCCAAGTTTCTTCGCTTTTTTTCCCAATTTTAATTATGATTGTGTATTATTTAGTGGCCCCTCAAAATTACTCGATGAAGGATTGGAACGCATCATGATTATTTTTGTATTTTATTTGTCAAGTGTACCTCTAGACGGTCTCGTATATCCCATCTGTATGATGGGTTAAAGTGGTTATGCCCCTCCATTTGAAGACAATATTTCTTTTGATCGTTCCTCTACCGTCATCACTTCCCACTATCCCTTTTACGTCTAAAGCCTACTGCAATTCAAATCCATTTCCAGAAACTAGATCCCGCCTTTCCGACCGTTATACCCCTTTTCATAAAACTTAAGAATATGAGCGCTCCTTTTTATCCCGATCGACAGATTTCTAGAATACTTCCACGTCAAACATCCCCCATGCTTCGTCTTCATTCTGATTTAAATATCTCCTCTTCTATAACTCCTTCCCTCCCAATCAAATGTAAACTAGTTTGATTACGCAAATAAATGTGCGGTGAAAAGTGTTTAATTTTGTGCAAAATTTAATTTTTAGTTTTAATATCACTAAATTGAAGAGTATATTTATTATCAATAAAATATTTTGGAACTTCCTCTTCAATAGATTTTAAAAAAAGAAATTCGAAATTATTAATTAATTTTTGATTTGATTTTGTAAAGAAAATATACTTTTTGATCATTATCATGGATATATATTTGTTGCTAATATAGATAAACAGTAACAATTATAAGAATGGAGTAAAATCTGAGGTAACCTTTAGTCCACTTCATGCTAGTAAGTAGATAGTATGGTAGATGTTGTAACAATTGCTAGATATGTGATAGTGAAGTAATGGAAAAGTTTTGAAAAAACAATCATATGACGAATTTATAAATAACACATATAAGTGAAGTTTTTATACTATAGATGACCTATATTTTGTGCTATATGGAGAATAAAAATTTTTGTAAGTACAATTTAATATGTAGATAATTTTAGAAACAAAAAATTTTCATATAATATTGATAACTATTGAATTACAGATTTGAAGTATTATTTATTTTTGTTATGGATGTGATTCTATTTAATTGTTTTGATTTTATTGTTAATCTGAAGATGAGGCAAGGAATACCTCGAAACGTTATATAGAAAATTTATTTATGTAAAAATAAATAAAAATTTAATAAAGGAATTGGAAGCTCCAAATATTTATTTTTTAAAGTCATATAGGTATCCTATTATAAGTACATAAATATGCCATTGTGCATTTTTTTAAAATTATATAAACATAATTTCATACATGTCTTATTATCATCATTAATATTTTTGATCAGTCACAATTTTTATTTTATTCATATTTGTGATTCTTAAGGGATCTTACCGAAGACTAAAATTCCTTGTTCTATTCTATTTTAAATAGAAAGTACGGGAGCCCGTGGCTGAGTGGCTAGCGCGCTAGTCTCTCATGCTAGAGGTTCTGAGTTCAAATCCCAGTCCCGGCGGGGCTTTCATAACGATATAATTAAAAGGGGATTCACTCACAGCCTCTCCCTCGGGTATGTGCGAACCATCAGCCAAATGGTGGCCACTCACAAAATTAGGCGTAGGGAGTGATGTTCCTACACTCCCAGGAGATTACACAGTGAGACCCTGGGCCTACACGGCCTGTCGCTCCACTGGAAGAAGAAGCATATACAAATGTGTTTATAAACAACCAAACATTTATAAAAAACTTAAAAACACATACAGTGCCGATATAGAATTATCCTTATCCTTCTTATATTGACATGCGGTTCCGTGCCCTACCACTAAGCTATCCCGCGCCATTTTTATTAACAAATCATTATCGGTAATGATTTAAAGAAATATATATTTGAATATTTTTACAAATGAGTAAATTAATTCGATAACATTGAAGTTTGAACAATTGTAGGGTTTGAAAATCGATTTCAGAATTGCTTTTCAAGCAAGTTAAAAGTGTTTTAGTACTTTTAAAATGACCCTGATTCTACTAAAACAAAGGTGAACTATTTATAATACAAAATAATACTAATAAATAAGCATAGTAATTTATTTTACACGAAACATGCTATACTAAGTTCAAATGGAAATAATTTTAAAGATAGAAGAGATTCAGGCTTATAATTAATTAATTTACAAACAATAGTATGTTTTATAATGACTAAATTAACATTTTAGAAACCGGACTCAAACAAAACGATTTCAGCAACCGTAGATGTTGTTTTTTAACATGTTGATGTTAAGTGATGACTCTGGGATTTAATTAAGAGTTCAAACATTAGAAAATAACCAATCATGGAAAAATTACAAAGGAAATAGTAACAACTTATAAGCTTTTCCGAATAAAAACGCTAATCAAACTGCGTTAATCTGGTGTCTAGTGTCCTAAAAAACTATAAAGCAACAAAAGAGGAGGGTATTATACCAATCTAGCTTTTGGCTCACTATAGACAAGCTCACAGGATCGGTGACAAAGATCCAAGTAAGCTTTGTTATTGAATCTAGCCTCAGTTACAAAGGGATATGATTTATGGCACTTTGCAGGACATGGTGACAATCCAACAGATTGAGGCTTTTCAGAGGATACTGTAGAGCTTAACACGCTATATTTATTAAATTGAGGTAGCATTTAATTATTAATAAATGACGATACTATTTTTTATGATAGTTGAATAACTAAGAGTTATATGATAGCATAATAATGGAATCGAGACATCAATTGAATCAAGAAATCATAAATTGAAGTATTATTGTATAGTATTAGTTCACGAAAAAAGCGGGAGAAAGGGAAGAGATATTTTTACTTTCACTTACCAATATATATAATATATATTAAGGGAAGGTATTGCGATCGTGAAAATTTTCGAATTCCAGTTTTAACGGAAATACACATTTTAGGGTTCCTTGAGTCTAAATAACCAAGTCCCGCAAAAAGGTCTGTGTGTCCGTGTGTGTGCACCTCTTAGGATTTTCTCAAAACAGTTCTAACGATTTTGATTAAAGTAACTATATCGATGCAAAATTTAATCGGCTTTAATATGATGTAGGTTTCATTCTGATTGAAATAGTATGACAGGGCTTAAATGCCGATATTTTAAATTTTCTTCATCTAAAGAAACTTTAATTCTGTAGATTCTAGGTTAAATAACTATATTCTCTTGATACCATTGATAATTACCAGCTAAATATGCAAGTTGAGCGAATTTGATAAACAACTAAATTTGATAAACAAGAAAACTGAAAAAATAATTTTTTGTTTTTGAATATAAGAACAGTTATATAGACGTATTATATACCGTTGGAAACAGAAAGATTTTAGAAAAAATATTATCTTATACACAAGCTTGTAAAATATAATAAAGAGTGATAAAAAGCGGATAAAACTAACTGATTATTTTAGATGATAATATAATAGAGTTTTTAATAAAACACATGTTTCTATATAAATTCAATTTGATTAATTCTTTAATGGTATCACTCATTATTATCTCTAACTGTACTTGATAATTCTTTAATCGTTTTTAAAAACGGAGGTAAGTGAGAGTCGTGTGTTGTCCGCACCAGATTTGTTTTTTGATAATATCATCAAACATTACTTTTTTTTTTAAATCTATAATATGGTTAAATAGTATTTTTTTAAAGGATAATAAAGTTATATAAAAACTAACAAGTTTAATATAAAGTAATAAAAATATCATGAAAACAAGTTTATTTTAAACGTAAAAACTACATTTTAATAAATTTAATATTATTTGTAATAAAAGGCCTCAAGCCTGTGTTTAATGTTTTTTCTTAACTCTTTTATTTGACCAAAAATAATATAATAAATTACAAATAATAATGCAACAGCCACAGGCCTTTCAGAACTTGCACTATCCTTAGGTATTTTAAGTTGAACGTTCTTAAGTGCACAGCAAGTTTTCGCCTCAACTTCACTGGATGAGAAGAAACCGTGACTTGGACTTAAAATAAAAAAATTAAAGTATGACCCAAAAATATTAAAATCTCGCATATCCTTCCATTCAGTAAAATTAGTCCTAACCCATCCTCCTATCTTTTATTTATTTATTTTTTTTTCATACCCTCTGGTTTTATTTACACAAAATACAAATACAAATATGATATGTACACATGTCACATTTTGTCCTTCTATTGTATTACCCTAAGGTATTCTAAGGAGGATTGCTATATGCGCTGCATGCACTATTAACCTTTCAAGGGCTTCTTTGCCTTTATTTATCAATAAATAAATAAAGGCATAGACTCCTATCTCAATATAGACAGTTAGCCCAATGATATATAGTAACATCTCTTAACATTGGGAAGAGAGTTGTGATATTAAAAAGTGTCCTTTTGGTTTATTATTTTTAATAATGAACCTTTGTAATCGACCAAAAAAAAAAAAAAAAAAATTACTTATATTAACTAAAATTTAAGTGCTTACGTTTTGAGATACTTAAAACCCGAATAACAGATTAAAGAAATTCCGTTTGTCCGCCGTCCGCGGCATTTTTCCGAAACTACTGGACAATTTTTTTTTTTAAATCCCAACAAACATACTACGGCATGCAATGATGATCCTAACACCTAGACGTCAATAACACATAGTTATTTTCAAAAAGGCGGCCGGTCGAAAGTGATTTAATTCGAAAACTCAAGTTATTTTTGAAGATAGAGAAAAAATGTATTAGTGTTATTTTAACCAAAAACCTGCGAATAATTATATAAAAGACAAAAAGGAAAAGAAATTTTACACAGCTCATAACTCAGTTATTTTTGACGATAGAGAAACATATTTATATAGTTTAAGAATCAGAAAAGCGGATAAACAAAAAAAAATAAAAAAACTGAAATCTTGCCTTTATATACGCTTGTAACTACGTTAAGTGGATCTGTATATTCAAGTTACAATATAATAAATGTAATTCCACCAAAAATCGATTATTATTGAAGAGAAAGGAAAATCGAAAAAAAGGAACAACTGGAATAATAACGAATAAAAAAAATCAGTTTCCCCAAATTAATTAATAAACAAATACAAAAAGAACCATTGTAATTGGTTATGATCAAACAGAGATACAGCGTTGTGAAATTAGCAGAGGTGATATGCCATTTTCGATTGAATTATTTATTGTTTTTCATATAACTTAATTGCCTATCAACATCCATATAAACAGTTATACCCTAATATTGTCTTTGGAAATAATAAACCATTGTGTAATAATATTATTAATGTATTGTGTATTTATATTTTATCATAAATTATAATTTGCAGCGTTTTTATTGTGGTAATCCTAGTTACCACTAAAATATTTCGAATCCTATCCTTTTTCAAAGGGAATCGAGTCAACAATGGTGGTTCTCTTTAATTTAATTTTATTTTTTTTATCCATTATTTATTTGTCTAACAAAACATTTTAGCAATTAGATATGTCGTATATACATAGTACATGATAATAGTCCTTCTTTTTTACCCGACGACGATTCCGTTTTGTAAACTAATTTTGTTACAAGATATGCCAATTTTTCAGTATCCTTTTAACTAGAATGGAGACTTGAACTTTGAATTAAAAAATGAAAACAGTTTAAAAAATATTAAAATCGGGCATATGCTTTGAAATATTAAAATTAGTCACTTCGTGCCTGGATGTTTATAAGAAGATAAAGTAATTGAATATTTATTATGACACATTGAAAGTATGTGAGAGTGTATGAATTGAATATCATCGAACTTTAAGAATTTTCCCTTGCCTCTTCTTTGGCAGTGCAGCGCGGCCTTACGGCAGAACGTCTTTACGCCTTTAACTTCTTTATTTAGGACATCTTAAACCCTCTCAAGCGTTGCTCCGGACAAATTATATTTTAAAATATTTGAAAATTGAAATGACTGATATATAGCAGGAGTTCCTACTAAAGTCAAAATAAATAAGCTAAAAAAGAAATAAATAATAATAACCTTTAAATTTTCTTTCTATTATAATTGTTCGATTTCCAATTCCCTCTTTCTACCAAGTGTTAATAAATGAAATATAAAATACAATTTCTCAGAGGAATAGTAGGGCGTTGATAAATGGAGACGAACAATCCATTAAGACAAAAAAAAAGAGGGCCCTATATTAAGAAATAATGCCAGGGATCAGCGAAGGCAACGCCTCCTTCCACCGCATTCGTCTTCTTCTCCACTCTCTCTATTTATTTATTCCCTGTATCTCATTTTTTTTTCTCTTCACTTCCTACAGAAATATGTTCCTCATTTTTTACTGCTTCTACGGATTTGGGATGAGCCATGTTCCCAGGACGGGAAAATATGACTTTAAATTATCCTTAGGGAGAAGTTGAATTTAGGAGTAAATGTTTACCCAGTTGAGGCTCGTATTTCTTCTTCAAAAGCAAACTAACACGCAATATTTCGAAAGAACATTTAACGATAGAGGATAGTTGTATATTAAGTGCCTTGTGTTTGAACCTGAACATTATTATTTTTCTTTATCATTTACATTTAAATTAAAATGAAACGAGGATAATATCTATTTTTTATTAATGTGTATATTAATAATTGAGACGTTGATTTCCAAAAGGTACTATATCCATTCTAGGAAATTTTACAGGAAGCGCCAAAATCTCTCGTTATCATATTATTAAACCCGCTGATTTGAGTCTTTTTGCATTCAAATATAGAATTTTTTTTTTTACTAAAATTATAAAACCATATTAAAGTTATGAAATGAAATGTTTTCGTATGATTTAGGACGAAACTAAATGTTTAATTAGTACCTTAAGAAATTAATAGCATTTCTAAATCGCGTTATTGAAGTACTTGAGTGTTGATTAGAAACAATCAAATTTAAGATTCAGATAAAACTAAATGAGGAGAATATAAATATGTCAAAATATCAATTTCGTAAAAAATGTCCTTTAGTACCTTTTGGAAAGCAACGCCTCAATTATTAGTGACGTAATCATCAAGATGACAGTGCCTCTGCTGGCTTATAGAGAATTCCATTCGAACCAGCTACGCTGAAGCAAGCGTTTTTTAGTTGTTTATTGTGAGGCGTCCCTTACACCATCTTTTTTTTTTTTTTATAAAGTTTTGTCGAGTTACCAGAAGTCGTCATTTCACTTGAAATCGTTGTTCAACCGGAGATAGTCGTATTGAAGCAAGATCGTTGTGTTGACCGGATTTCAAGCGACAATAACTGGCAAAAAACTAAAATAATTTTTGAGTGATGTAAGTGAGAGAAGTTTGTTCAGGGTGCAGTCAAAATAACACACAATTAAGATATAAACTTAATAAACTGGTACCGACGTTTCGACCTAAATTATAGGCCTTCTTCTAGGCGTTAGAAGGAGAGCTTCAGAACAATGAAGCAATTCTCATTAATAATCTTTATTTCTTCATTGTTCTTACGCTCTCCTTCAAATGCCCAGAAGAAGGCCTATAATTTAGGTCGAAACATCGGTACCAGTTTATTAAGTTTATATCTTAATTGAGTGTTATTTTTATTGCAACCAAAATAATTTTTTTAACCTCATTATTTTTTTTAATAATTGTAGATTCGTAGCGTAAATACTAACCCATTAACGTACTTTAATTTTTTTATTTTGCTTTAATCCAAGGAATTTTAATTTTTTTTTTTATAAATCAAAAATGATGTTTTTTTATTGTTATTTTTTCTCGTTTCAATATTAAACTTTTAGTATTCTTTTCTGTTTAATTTATTTTTTTATTTTAATATTACCCTATTTTTTTTTAAATTTAATTAATCTTTTATGTGCTCAGAAATAAGCTCATTTTGACACGGGGTCCAGTTTACGTTCACATATATTACTTTCACTAACTATATATAGTAAGGAAAGTATTGCGATCGTGAAAATTTTCGAATTCCAGTTTTCAACGGAAATACACGTTTTAGGGTCTCCTGAGTCCAAATAACCAAGTCCAGCAAAAAGGTCTGTGTGTGTGTGTGTGTGTGTGGTAACTCCCGGGCGGAAACGGTAAGTCCTATGAACCTGAAATTTTCATATTTAAGACAACTATACGCCCGAGACGTGTCAAAACTTTTTCATCAAAATGAGCTTACCAGAAGAGGCACTTTATACTATGCATTTTGCACCTTTTTTTCGATTTTCTCAAATACGGTTCCGACGATTTTGATTAAACTCGCTATATCGATGTAAAATTTAATGGGTTTTAATATCATGTAGGTTTTATTTGGATAAAAATGGTCTGACAGTGCTTAAATGCCGATATTTTAAATTTTCTTCCCCTAAAGTACCTTTAATTTTTTAGATTCAATAATAATAACTAGATTATCTTGTTAACGCTGACGAAAAACAGGTAAATATATAAATTGAATAAATTCGATACCCAACTAAAGGAGAAAACAGAAAAAATATATTTTTAATGAAATTTTTCGTTTTTGAACATAAGAGCAGTAATATATATGTATGATATACTGTTGGAAAGCTAAAGATTTTAGAAAAATTTCATCTCATACACAAGCTTTTAGAAGTTAATAGAGAGTGATGAGAAGAAGATAAAACTAACTGATTATTTTAGATAATAATATAATAGATTTTTTAATAAAACACATGCTCTAGCTCGCTTGGTGTTGCTTTAATAAAAAAAAGAAAATCTTAACGAATGTACTACCTACGTCAGAAATTTAAGAAGGAATATTTTTTGTTAAATCCATTTAGGAGCAATATTGCTTTGAATAAGAAAAGTTACCGATACACAAACGTCTAAATGTACACAGATGATTAGAAATAAATTTTGTTTGTATAATAAATAAATAAATTATTTCTTTCTTCCTTTACCTTCTGTACTTCATTAATTCGTTCGTTCGTCCGCAACCTCGATTTTTCTCAATTATAGATAGATATATCCAAGATCTATAGATCTTGAAGTCAGGGTGAAATACTAAAGCCATATTTGTTATCTATTGCCATATTTCTCATTTAGCTCAATATATATATATGAGTTAAAAAAAAAAAAATATGACAAAAATATTCTTCATTATTTCTAAATAAAAAGTAATCTATTGATGAATTGGCTAGTATTTGCCGGTGATGATGATCTATTCATCATCTGAAGTTAAGCGTAGTTTAATGCGCGTGGATAAACGATAAATAACTTTTAACTTTATTTAGGATAAAGATAACTCTAATAAGCTACTTTGTAATGCATTTTATTAGCTTATTTGAGTGGTATTAGAATAGAATAATCATAATATTAGGCTTACCAAACCCGAAGGTTCGATGCCGATACCACCAAACTCCGCCTGCACAGACTCGTCCAATGTTCACCGTTCAAGCCCAAGCCCCCGAGATCATCCTTAACGCAACCCTCCCATCGACGTTTCGGCGTACCTTTCGGACGCTTACCAGTCGGATCAACGAATACCAACATTCTCGGAATCCGATCCTCACCGAGCCCAACAACTTTACTCGCCCATTTGAGCCTCCGCGATGCTATCAACTCAATTATATTCACAGGGTACAAGCTCCGCAATTCCGCGTTGGGATTTGAATTAGAATTAGAATAGAATAGAAGAAAAAAAAAACCTATTCTGGGACAGGATCCCTTAAAAACAATTCATATGTACAATTAAGGTATACGATGTGTCTGACCAGAAGACCAAAGGATCACTATTAATTTTTATTCATAATGACATAGAAAGGATTAAAGAATACAATAAAATAAAAGAGTAAAATAAATAACTTTTGTTAGATTAATGTGTTGAACAAAAATAAACATTGAAACTGATTAATAATAATTGACCCATTAACTAAGTTACATATGGACAATAAATAATAAATTTTCTTTTTGAATTGATATTTAATGTAAAATATTAGGCTTGTTGAGCGTCTGTTTGGGATGATAGGAGGTAATGGAACCGCTGGGGCTTGAATGATGGTAGGGAAGAAGCATGGCGGATTTGAGTAGGTAGGGAATTCCAAAGAGTAATAAAACGGACAAGAAAGGAATGATCAAAAGTTTTTGTTCTATTTGCAGAAATGTAAAGGTCAGAATGGCGCGATCTTTTTTCGAGGGAGTGCACTGACGATTTAAATTGGATATAGGGAGATAGCTCGGAGTTGACAATTTGGTAAAGGTATGACACTAGGGAAATTATCTGCGGAAAGAGCCACTTAAACTCACTGTATGTATGGGTCATGAGACCTTACCGTGTGCCGAGGACAAATCTTAAAAATATGTTCATAATTCATAAGAGGCCACCATATACCACGCATCAATAGTCAAAGTGGAGGAAACAAGTAAGGAGACAAGGAAATTACGGGGGCATAGTAGAAGAAGATGGCGGGAGCGATGGTAAAATTAAGTATCCGTAGGATTAATAATTACCAAGAGACTTGTCGATTACTATTTCAGTCAATACAAACTACGTGTTCGGTATTTTTTTATTTGTATCGATTACTTAATCTTGGTAACTCTTCAGACACCATCGTTTGAAGGGATGTTGTGTTCTTTTATTTAGAAACTTGAAATATTTTAATTAATAATTATGTATATATCATATACTCATATAATAATATATAAAATCAAGACAATGTTGGCTGCGTGTTTATGTCCGAACACATTAATTACCTTATTTAATCGGCACACCAAGCCTTTAGATAATTATAAAATATTTAAAAAAATTCTTCGTAAACACAATAACATTATCTGGAATAAATACTGAATTAAAATATTAAATAAGAACAGGGCGTTTGAAATGATAAGGCGAATAGAAATGGCAGTGCATAATAAAGCGTATTAATCTGGCGCTATCTTGCATGCTTTGATGGCATAACCCTGAGGATATGATAAAAAGGGTCATAAAATGTTTATTTTTTCGAAGAATACAGATGTATCTAGATTAAC
Organism: Piezodorus guildinii; assembly: GCA_023052935.1. NCBI lineage: Eukaryota > Metazoa > Arthropoda > Insecta > Hemiptera > Pentatomidae > Piezodorus > Piezodorus guildinii. Next base: position 75,286,337 of record CM041297.1, on the reverse strand, counting down.
GTCAGTGATAAAAACTTAATAATAAGAATGTAGGTTATAGCCTTGTAGTCATATTCAAAAGTAAAACGGTGTACGTTCGTTTAATTTATTTAATATTTAATTCTTTCTTAGTTTGAGATAAAAGTTCTATTAATTAATATTTACTAAGAAAAAAAAAAAGAGACATTAGGAATAAGGTACATTTATTAATGAGGTTGATTATTAATACCAAAAGTAGAATTAGTCTTTTAATTAATCATCGAACAACATAAACACAGGATAGAATTTCTCATTAATAAATAAAAGAAAAAAAATTAACATAAGAACTTTCTCAATTAAAAAAAAAAAAAATGTATCTCACAGTAGTATATGTTTAGTTGTTAAATGGACATACCGTATTTTATTATGTTTGGTCCAATGTTTCTTATAAAAAAATGCTTGTCTGTTATACATATGAAGAAGAATTGCTTACAAAGCTTGGCCCTTCTTCTTCGATTATATTTAATACTTGTTCCTTATTTCTTAATTACTAGTTTTTCTTCTTTATAAATATCCTTTAATAAGAGATACTCTCAGTTCTAAATGAACGGTTTTTTTTTTTTTTTGTTTTTTTTTATTATTTTTTTTTATATCGTATGTATTACAGTTTGTCACAATGGACAATAATAATAATAATTTTTAAGGTTTTAATTTTAGTAATGTATAAATGATGTACAAATAATTATACATTATTTTTGGCTGTGTTGGCAATTTACAGCTTGATTTACACATATAGTTGAATATTGTGCATGAATTAGCAAAAATTGCAATGGCGAACTATGATTTATTTGATATATTTAGTTATCTTTTAGAAATGTCGAAATGTATAAAAGCATAACACGCATAAATTTTGTGCTGAGTAAAAGTAAATATCCGTTACTAGTCCCATGTAGTGTTGTTAAACCAAAAAAATGATTATACTTTAATAGTAATGCATATAAATAAATTTGAGAAAGAATTAAAATTAAAAAAAAAAAAAAACTATTCTCGATTAAAATTTCTTGCGACAAATAAAATCATTATCGAAAATCGTTATTTCCTGATAATGATTTAATAACTTGCATGCCTACTACTTCAAATAAAAAGTATAAATCTTTTAATTTAATAAGATAGATTTGCGCGGACGAAAGCATCGTATCGCGCATTATTTTAATTTATTCATTTTACTTATTGTATTACTTTCACTTACCTAGTTTATGATAATAATTGTAAGAGAAAGTTTATGCGGTCGTGAAAATTTTACGAATTCCGTTTCAAACGGAAATATTACGTTTTTAAGGTCCCTCAGTCCAACAACCAAATCCCGCAAAAGGTCTGTGTGTGCAAAAACGAAAAGTCCTATGAAACTGAAATGAAATCTATAGCCTGAGATGTTACAGAACTTTTTTTTTATCATAATGAGCTGAACGGAAGATCTACTTTACACCTTACACATTTGTATCTTTTTACAATTTTCTAAAAAAAAAACGGCTTTTTAACGACTTTGATTTACCAATTAATATTCAATGTAAAAATTTTATGGGCTTAATATGATGTAAGTTTTCATAGGACTTTTCGTTTCCCGGGAGTTCTAAATATTTTTCCGCTTAGTAAGTACCTTTAAATTTTGAAGATAATAAAAAAAAAAACAATATAATCTTGTTATCAACGAAAAAAAAGTTTAAGATATAGTTGAGCGAATTGATCTCAATTAAGAACAAACTGCAAAATAATTTTTTTAAATGCAATTTTTGTTTTTGAACATAATAACGGTAATATACTGCATAATATATCGTTGGAAAGCTAAATATTTTATAAAACAAATATTATTTATCCAGGAAATTGTAAAAGTGATAAAGAGTGATGAAATGCCGATAAAAACTAATGATTGTTTTAGAAATATAATCGATTTTAATAAAAACACATGTTTCTGTAGAAATTCAATTTAATTAATTCTTTAAAAATTTATTTTATATCTAAATGTATTAAAAATTCTTATGTTATAATAATAACGGAGGCAAGTGAAAGTCGGTGTATGCGAATGCACCAGATTTTCTTATTTGTAAAAACCAACAAATATTGTTTAAAAAAAAATTTCTTTTAAAAGCTATCAATTCCTTTTTGCTATATTGTTGTTGTTTTTTATCCTGTTTGATTCAACACAATGTACGTGCGAGGGAACTAGATCTATGGTGGGAGCAGGAACATAAGCACGTAATGCCCAGGGAATCTATTCCCAAACGCCCTTCTCGAGGACCGTCCTGATGGTAGACATGGAAGAGGAAGGCCACGTTTAGGTGGCAGGACGAAGTGGAGGTCGTCCTAAAGAAGATGGACATTTGAAGATGACGCATGCCAGCCCAGAGTAGGAGGAATTTAGAAGAGTTGTGAGAGAGGCCCAGGTTATTGCAGGACCTTATCGCCAAGAATAAATTAATAAATAAAATATAAGATAGTGATTACTGTCTTTATATATTGCATCAATCGAAGATTTTCACGTTCATTTCGATTTCAATGAAAAATCACAGTTAATAACCATTAAATTAATAAGAGGAAAAATGCATTTAAAATGTTTGGATAACACGCGTAAGGTTTTATATTTCTAACAGGTAATTTAGCTGTCTCTCTTGAGAGACTCCCTTAAAAAAGGATAAGCTGCTCATATCGCAGCAGTTCCCGGAGGAGGGAAGGACAGATCTAAGCTGGTAGACACACAGCTCAGGGAACGGAGATTTAGCCGAGTGCAGTGGTTGGAGGGGGCTGAAATATTTAACAGTGCGCGGCTATGAAGATAAATAGTCCCGGCAACAACAAGGAGTTATTGTCCTGGTCAGGTATTGGCTTCCCTTTGTGCCATTTCGTCTTCCCTAGCATCCAAACTTATCATCGTTATGTCTGCAAGCCTAGGCTCAGCTAAGAGCATTCGAGTCCTTTATATAATGGGATACGTCATGATAGCCAATGAAGTGCATGGGAAATATAATTACTATTACTATGTGAAGAAAATTAATGAAAAAGGTAAATTGATTAAAAATGTATTCATTACTTTATACCTATCAATATGTGAAATATATAGAAGGGACAGTATTGCGAACGTCCAAAAGATCCGAATTCCATTTTTTCAACGGAAATACACTTTTTTAGGTTCTCCTTAGTCTAAATAACCAAGTCCCGCGATACGAAAAGCCGTACAAAACTGAAATTTCATATCCGAGATGCTACAGTAAATTTTTTTAATCAAAATCGGCGGACCAAGAGAGCCACATTATACATTATACGTTTTGTACCTTTCTACACTTTTCTCAAAAACGGCTCTAACAATTTTGATTAAACGTCAAGAAAATCTGATGAAATCGTAAGTGTGACACAGTTGTTTGTATATTTATTTAACGCCACATTATGCTACTTTGACTAATCGGACGATGCTACAGTGAGAGTCCTAAATTTTGCCCATTTAGGTTTTATTAGGATAGGGATCTTCAACGAGTACCTGACATCGCACAGGCTCGGGACCACCTTATAACGTCCCCTCCGAAGGACGGCATAACTAAGCTAATTGCTATTCAGTAAATATTTAATTATACTGCGCTAGTCTTGGTCGAATGCAAAACACTATAATTTTATTATTTAATCCTTATTATATGTTTCTAACTAAACTGAATAAACTTTTTATTAAAATTAACTAAAAAAAATTACATTTTAAGTCCTGTGTTTCCCTAACTTGATTTTTTTTTATTCATATAAAATTATCTTTAAAATTAATATATAATTCAAGTTATGTATACGTATAACAAAGCAAAGTTTTTCTTTTAGCCTCCAAATTGACAAAGAAGAAATATTTGGTATGGCTTTATGATGGAGGAGAGACAGTTTGCGATCGGGGAGCTAATCGTCCTAACTGCCCTTACTAATGTGACTTGTGCCGCCGGCCTCCGAGTTGGCCCTTTCGCAGTTTCGGTCCATTCGTCTAACTTTTACCCAATTTATGGCACCTATTTCACAGCTTAAACTTCAATGAACAAAACGAAAAAGAGTAAATGAATCTTTAATTTAACTACACAACATTTCCCGAGCTAAAAAAATATATAATAAGTTTTAAAATTTATCCGTGATGAATGAAGCGATTTAAAAGTTTGTTGAAATATTTCCACCGGTCGACTTCTGAGGTAAATTATAAATAACATGGAATGAAACCAAAAATATCTCATACGCAATACATAAATTTTGTATATCGTTTATCAAAGCCAAGTTAATATTATCACATAATTTAATATATTGCTTTATATTAAATGTTTTATATATTTAAATGTAAACAATCAGCCTCACTTAAGGCTCCTCAATTCCATTCATACCTTAAATAAAATATAAACATTACAACAAAAACAATTATTATTAAAATGAATTATTAATATCAAAAAAACTAAAGAATGGAGGAAAATGAAATTTAATAAGATTAGAAATAAACTAAGTCATTTTATAGACGTTCATGTTCATGTTGATGAAATTAGTCCTTGTAAATCGCTAATTACGGTTAGAGTACAAATATGTCAAAATATCAATATCCTAAAAAATTTCCTCATTATCTTTTAGACAAAAATTATAATTTTCCTAAGTATCTTCTTTTTTTACTGTTATCTTGGACCTGGGTAGTAATCCTGGCTGTTGCAGAATATTATTTATTCTGTCAATTCAGTCGGAGGGGAGGGGGGAGGGGGACCCTATATTTTGGAAACCCTCCTGGGGCAGACCCAGGCTGTTCAAAGTGGGTACCCGAAAATTGGGGGAAACCTGGCGGCTGGAGTTGATAGAAACAGTACGAATCTCTATATGTACTGAGCCCAGGATCGTTCCTCAGTTGAAGAGTTACCGTTATTTTGTTTTTTATCTTTTTTAATATATATTTTTTTAACCTACAGATACATAGTAAGGGAATGTATGTTTGCCAATTGGCTCAGTGCCGGTTTGGTTGATATTGACATATCAGGGTAGTCGTTGGAACATGTAGAGATATTTATAGTCTATGATAACAAAAAAAAAAAAATAAATAAAAAAAAAAAATAAATTTGAAATTCCATGATCAAGGATAGAAAATTTTGGTTACTTTTCTTGTGCGGAATTCTTTACTTAGTCAGTTTTTCAAGATTAAAAAAAAAAAAAAAAATTGGAATATACAAAATTTCTTTCCTAATATATATCAGTCGCTGAAGAAAGAACATGTTATCCCACATAAATAATAAAAAAAGAATACATATTAATATATAAATAAAAAGAAGAGATTATTCCGAATAATACATTCATATTAATTTTTTTGTTGATGAAACATCCGAACAATGGCTTCACATATCGAGCATTTGAATGATATCCGAGTTGACACATTTCTCTGTGATTATTTTCTTGCTAATTTGGACCTGTTGTTTTTTTAGGATTGATGTCTTATTTGTCACGTATTGGATAATTGTTGTTGTAAAAATGTTTAGGCTAATATATCAACCAGATCTTAAACTATTATTTTGAATAATTTTAGTAGAAAAATATTTTCCAAAATCTTAGTCATTGAAATATATTTCAATGCACCTGAAAAAGAGAAGTTTATGCCATATCATTTGAAATAATGATAAGATAAATAATAAATTACTAGATTTGATAGTTAGGACAACTCATAAAATGTCACTTCTTCAAAGGAAAAAAAAAAAAATGAATTCAGGACCAACTTTCTTCGCCGAATTTAATTTGAAAACCTCCATTTGATAATTATCCAAACCCCAATTAGATAAAAAAGCAGCCAAGTGATAGGAAAGCGAAATAATTCTTGTACTTTTGTTCGTATTAAAGGTTTTTTTTATTTATTTTTTTTTTTTTATCATTGTCGCCTTTTTCGAATTCATTCCTGTTACTAATATTTTACATTATATTATAATTCGTATTTCAAATCACTCGTCATAATAAATTAATAATGTTATATATTTCAATTCTATAATGCTTAAACTGTTATTTTTAATTGTTCATCAAGTCGGATTTTAATTTTTTTTTTTTTCTCACATGGTGTCCCCACATAAGGACCGTTTATTATAAAAAATCATGTTGGATACCTTAATGGTAATATGATAATATTAATTTACAAATGAGAGTTACTGATTTAAACAGATAGTACAAAATCATTTCAAAGATAAAATAAAAAAAAACAGTAATAAACCAATAAAAGTAAAGTAAATAATATTAGATATAGTAAAACAAATAAAAAATTTATATCAAAATGTAAAAAAATTAAGTCAAATGAAGAAGAAGAGAATTACCTACGCTGCCCATCTTTGGTCAGTGATTCGTAGTCTATGTTATTAATAAATTTAAGTCTTGAATTTAGAAAAAAAATTTGTTCCGTCTCTGGCCGATTTCAATTTTTAAGTGCGATTATTTTAATTAAATGGAATCTTTGACAGTCAGATACTTTTTTACTTTTTGTCTGTCAAACATCTGCTATACCTTGTGATCACTCAGCTTAAAATAAACCTATCCTTAATATTACGTAATTTAAAATAATAAAATTAAAACAGCATATACAAGTGATAAAAATTTTGTTTTAATTTATATATACGTTATATATACCACAATAAAGAATAAAAAAAAAAATACAACCAGAAACCATGATGCGTCGAGTATTCACACAGTATACACATATAACAATTATTAAAGATGAACTATTTAGGACTTCCTTCTTGATTATACAAGATTTCTTGGCCATAATATCTCATCTACAGGTACAATGCTTGAAATTTTATTATATTCATAAGTGTATCCTTACCATTCTTATTTGATATCAGCTGATGCGCTCGATGATAACAGTCATACGTTACTTCGTCTCTCAGATTTTTGCTTTTTTCAGTAGGAATTCGCTTGAGTTCAGTCTGGAAAACATCACTAGACCTCAGGAATACTACAGCAGTGAATATTGGAGAAATTTCGGTAAGCAAAGTTATAATTTACTTTGTACAATCACGAAAAAGTGAAAGGAGGGTCACTGATCAGCTGATTGCCGCTAGCTCGGCAAGCTCGGGCTTGCTTTTCTTTTCCTTATCTTTCTTTTATTTATTTTTTTTTTCCTTCTTATTCTTATTCCATTATATATTTATTCCTATTTTTTTTTTAATCAATGCGATATTTTCATCAAGTGATGTCCTCGAAAGTTACAAGTAAAAGATCTAGATCTGCAGGTTCAAACTCGTCTCCCACAAAACAGAGACCTCGCCGTGATAATAATAAAAAAATGATTCCACCAGCGACTGCTTCAGCTACCTCTTTAGGATCTGAACCACAGCCTAGCACATCATCACAAGGATTAACTGAAGAATCGCCGTTTTTTACACCGAACCCATTTCAGATCCTTCAAATTGAAAAAGAAACAATGGAATCTTCTCCTATACCAAAAGAACCACAACCTTCACCAATATTTGTTAAAAATATTAAAAACTTTCAACTACTGTGTGCGCATCTAAACAAATTAACCGATCCTAACAGTTATTATTGTATAAGTAGAACCAGTGATACTAAAATATCCCCGACTACCGCCGAAACCTACAGAAAAATAGTAAAATATCTGACGGAGACCAAAGCTGATTTTCATACATATCAGTTACGCCAGGAGAGAGCTTTAAGGGTTGTAATTAGAAACCTACACCCTTCGACACCAGCAGCAGCTATACAAGAAGAACTGACGGAGATAGGCTATAAAGTGCGACAAGTCACCAACGTCCTAAAAGATAAAATTCCACTGCCTCTATTCTTTGTGGACTTGGAACCATCAGCAGGAGTTGAAAAAATTTATGACCTCAATAGATTATACTATACTAGCGTAAGAGTTGAAAAACCTTACACTAAAAAAGAAATAGTTCAGTGCCACAATTGTCAGGCATATGGTCATACCAGAAGTTATTTTCACCACATACCACGCTGTGTGAAATGCGGTGAACAACATAAGTCAGAAGAATGTACAAGACCAAGATCAACACCCGCTGTTTGTGCTCTGTGCCTCAAGGACCACCCGGCTAGCTACAAGGGATGTCAAATCTACAAGAACCTCAAAAGCAGATACCAAAAACCTCAGAATCTGGATGAAACAGCTGAACAGATTAGAAGCAGAAGACAACCTTCAAAAACAATTGATTCCAATGTTACATTTGCCCATCTACTTGGAGGTGGGGACCAGAACAAAGAGGCCGAGGCCCTGCCGGAACAACACACACTTCAAAATCCTCAAACCGTTCCACAACCAACTATTCCTCAAAATTTACCCAACCCTCAAAAACCTCATCCGCATCAAATTTCTCATATTCCTCCTCCATCAAATGTCTCAGACCTTACAAGTTTGATGACATCCTTCATCACTGAAATCAAATCCCTCGTTATGCCGCTAATATCACTACTTACTAATCTTGTATCAAACTTAATCCCTTCCTTAAAAAATCCTTAAATGACTTCACCTAACTCCTTATCCATTCTCCTATGGAATGCGAATGGTGTTAGAAATCATACTGACGAACTTACAGCTTTATTGCAAGACAAAAACGTTGACGTAGCACTTATTACTGAAACTAGACTAACCACTAAACAGTACTTTAAAATACATCAATACGTAACATACCGTACGGACCACCCAGACGGCAAAGCCCATGCCGGTACTGCTGTCATTGTGCACCAGTCCCTCTCTCATCACTTACTCCCACTTCCTACCTATGATTTCCTACAAACCACAGCTATAGTAATCAAAACTTTTTCCTTTCCGGTAACCCTTACATCAGCATATTGCCCTCCCAAACATTCCATTTCCAACACCGAATTTGTATCCTTTCTAAATTCCTTAGGAAATCATTTCATTCTGGGTGCAGACTTAAATGCCAAGCATCAACAGTGGGGTTCGAGAACCACGAATTCTCGTGGACGAAATTTGCTGTCTGCACTCAACTCCCGTCATTTCAATCTCCTACCTCCTGATTCCCCTACCTACTGGCCAACCGATCCCAACCGTAATCCTGACATCCTTGACTTCTTCATTCACAGCGGATTAGGATCCCTCAACTTATCTGTAACTCGACTTGATGAACTATCCTCAGACCATAGTCCACTGATCCTAAAAGTATCTCTTACTCCAATTCCAAAACCTATCCGAGGCCCTGTCAACTGGAACCTATTTCGCCAAATCCTGACCGATAATATTAATCTCAGAGCGACCCTCAAAACGCCAGAAGACCTTGACGATTCCGTATACTCCTTCACCACCGCCATTCAGCAAGCTGTCTGGACTGCCTCCTCTCCTAAGCACTCCAATATAACTCCTCACCAAAACCATTTGCCTCAACACCTTACAGACCTAATCCATGCAAAACGCCGTGCCAGATCATTATGGTAGCGCACCCGGCATCCAACAGATCGCCGCTCCTATAACTTCTATTGTAGACAATTGAAGCAGGAGTTGGCGACCTTCCGTTCCCAGTCCTTTAATACCTACCTCTCCTCTCTGTCAGCTAGTGACAATTCCCTGTGGAATGTCACGAAAAAGATTTTAAAATCCCATCACGTTTCCCATCCTCTCCGGCGTGGTGATGACTCCTGGGCTGCGTCTGATGAAGATAAAGCCGAGGAATTCGCAACACACCTCTCCAAAGTATTCACTCCTCACCCGGAATCCCAAAGCAATCATACCGCAGCAGTACAAGACTTCCTTTTGTCACCAATACCTCTTTCCCTACCTCCTAAAGCTATTAATCCCTCTGAGGTTAAATATCTTCTCCAGAAACTGACCCTCCGTAAATCTCCTGGACATGATCTCCTTACCCCCCAGATCCTCCGTCAACTTCCGCAGAAAGCTATTATATTCCTTACCTATATCTACAACTGCATCCTACGAACCACCTATTTTCCTCTCTTGTGGAAACATTCCACAATCATTCTCTTCCTAAAACCAGGTAAACCTTCCAGCAACACTTCATCCTACAGACCTATTAGTCTACTCCCCATCCTCTCAAAAGTCTTTGAAAAACTCCTTCTAAAACAAATCCTGCCTATATTAGAATCACAAAATCTTCCTTCCCATCAGTTTGGTTTCCGTGCTCATCATTCCACTGTTCAACAAGGACTCCGAGTTGTAGACCATATTTCCTCAGCCCTTGAATGCAAAGAGTATTGCTCTGGTGCGTTTCTGGACCTTTTGACCAAGCTTTTGACCGGGTATGGCACACCGGATTACTCTTCAAGCTTAAAACGCATTTACCCCAGTCTCTATACCTCATCCTCCGATCCTATCTCTCAAACCGCTCCTTCCGAGTTCGCTGTGGTGTAGAATTTTCTAACTTTTATGTCATTGAGGCCGGTGTTCCTCAAGGCAGCGTCTTGGGACCCGTCCTCTACATCCTTTACACTGCTGATATTCCTATTCATCCTGACACCTTTCTGGCAACATTTGCAGATGACACCGCCATCCTATCATCCAATTCCGATCCTGAAATAGCATCCTTAATCCTGCAAAGACACCTTTGTCTTATCGAGGACTGGTGTAATGCTTGGCGTATTAAGGTTAATGAAAGCAAATGCACCCACGTCACCTTCACCCTTCGACGCAAATCCTGTCCAATGGTTCATTTCAATTCCATACCGCTTCCTTCCTCAGACACAGTCCGGTATCTTGGCTTACTACTAGACAAAAGATTGACCTGGAACCCACATACAAGACTTAAACGAAAAGAACTCAACAGACGATTCGGACAGTTATACAGACTACTAAACAGAAAATCTAAGCTTACAGTTGACAACAAATTATTACTTTACAAGACAATACTGAAGCCAATGTGGACCTACGGACTTGAACTATGGGGGACAGCCAAACGTTCTAACATCAAACGCATTCAATCCTTTCAATCCAAAGTCCTCCGAACAATAGTAAATGCTCCTTATTATGTCTCCAACTATACCTTACACCACGACCTTAATGTTCCATTTATTTCAGACCTGATTCCATCTAAATTTTCCAAATTCCACCAGAACCTCATTCATCATCCTAATCCTCTAGCACAATCCCTATCCAGCTCCACTCATCCATACAACCCTCCTAGAAGGTTGAAACGGCAGTGGCCCCGAGACATATTGTAAACATCTATTCTGGAGTTCTGACACTGGTCAGATTCTCCTCTCATGTGCGGTGTGATTGTGGCTGTGGCGCCCTCACTTAGCTTCCGCTGGCTCTCACCAGTGATGCGGCTGAGAGGGAGGCGCTGGGATCCTTTTGACTCTGCTTGTCCTTCCACAAGTGGGGGGACAAGCCCCGTCTGGGGTTCCCGAGCTGATTGTAAATATTGTACATAGGTATGAATGTGACATGTTTTGTTTATTTATTTGTTAACTTCATTTATTTGTATTTATTTTGTCTACTTAATTTTGTTATTGTATACGTTTATTTATTTTGATTTTATTTTATGTAATTTTACTTTCCTTTTATTTATATTGTAAATATTGTATGAATGAGATCCTGTAGCACTATTATTATTGTCTATTATGACAAATTGTAATATATACGAATAAAATAAAAAAAAAAAAACCATTCTTATTTAAAATCGGCTATTATTTTTTCACAATCTTTTCTCTACATATTACTTTAACTTATTCCACTATTGAGAAGAAATTTTTTACAACCTGTCGTTTTTGTGTTTAAATTACCAAAACCACGAACCATTTTGGGAGAATCGGTAATTTGTACTCAGGGGACCCTAAAACGTGTATATTTCATATGTAGAGTTATATACTATATATGTAAGTGAAAGTAAAAAAGTTTATATACATAAAAAGTATAATACATTGACCAATTCATCATAAAGAAAAACATTTACTTTATATAACATAAGTTTTCAGATTGATATTTTGTACTTTTTCTCCATCTCCAAATACAAAATGATACCACGAGTCTTGGTTTCCGAGAACTCTTTGGGCCTTTTCACACATACACGGCTGCCGTCCAATCGGTTTATAATCCTAGGCTTAATATCATTGCACTAGCAAAGATTAATTAATTACGTAAATAAATGTTGAATAACTTAATTTTTTTAAATATTAATTTAATAACATTTTTTTGTAGTATTCAAAACTATGATTTAAATAATTATTTCGTCACAAATCTATAACTAAGAAATATTATTTAATTAATAACTTACTAAAATGGTAGCTTTTAATTTAAAATTGTTTTAACGAGTAATTGCAATTAATTATAATATTAACAAAAGGAAATTATCATTTTTAAATTCTTATAAGAAAATGCTTTTCAACTTTATATTTTCACTCTTATATATTATAATCAAAGTAGTAGTTTTTAATGAATTAAAAAATTTAATAGATGTTTACAAATAAAAGAAGGATAGATGAAAACCTACTTAAAGGAAAATTGTACATAGAAGAAAATTCTATAAATGAATTATTAAATATCTGCAATACTATTTTTATTTAATAATAATAAAACTTAGTTATTTATTATTTGCTAAATTCAGTGAGGTAAACTTTTACTTCTGGTTGGAAATTTATTATCCTTTTTTTTTAAATAATTCAAATATGTTAAGAATTCATATTCTTTGATTGCTGAAAACTGTGAGATTAGTTTCAACGCGGGGGAATATTCCTTCTTTAGTTAACAATAAATTGTTTTATAGTTTATATTTATCCATTTTTTATTATTAAGATTAAGAAAAAGATAATTACTTAAATAAAATTAAAGGTATCAAGAGCTCCTTTTGTTGTGTAAATATGTAGGAACCTTAAATACATAACATAAATACATAACTGCCGTTTCTTTTTGCTGTTGTTACTATTTGTTTTAGAGCTACTATATCAATGGAATCGTTATTCAAGACTATTATATTAAATTATAAAGATTATTATATTTTGAAGTTAGTAAAATTATCAATTATAATTATACAAACTTTAAAATATTTTATGTTTCAAACTACTAATATATTATATTATAAGTATATATTTCAAATTAATACACGAATCTTCAAAGAAAATCTGATCATTACAATAAAAATAATTACTAAATACAATTCGTTATATATTCATTACAAACAAAAGTGAATATTAAACCGCATAAGGTTATTACTATTAAATATTCAAAATACACAATACTAATCCAACATTTCTATTGTATTTGATAATGAAACAACAATGTATTATTGTTTATCATCTCTTACATTTGTCATGAGTCAGTTCTTAATCCATAATGGAAATTGATACAGAGAATAATAAGTCTTATACTCCATTGTCTCTGAATTAATTAAGGGTATACCCAATATAACCTTTTATTTTTTTGTCTCTTAATTTTCTTGATAAGCAAACAGGACGCTGCTAGTTGTTCGTGCTCTATTATTTAACTGAAAATTGAAAGATAAAACAACTGAAAGAAGAAAAATAAGATAAATCGCGTAGCTGCCGTATAGAGCCGTATAACGACCGGACATAGCCGTGCAGCTGCCGTGTACGGCACATTTCCCTATCTCGGCAACTATAAGTGGACGGCAGCCGTGTACGTGTGAAAAGGGGGTGATTAATGAACGGTACGGCAGATAAGCCTTTTTACAGAAGCCGTGTATGTGTGAAAAGGCCCTTTCTAAACCACTAGACGGACTTTGATACGGTTTATACTATCATTTAGGACATTCTAAAGGTTTAAAAGTAAAATACACGACAATTAAGCTTTTCTTTAAACAAAAAATAAATAAATTTTCCGCAACTAAGTCATTAAAAACTTATTCTTGAAATATGAGTAGTAATATATACAAGCACAAGATTTTAGAAAATTTAATATGCAATAAAATAAATCGTACGAGTTAATATAAAGCTATTGTAAGATCATTATATGTTATTGGTAAAGAGGAAGGTTGTGATTGTTCAATGTTGCCACCATCGTACAGAATCTTACAAGTTGTATTCTTCCATTCAGTACGCAAGATTTTAGAAACAATATTATGTACCAAATCGTAACTAAAGGGTTTAAATAAATGGTAAGTTGTTCTTTTCTAAATACATAAAATGATACCTCAATTCTTAATTTAACCACTGGACGGAGTTTAATGCGATTTTTACTATATTTTAGGGCATTCTTTCTTAAAGTTTTATAAGTAGAATACATTTCAATTGAGGTTTTCTTTAGGCGGGAATTTGACTGTTTTAATTAGTACATTGCTTGATGGTGACCTAGAATAATAGCATGGAAGCTGAAATAGCAAGAGAAAATACTCTCAGCAGTATTTATTACCAGTGCTAGTAGAGTCTGCGTAAACAAATATGCGCCCATATCCTCTCCCGTCAGACCAAGATCCACCTCTACAAGACAATAATACACTCAGTACTAACAACCGGCTTAAAAACCTGGACTGTAACTAAGAAGAGCGAACGAAATCTCGTATTCGAGCGGAAAATCCTTCGAAGAAAAGGAGACGTTCAAACAGGCATATTTTATACACATATTTAATAGGCGGAATGTAGTTCAGGTAATAAAACTCGACCGATTACGATGGACAGGTGGCACGCATGAGTAAAGAGTAACTACCCAGAAAACATCTCAAAGACGTTCCCTACGAATCAAGAAGAAGTTGAAGGCCAAGATGTAGATGTAGATGGGAGGACGGTGTTTCTGCTGACGCACGGAGCGCGACTGGATGGCAGCTGCACAAACTCGTGACGACTGGTGGATGCCCAGACCCGGCAACGGGTTGTAGAGCCGAGTTAATAATAATAATTTATTACATTAGAATTGACAAACCCCAAAATTATCTCTTGAACTATAGTGCCTTGGTTTTTCTGGTGGGCTTTACTCACAAATGGACTAAAATCTAAATAGTAATTATGAGTATACGTATTTATATCGGTGAGTTAATGTGAATTTGACTGAACTCAATTAAAATATGGCATTAAATTCAACACTTAATTCGTTTTACATAAAACATTTTAAAGAATAACAGATCGTTTATATGTATTAAAGTTGCCATTATCATAAACGCATATAAATTTACGATAAATGAAAAAGTCGCCAGCAAACCAGCGGGTTACTGCTAGTTGTGCATAAATTATGGTAAGTTCTTCACTACTTTGCAAGGTATCGAATGTCTAAAATATTTTATTTTTAGACCCTGGGGTTCGATTATTAGCGACAATTCCCTCAAGTAGGAGAGGTGGGAAGAGTGCGACCACTCGGGGCTGACAGATGGTCTTCTGGTAATAATTACACAACGATCAATCACTGCCTCAATCGCAGAGCGTACACATCTCTCATGCTCCATCCATCATCCGCCATGTCTACCTCCAGCCTCTGAATTGAGGGGGAAAGCTGCCTTTGAAAAGTAGGTTCCTCCGATCACCTCCTAGTTATGCTAATATTGTGTTTAATGAACTGTGCCTTCTGGTCTGAAAATGTTATCTACAAGTTTGATCTAGATTCTATCATATTTCATAAAATATAACGTTTCAATTTATAAGTGATTTATTAAAAACTGGAAACTTTTATTATGTAATCTCAAACTAAGAAAAAGCTACAGGTTTAAGATTTATTTGAATCTTTTGGTTTGCATGAACCTCTTACACAATTTTAAAAAAAAAGTGGTGCTGATACTTTTTGACTAGTCTGCCTTTGAAAGTATATAACATATTGTGGAAAAACCTTTATCTTCATAGCTCAGAAATTTTACTTTCTCATCATTCCATCGGATGTTAAATGTATTTATTTAATCATACATAATACTGATGTATTCTGCGTTTACATTCAAACTGTGTTTTTATAACGTCATTTGTATTTCTCACGTGAAACTTTTTATCACATTAAGAATTATTCCTTATAGATTTCTCAAAAGCCAAACATTTTTATAAGTAAATAGAAGCAATAGAGGCCAGTCACAGTAGATTTTATTAAAGTTCTTCGAACGTTTCGACCTATTCATGTAGTCCATCAAATGATAGGTCAGTTCTAGCATTCATCTTATAGAGGTTATAGAGGCACTGGCAATAGTTCTGATTGTGCAGAAACGATGGCATAATTTTAAAAAATGTCTACTATTGACTACTGCTTAGTATTCCTTGTTTGTTGTTTTTTGGCTGAAAATACAAATGCAGACCAGGCAATTTTGTATTTATTTTATTTTATTTTATTTTTTTTACAAACTATTGTGTCTGAGTTATCGAAAATTTAATATTATGAATTAAGTTCTCATCTAATGTTCATATTAGTGAAATTTTCCTCATTTGTTTCATGTTTATTTTCCATTTCCAATATGTGATAAATGTGTTTACAAAAAGACAGTCCGTGCTTAATTTATAAGTTAATAAATTATTAATTAGTTTTTTCCCTCCAATTAATGAAATGAATAAAAAGAGGAAAACAATTTTACACAAAATATTGAGATTATTACCTTTTTAATTATTTGAGTTATTTTATTTTAATTATCCAATAGCTTTATAGCTTGATATCAAAATTGAAATCTAAAAAAATAATAAAAACCAACATAATTAAAATAATTTTATATATAGCTAGGTGATTATCGGTTAAAATATTTCTAATAATAAATGAATAGAGAGTTGAAAGCAAGAAATAAAATTGGGCTCACCTGAATGGTATATAAACGTATTAAGGGATATAATTTTAGATAAGTTAATCGTGGACTGCCTGTGTGTAAGCTACCTTACTCAAAATATTAATAGCAGTCTATTTATTGCAAAAAAATATTATATTACTAGCTGATTCGGCGAATGTTGTTCTGACATATAAATTATTTCTTGTGAATATTTTGGTTGTTAAACAAAAATCAACGAGTGTATTGTAGGTGTGCGGGGTTGAAATCTATGGCACTTGGAGAAATAGAACACTGTAGACGATGATCACCGATAAAAATACAAAGGTAATGTAAAAATAATCAGTAAAAGGTGATGTAAAGTGACGAATCGGGCTTAACCTTATTAGTGTTTATTACACATAACGATAGAATACTGTTCTATTCTATTTTTTTTTTCTATATCTAAATAATATAGTTTTTATTTTCTCATTTTATTGTACTTATCATCATTATTATTATGTGATTAAGCCATAAATAGAAGTGTCCTAAATAAATCCTAATCTTTCATTGCAAAATGATTAATGGTATAATCTCAAGGACCGCAAGATGCTCACCTGCATTGCGTTATGTATGCATAGAAAAGTTTGCACATGGACGGGAACTGCATCGTGTAGAAACTGAAGAGGGGGGTATTGTAGGCTGCTAGCGGCGGAAGAAAAGAAGGGGGACAAAGAGGTAGGTTCCACAATGGGAGCACATCAGTCAATGGAACGACATCTCCAGAACGTATTGTCCTCGGCGGGGGTACCGCCAGCCTCCGGGAGCCCTCCAAGTCTTATTGCCAACAGGAAGAGCTAGTTCAAGTTTTGCAACTGTTGAGGGTTGTCATTGTGGTTTCAAGCTCCAAGGCTACAGTCAATGCAGTAAGAATATCTCACAGATGAGCGATGATTTCATTTTGAGACACCTGGAATCGAATATTTTTATTTAAATTACCTTTAAAACTGAATTAGAAGGAATAATGCTTATTACAAATCCACAGGAGTAACGTATGTCCACTCAAAGGTGGACAACAGGAAAACTAAAAGTTTTTTAGTTATTTACTTTCCCTAAGCTATTTATGAAATATACAGTAAGGGAAAGTATTGTGATCGTGAAAATTCGTGAATTCCAGATTCCACCTAATATACACGTTTTAGGGTCTCCTGAGTCCACATCACCAAATCACGCAAAAACTTGTGTAAGGTGTTAAGTCTATTACAAAAACGTACAACACTAAAATTTAATATTTAAGACAAATGAACGCCCGTGATATTACAGCAATTTTTCCATAAAATTCAGCTCACCAGAAGAGCCTTTAGAGCATTTAGCATTTTTTACGATTTCCTTAAAAACGGTTCTAACGATTTTCATTAAACTCCCTTTACCGATGTAAAATTTAATGGGCTTTAGTATCGTGTAGCTTTATTCTGATTGAAATAGTGTGATAGTGCTTAAATGCCGATATTTAAAATTTTCTTCCTCTAAATTACCTTTGATTATGTAGATTCTATAAAACTAACTATATCATCTAGGAAGTGTTGATAAAATCAGTTAAATATGTAAGTTAAAGGAATTTGATATCCAACTGAGAAGAGAAATGTTAGTTTTTACGGTAAATATTTTTTTATAGAATATAAGAATAACAATAGATGTATATAAGAATATGTATAGATGTATAATATACCAATGGAAAGCTATATATTATAGAGACTTTTTTTTACCATATACTGAAAGTTGTATAAGGTGACGGAGAGCAAAGAAAAGCGAATAAAACTAAGTTATTGTTACAGATAATAATATAAAAGATTATTTAATCAGAAAGACGTTTTTCGAACTCAATGTTTAACCTTTTTCAACTCTAACTTTAATTAAATTGAGGGTGTATAGTCGACTGTAGAAACTATTATAGGTGGAATAGTCAGGAATCAGTCATTTTTGAAAAGTTTTTAATTTTGCCAACGTTTCGGCTCAAGCTTGTGACATGAGTTTATGCTTGGACATGGCTCAGTAATGCCCTGATGATGGCTCACAAGCTTGAGCCGAAACGTTGGCAAAATTAAAAACTTTTCAAAAATGACTGATTCCTGACTATTCCACCTATAATAGCTTTAATTAAAAGTTTTGAAATCGGATTTAACAATGTAGATATGTGAAAGTAAAAGCCACCGAAATTAATCATTTTTAAATCATTTCATTTTATCAAAAAAATATCCGTGATTTATGTTATCCTTTACCTAAACCCATCTTCTTGGGCCAATGATTAATTTTGTCATTATTAATGGGCCGAAAACCAGATTATATATATATATATATATATATATTTTTTTTTTTTTTTTTTTTTTTTTTTTTTTTTAATTTCACACTATTCTATTTTCAAATTTGTACAATATCGAACGTTAAAAGAAAAGAAAACAAATGATTATGGTGATTTGTTTATTTATTTTTAGATTTTTAAATATAAAAGATTTCATGAGTTGACATAAATTAAATACACAATTGCATTATTTCATTTAAGCTTCCTAAAACTGTCACCGGAAACACTTAGAAACGATTTGACATTAGTGTATCTCCTTCCTACGATGGAGGAGCTCATTAAGATCTTGCATAAGCAGTGAGAGCTGAGAAAGACAAGTCATTACAGAGCAGATATTAATGTTTGTAGGAGAAGGGAGCATACAGAAGAGCATGTATCGATTCGGTTATGATTCCTATGCATACATGATGAGGCCCATCTCCTCAATTGTCCCGTTCTGATGTATGGCACTGTCTGCGATAATGTATATCATAAATTCCGTTTTGAAAATACCCTACCATACTGTGCTGTATATCGTGAACAACAGAATATACATATTCTTGAACATGGTTATGTTTAAAATATGCAATTTCAGGGTGTTGTACTAACGGTTAAATATAGCAGCATCATAGAAAAAAGGGAATGATAAGATGTACCTCTACACCCCTTGATGGGTCTCGGGTGCATTAACGTTTATACTTGAACGGTTGTGCATGGCGGTGATTTTTCCTCCTTCCCTCAGCAACCCATGAGTTAAATAACTCCCGGTACAACATAACCTTTTTTAAATATCCGGTTAAATGCATTATTTGGAAAGGAAATAGGATAATCCGCAGATTTAAATGTATAAAAAAAAACTAACCATATGTGTAATTTTAAAAAGTTTACTAAATATTTAAAAATTGAAGTATTATAATTACTTAGAACAGAAAAAAAACACACGACTTTCACTTACCTCCAATGCTAAAATCAATTTAAGAATTTTTAAATACATTTAGGGATGAAAATAAATCGTAGAATTAATTAATTTGATTTTAATAGAAACATTTTTTTATTAAATAATATATTATATTACTTTCACTTACTATATATCGTAAGGGAAAGTATTGCAATCGTGAAAATTTTCTAATTCCAGTTTTCAACGGAAATACACGTTTTAGGGTCCCCTGAGTCCAAATAACCAAGTCCTGCAAAAAGGTCTGTGTGTGTGTGTGTGTATATGGTAACTCCGGGCCGAAACCAAAAGTCATTTGAAACTGAAATTTCATATTTAAGACAAATATAGGCCCGAGACGTTACAAAACTTTTTCATCAAAATGAGCTTACCGCAAGAGCCACTTTATACTATGCATTTTGCACCTTTTTTCGATTTTCTGGAAAACGGTTACTACGATTTTGATTAAACTCGCTATATCGATGTAGGATTTATTCTGATTAAAATAGTCTGACAGGGCTTAAATGCCGATAGTTTAAATGTTCTTCTTCTAAAGTACCTTTAATTTTGTATATTTTATGAAAATAACCATATTATCTAATAACCATATTAGCGTTGATAAATAACAGCTAAATATGCAAGTCGAGCAAATTTGAAAAGCAACTAAAGGAGAAGACTGAAAAAATATTTTTTTAATGCAATTTTTCGTTTTTGAACATAAGAACAGTAATATACCGTTGGAAAGCTAAAGATTTTAGAAAATAATATTATCTAATAAACAAGAGCTTGTAAAAGTTAATAGAGAGTGATAAAAAGCTGATAAAACCAAGTGATTACTTTAGATAAAGAAATAATACATTTTTTAATAAAACACATGTTTCTATAGAAATTCAATTAAATTAATTCTTTAATAGTTTCACTAATTTTTATCTCTAACTGTATTTGAAAATTCTTTAATTGATTTTAACAACGGGGGTATGTGAAAGTCGTGCGTTGCCCGCACCAGATTTTTTTTTATCTGCAACAATCAATTTGTTTTATTGGATTTTCATCACTCTTAATTAACCTTAACCATTCCGTATACTAGATAAAATTTTTTCTAAAATCTTTAGCTATCCAACGGTACATTATACGTCTTTATTACTATTCTTGTGTTCAAAAACACATAAATTGCATAAAAAAATAAGTATGCACTTCTCTCCTCTAGTTGTATATCAAATTCTCTCAACTTGCATATTCAGCCGTTATTTATCAATGATAATAAGATAATGTGCCAATTTTTTTTTAAATCTAGAAAATTAAAGGTACTTTATAGGAAGAAAATTCAAAATGTTGGCATTCAAGCCCATCAAATTTTACATCGACATATAGAGTTCAATCAAAATGGTTATAGCCATTTTTTAGAAAATCGTAAAAAGGTGAAAAATGCATGGTAGAAAATGGCTCTTCTGATCAGCTGATTTTGATAAAAAAGTTTCTGTAACATTTCGGGCGTATAGTTGTCTTAAATATGAAATTTCAGTTTCAAAGAATGTTTCGCTTTCGCGCTGGAGATGCCACACACACACCTTTTTACGGGACTTGGTCATGTACTTAAGAGACCCTAAAAGTGTATTTCTATTTAAAATAGAATGAGAAAATAAAAACAACTAATTTTGCAAAAAAACAAACAAACAAAAGCAAAGTAAAATAAGCATTTAGTCATTATAATTAATAAATTATCAGATTTAAGATCAACAGGCGTCTGTGAGGGATAATAGATGCTGTAAAAGGAGATATTTAAATGCGGATAAGGAAGAAGCACGACGTATATTGGAAGGAATGGAATTCCAGAATGCATTGGAACGGGCAAGAAAGGATCGATCAAAGACTTTTGTTCTGTGGGATGGGATATAAAGGTCGGAGTAGCGCGATCTTGTCCCAAGCAAGTGGACTGCGGATTTAAATTGAAGGAGACTGTGGATATAGGAAGGATGCTGGTATTTTATCGTTTGGTAGAGAAATGACCCAAGGAAGTACTATCTGCGTGTGGAATGGAGGAGCCACTTCAACTCGGCATAGAGGTGAGTCACGTGAGTCCGTCTCGAGATACCAAAAACAAATCTCAAACAACAATTCATAATACGCTTTACTCTGTTCTCAAGTACCATACAGAGGCCACCGTACACCGCACAGCCGTAGTCAAAGTGGGGAAAGATGAGTGAGGAGACAAGGATTTTACGCGTGGATTCGGGAAGAAGGTGACTGGAGCGACGGAAAAACTTTAGGGTACTTATGGATTTTCGAGAAATTTGGGCAATATGGGGTTTCCAGGATTATAATTCCTAGGTTTTTGACAGAGGGACTGAAAGCAATGAGATGATCATTTAGGAATAAGGTTGGGAAGTTATGTTGATACATGTAGATAATAGTCATTGTAATCTAATAGCCATGAAGGATTGGACAAAGAAGTAAATAGATAAATAGCAATAGTCAAATTATAGTTCCTAGAAAAAAAATTCTCTGGAACAACCATAAATAAATAAACACGACAAATAAATTATAAATTGTCTGTTTCAACAAAACCGATAAAAATGCACTTCCTCAGTTTATATGTATACTTCACTTTTATGCTAGTAAGAAAACATGGCAATGTAATGTGTCGTAAAATAGTAGAACGACTGAGATGAACAAAGAAGAAAATAAGTGACGTGGGAAACATAAAGAACAGTATCGAACGGCACCTACTCTAAACTTGTAGCTAACTTTAGTTTTTAGAACAGGAGGTCTCTCATCCACTTCTTTTTTGGGGAAAGATTGGGTATTTGTTGTCAAGTCTGGTGTCAACTTAGTTGACTACAAACATTTACTATGATTACCAGTCGAGAAATAACAGAGTAGTACGGAACAATTTCATTGAGTAATTAATAAGTAATTTTTTAATAAAACAATACCAACATCTTATTGTTAATGTAAAGAATGTATAACACATACTAAAGAGATCTGATTGTTTCTAACCTGGCTTACATGTTAGGACCGAAACATAGGCAACATGAAAATCTGTTAAGACTGATTCCCGTTTGTTATCCCTATTACCATACCATACAACCTCAATAATTTCCATTGTAATATTGTCTGTTGTTGCATGGGAATGTACTATTAGTGGTTAAACCCAGGTAAAGCTCATTTATACCAACTAATAAATATTATATATATTTTTTCATTTATCAAACATTATATAATAGATGTTCCCAGTTATTTTATTTTAGCTCTTGATAATATAATCAGTCTAAAATGTCATTCTCTTATTAATAAAAATTTCTAAAATATAATTAAAATTAATAAATAAGAGTAGAAATGGATAAATTAAAAAAAATAAAGATAGCACTAGGAAAATAACATTCCAATCCATTATAGTAAATCATAATCATTGACTTAACACATGCATACCTACATCTAACCGACACCACACACAAACACACATAGTTGGAGTGTATAATCTGGCCATCACCAGAACTCCATCTCTCTATTAAATGAAATAAAAAAAAAAAAAAAAAAAAAAACATTATAATTTTGTTAAGATCCGCAAAAATACATAGGAGAATAATATATGTATACCATATGCAATAAAATACAAAGGGTTTAGAAAAAAATTAAACAATGTTGGAACAGCACATTTTGATTGTATATCATAACATCTGTAAAACATTAAGAATTTAAATTATATCTTATCCTGGATTACTTAGTAGCTTAAAACAAGCAAAGATTTTGTAAATATGTTTATGTTTATTGTTTCCTCAATTTTCAAACAATGGTGCTATTGAGATGTTTTTCATCCGAATTGTGAAATAAAAAATTCGGTAAACACTCAACTTCATTGAAATGGAACTATAAACATGAATTTTAGTAATTTCTCTAACAATACTGCTTCGATAGTCTATACAGACATGTTTATCTCGAACAAATCTGAATACGCAACCATATGTTATTTTGCTTTACCAGAAACCACCTCATATTAATTACACATTAACACATCTTCTTTGACTTCCTCTTCCTGCCATCTACTAGCGTCGAGCAGCACATGACCATGTTCGCAATTACTCGCAGAACGAAGCATTTTAGAAAATATTTAACATTTTCATCATTCGTATCTTTTGGATATTTTATTTGTGCAAAGAAACATGAGGCCACTGGTAATTCAGAAGGTTGAACAAAGCTATATTGCGGAGCTTGTAAAGTGATAATTAAAGGATCTGTGCAGGCAAGATTTGGTATGATCGGCATCGAATCTTCAGATTTAGTAAGTCTATTATTATTATCTTTTGGATTCAATTATAAAATAAATGGTTAAGGGAAACAAACCTTTGTATCTAAAACTGTTGTTGTAACACCGAATTTCAGTCAAAATAATCGAATTGCAAAAGATTTTCTATGTTCATTATGTATCGATCACAATAAGTGAAATGCTGTTTTGGTATTTGAAGTAAAAACTGATTAATTAAAAAAAAATTAAATATCTTTTTAATTTCGTTATTCTAGAAATTAAATATTTAGTCAGGACAGATATTTTGGTTTCAAATGTTTGATTAAGAGTTTTAAGCGGAACTGTTTTATTTTGGAACTCTTGAATCAAATGTAATGCGAAATGGCCCGTCTCTGTGAATTCGCTCATTCTTATTTGAAAAAAAAAATTCAATAGGTTTTGTGATTATGCTGGGCTTATAATTTTTGATTTTTTATATCAAACAGGTTTTAGTCTGATATAAAACACCAACAGGGATGGAATACTGAATTTTAAATATTTTTCCTTTTAATGCTTCAACTTTGGGATATGCAGGGACACCCCTGTCATCCGATTCTACGAAGAGTTGAAGTGGCTTTACCCTTCCTACCGTTGGAAGTACTTCCTGGCATCCTTCCTCTTCCAAGTTCTCCAATCCCGCAGTTCGTCTTACATATCAGATGTGTTTCTTTTCAAATCCTCAGTCCACTTCCGCAACACTCGCTCACAGGCTTCAGACCTTTACATAACACACCATCGAACTGCAGCTTTCGACAGATCTTTCCTAACTCGATTCTCATCCGTTTGGAACTCTTTCTTACTTCCGTGACACCAGCACTCTTTCGACATTCAAATCTCGTCGGTTCAATCATCCTCTGTCCCTCCAATTTCCGAACAATCCTAATTAGTTTGCTAATTTTAATCAAAATTAGTAATAAAGCAGATAGAAACGTTTATTTATTTGTTATATGTTAGGCCATGTTGTATTTTGCACATGTTATATTGTTAGTATATTATTTAAACAGGAAAAAAATCACTGTGAATTTCTTTTTTATTAAAATTGTATATATGTACATATCTCTTATATTATTAATTATCTAGTTTCATTGTCATTATTATTATTTGAGGTTGCTTCTTAATTTATTTTTATTAATATTATTTGTAAGTTCTATCGTTTTTATTCTCTAAGATACTAAAGGTTTTTTTTTTTTTTAATATTCTTGTAATATTATTCTAAAGAGACTAATTCCAGAATAAATAAAGTATTTATTATTATTATTATAGTAAGTAATTCTTATTCTGTTTTTATTTTTAATGAATAACTATTTCCCTTCGTCAGTATAAATAATGAAATTAATTTTTATCTAGTTTTAGATTATTTTATAAAAATATTTGGTTGCCCGAGAAGTAACAATTCTGGATAGGAAAAGGTCGTTTTTGTTTCGGCATAGAGGTTCTAAAGCTAGTTTTTCTCGGCGGTCGTTTATAGTGTGTGAACTGAACTTTCAAGCTTGTTTACCTTCCCAATTACCTTGACGTGGTCATCGACGGTTAATTTTCTAAGGATACATACCACTGCAAGTTCTCGAACAGTTTTCGGTTTTCTTCCATTAAGGTCTGCAGAACCTCGTCATCGGAAAAGGAAGTCCTTCCCAAAATTTTTGAACTACTGTTAAACAGTGCACACATTAATTTCTCTCGAGTTAGACTTGATTGATGTTCCTGGCCGTCTGAACCCGTTTCGGCCGAATTTAATCTCGACAACAATCATCATGGAAGACGGTAAAGAAGTGTTGTTCATACAAATGAATAATCCAGAGAAAACAAAACAGTTTCTTGTATTAAGGGATATTTTAAAAATAACTCGAAATACTGCATTTTTCCGTTCAACCATATTATATTTTCCGTGGAATGGAAAATAAATGTATATTTAAAACTTCATTTTATTTATTTATTGATTTAACGTCACTTTATGCTACTGTGACTAATCGGACGATGCTTTGAGAGTCTTAAATTTTGCCTATCTAGGTTTAATTAGGATAGGGATCTTTATAACGAATACCTGACATTGCACGGGCTCGAGACCACCTTTTAACGTCCCCTCCGAAGGACGTCATAACTAAGGATTTTTTACTCCCATTCGAAAATCCTAGGACCATCTGCGGATTTGAACCGTTGAATTATGAACTGAACGGTTTTGAACCGAAGGCTGTTAAGCAAGGCAATGCACCGGGTGATCTCGTAATGTTTTTAAAAATAGTTTTTTGTAAAAGAGTGCATGTAAATCAAAAATTAAGTGATGGTTGTGAGATTTTTTTTTTTTTTTTTTTTAATTGTAAATAATAATACAATAAAATGAAGGAGTGAGTTTAACGGTATTAATAGAATTGTTTTTCTCTTTTAGGAAGAACAGTTCTTCGTTCAGAAAATATACCATTTTGAAATTTAAAAAAATTAGTTTTAATTTCAAACAAAAGAAGGGTCTAATAATATCCATTAGACTATTGTAACAGAGTGTGAACAAACCGAAAATGCAGGTAGGAAGCCCATTCGGTATGGAACAATAGGCCTTATTGTTACCCTGGGTCCTTTGGAATCGGCCGGGATAAAAAGCATATATCAAATAGGACTTACATTGAAACTTTATTAGCCACTGGCTTTACAATTTAGCCTATTCAACTTTCTCTTTTTTTTACTTCTTTTTTTCTAATGAGGTGGAAAAATCTGTGTTCTCTGTATATTTTGTAGCTTGAGGAAAAACATAACTCAAATCACTAGTATTTTTTAAACCTTGGTTCTGACAAGAATGTATTGTAATAAAAACATATATTTAGTTATTATATGCTCGTATATATTGTGATAGAATGTGATTATTATTATTTTTTTTAATAGTCTCATGAATAGTTATGATTGTGTACATGATGTTCATTTATTTGTCAACTTTGTATTTATTTCAATTCAGACGTTGATTTCCAAAAGGTACTATATGCATTCTAGGAAATTTTACAGGAGAAGAGAAAATCACTAATTATTATATTATTAAATTAGCTAATTTGATTATTTTCGCATTAAAATCCAGAATTTTTTTTTTTTAGTATATCAACAAAATCATATTAAAGATATGAAATGAGATGTTTTGGTATAATTTGGAACGAAATTAAATGTGTAATTAATTCCTTTAGAAAATAATTATATTTATAAATTGCGTTTATAAAGGGCTTGGGTGTATATTAGATAAAATCCAATAGGACATTAGATAAATTTAAGTTATGAGAATACAAATATGTAAAAAAAATCAATTTTGTAAAAAAACTTACGTACCTTTTGGAAATCAACGTCTCAATTATAGGTTGCAGTTTTTTTTTTTTTTTTTTTTTTTTTTTTTTGTATGTATATATATGTATATGGGTCAAACCATTTGAAATCGTCCTATTTTCATTAATTTTTGCCGTTCGACATTTTTGATTTTCGTGATTTTTTGACCAGTTAATCTCTACCCTTTCCTGAATATTAAACCATAAATACAGTTTTTTTTTCAGGCCAATACTTTTAGTGTTGCAGCCGTTTTAAGTCGCTTCACGGGCGAAAACATGTAATGAAAAACCTATCTAATTCCTGTATTTTTTTTATATTTCGAATCAAAACAAAAACTAACAATAATATAAGGACATGCTTTGTATTTTTTGGTCTCACAACTCATCACCTAAATAGTGAAGAAAGTTGTTTAAATAATTCTCGAAAATAAATAAAAAAACGAGATTTTCAACGAGATAAAAGTATATATAGGAAAAGAGGCTCACTTTTAATTTTTTTTTTTTTTTTATTATATAGCTTAGTCTTAGTCCTACTTGCTGTAAAAATTTCGATCTTGAGAACATAGTCCTTTTTCGTATATGAATTTTCAAAATTGGCAGAAATTCATTTTTCGCGATGTTTACAAGGAAATATCTCAAAAGGGACTGAGTGAAAAATTGGCCAGAAAAAATTTGTATTTATTGTTTTATATTCAAGAAAGGATAGAGAATAACTGGTCACGAAAATCGAAAATGTCGAGTGGCAAGGTCTGGACGATTTCGAATGGATTGACCCATATGAATTTATTTATTTTATATTTTTATGTAATTTAACTGTATCATTGTTTTAGGTAGATATTGTATGAATGGGGTTTCATATCACTATTACTATTGTTCATTTTGAATAAATTGTAATATATCCCAATAAAACGAAAAAAATATATATATATAGTCTCATGTAATGCTACATACTTTCATGTGTACACGTTTCTTCACATCGTCCGAGAGAACTGTGATAACTATCAAATGTAAATGAACATACGATTACTAAAAGAAGTTCAGCTCTATTTTTAATAAATGGTCAATATTATATTTAGATATAGTTTTAGAATGTTTAATTACAATCTTTATTCAACGTTTCAATCTAATGTCCTTAAAAAACATTTATTCGCCTATGAACATGATATTAATAGTTATCATACAGGAAAAACTTATACATAATAGTTATTTATAATAAGAAGAAAATAATTAAGACAATAATACACAGTTGAAATATAAGATATCGAAAAATGAATTGGAAACGCATCTATCTCCGTTCTTAAAATAATTAGAAATATGTGTTTCATTAAATAATCTATCAATGATATAAGAATAGTGGACTGTAATAGATCTAGAGGAGATAGGGGGAGTTAATCAGGGATCTAGTAAGAACACTTTAATTAAGTAAAACCTATTTTATTGTTCCAAAGTTTCGGCCTAAATTTTAGGCCATCTTCACGGCTACAAAACAAATGATAACAACTGATTTGCAATATATATAAAGAAAAAAAAGAATGAATATTTTTGGACAGTATAATGAGAAATTATTAACACTAAGATATGAGAGAGAATTAATAGGAATGCGAAATTTAATAGAAATTATACTAATCAAAAGAAACGAAGGATAACAGGGTTTTGTTCATTTGATATTTTAATAAAATATCAGAGATAACGTAAGTTTTTTTTTACCAACGGACTCGAAGAAATCCTGTGAAGGACAGCGAGAATTTCTAACATCAAATACATCCGATCCTATTATTGAAATATTAAATATTTTCCAGTTAACTTTTGTTTTTCATCATCAAAAGTATTGTTAATTATTGCAAATACTGTTATCTTTTGTTTCTTATTATTTGAATAATTTCTATTAAATATAATTATTAGTATAATTTATATTTGTATTTTTTCTCTCTTTTCACTTATTTTTATTTATTTTTCTACTGTCTAAAATATTCATTTTATTTTAATAATATAATGTTTAGCAACTGGTGGTTATCGTTTGTTTAGTACACCTGAAACGTAAACGTTGACAAATCTTCAATTTTGGTTAATTAAGGTGTTCTGTTGACTACACCCCGAATTAACTTCTCCTCGAAAAACCTATTATACTATTATCTACAACAACCACGTAATTCTATCATTCGCCATTAACTTAAGAACTTTTTAAATACGATAAGATTTTTTCTAAGATATTTAGCTTCCAAAGGTTACATCGTACATCTATATTACTACTCTAATGTTAGAAAAAATATATGAGAAAAAACACACATTTACACACCCACACGCCACAACACACACACACACACACCACACACTATTGTTGATTAGTTATCGCCTGTTGATAATTTAAGTTATCTACGGGTCTTAAGGTAACAGATAACGGGTCTTAAGACTGTGTTCTTTCAAAGCTTGTATTGTAGTATACGCACAGATCAAATAAGACTTAGACATGTTTGAAATGTAAAATGTTCAGTAAAATGGGGTGAAAAGGAATAGTGGGGTAAATGGGAACAAAACTTCAATATTATTTCAAAGTTGCGTGAAAGCCACTTACTTTACCGTATAGAAATTAATATGGTTGTTATTGGTTGGTCATTCTGTAAATAATTAGATTATATGGTTGTGTTTTGTTCGTAGTACTTTGGAGTTATCAGTTCAACCTGTGACAAATTTTACTAGTTTCTACGAATTATTTCTCTCCTACAAACTTTACCTGTAAGTATGAAACTGATATCTATAATCTTATTTAGTACCTGTTTACTGTTCTTCAAGTTGTCTTCTTACATAAAAATCCTTGCTCAATATATCTTTTGCAACAGCTTCTTAGCAACAGACTTTTTAGATTATGACACCCACATTTTCTGGAGTGTAGGGGAATGGGAACACAGCTGTTTTCTGTCAGAAGACACATCAGATGAATATTCTTTGCAAGATAGTGATGCTGAGTTGGTGTTGTCATGTACATCTGAAGATGATCCTGGGTTTGAATCATTATCCACAAATTATGACATCCCAATTGGCAAGTTTTTACTTATTAAAGTATTTTGAAAAAAAAAAAAAAAACTGCACATTTTCGGCTTTATGTTTGTAAGGTTTTAGAACCTGATGATGGAGGATACATACATACATACATACAGGTTTGTTTTACAAAAGAATCAAGCAATGTTATATGTTTGTCCCAACTCAAGAGGAAGCATATTTTAGCCCTAGTAAAGTTATATTGAAGTTAAAAGAGCGAATCGGATCTAAATGCATACATCATTTACTGACATTTCTTCTGCTCCCCACAGAAGTATATTAGAACTTTCTTAGAATATAAGAGACCTAATTTCTAAAATATAAGTGAATAAAGTGACCTAATTTCTATTTTTGAGAGATTTCTTTTAAAAAAGTAATTTAATAAGCATTTTAAATTGTTCTCATTCACCCCACGTGTTGTAAATGGGAACACAATAACATTTTAAATGTCGTTCCTATACACCCCTACTGTGTGGTGAATGGGAACAGTAATGTTTTTTTCAAAAATTACAATTCAAAAACACACACCCTCAGTAAATATGTAATACAGAGGGTGTGGACCTAAGATTTGATTTATTGTTTTCTATTAATTGAGATAAAAAATAAATTTGTTATATTGCTCATGATACGATAGAGTGTTCCTATTCATCCCATTTTCCGGTAGTTCTTCAAACAAATAAATAAAATATGAAATAAGGCTTATATCAGTTTAGAAAAAAATACTAAAGAAGGCTAATCATTATTCTTGTATACTTCAAACTGTGAAAAATATTATAATATAAAGTAAAAAAATACTTATTAATATGAAAAAAAAAATAATAAAAAAGACATACAAACAACAAAACACAACTTCTAAGGATGAATCAATATTAACAAATGTTATTTAATATAATGTTTTATCATCAGTAATATCTTTAAATGAAACAATTAATAAGAAGTACTTATCATCTAATATATTTCTAAGATATGTCCATATATTGTTTATTCGACTTTAGTATTTATTGCCTTTATAATCATTCAATAACATAGTAGTTAACCAACAAATATTTAATATTGCTTTATAGTAAATCATAACAATATTATTTAATATATTATGTATTATAATAATATTTTAACTATTTTTCCACGGATTAAAACCTCAATAATAAAGTTAGAAAGCAATGTACAAGTTAATTTCTTAATCAAATGAAAAAGCATACCTACTTTGATACATATGATAAATTCCTCTTTGACTGAATCGTTATTTACTGTTTCCTAACAATGGATCCATTTTGTATTAGAGTGATTCAGAAGTTATACAGAGGGCAGAAACGAAGGGACAAATAGACAAACTCAAACGATAGGGCGGATGATAAATAGAACAGTGTGTGGTTGCTGTTTACTCCGATAGAGGGCTCTCTCAACCAGGATAATCCTGAGGGAGACAGGTTTGGGATCTGACTTGGCCCTAGGCTATGGAACAGATTTGTGGGGTCCAGTGTTAGGGTTGCTGTTTCGCTGGTTTTGCAAGGTTATATATTCAGGAGTAAGTGATGGTGTAATATATTATATTATATATATATATATTATATATATATATATATAATTATATTTTATGTACTTGAGTATAAACAAAATATTCTTGTGAATTAAAATTTTAAAGATGAGTTATAATAATTCTAAAGGGTATAACTGAGTAAATATGGGATATCTGCCACCCCATTCTTCGTACTTAGCATAGATTTAGGATCGATTAAAAATAATTCACCTAAATGTTTAGCTCTTGAACTCAAATGGTTTTCGAGTTTAAAAAAAAAAAATATTTTTCCGATTTTATTGTTTTATTTTTTAATAGTTAGTTTATAGTGGTTTTTTTTTCTGATTCTTAGGAGTAAAAAAATAAATGATAAAATGATATGATCATGATCCTTAAACGAACAACACATTTTTAGCGAATGAATATTAATAGTAAAATACATTTTTTAATAGTTTCACTCACGAATTTCGCCATAAAATGACTTTTACAAACCTCTCTCTATACTCAGGATTTTTTTTCCGATTAAGCGGTGAAACAATATGAAAAAAAACTAAAAAACTAATTTTCCCCGAAATCTTGTGTTTAAACAAACATGTATATTTTTGATAAGTGAATTATTATCAATATAATGTGTGGAATCCTTTTTTTTTTTTTTTTTTTTTTCAAAGAAAATTTAGAATACATAACTTATTTTTTTGCTAAAAAATTATATAAATTTATTCTAATCTCTCTCTAGTTCAGGTATTTTCAATACTATTCTCTAGCACATAACACTTTTTTAAAGATAATATAACACATAATAAAAAATATACAAGTTTCTTTAAACGCTTTCTTTCCCATCATAAGATAAAACTTGATAACTAATAAATTTACTCACACATTCTATTAAACATAAACTTACATTCTGTAATAGGTGAAAGTAATGGACGAAGTGACAATACATCACAAATTCCCTGGTTTTCGGAATAAATTTCAACAGTTTAGAAAAAAAAATGTCGTGCACACTTTCTTTTATTAATGATTAATTATTTCGTTTTTATTTGTTTTTTTATTAGCTTTTGCAAACAGCCTCTGAAATTGTAATGCCCTCAGTAAGACTTATACATAGTTAGCTAAGCTATATGAATTATTTGGTCTTGCAAGAGGTGTTGCAGTAAATAGATATAAAAGTTTAGGGACCCACCAGCACTATAAAATGTACATCAGGACTCAACAGAAGGAGAATCGATTTATACTGGACTCATTCAAGCCTGGATTGCTACTATACACCCTTTGAGATTGTTTTTTTCATAGTCTTCTAAACTATTCAATTTATAATTATTCAACAAGGAATTGACCGATTACTGAATTAAAATAAGGTTATTATTAGCATATTTAGCGGTAAATACGTTAGTTATCTATATTGTTTACGATATTATTGCAATTGAAAAAAAAATATCCCAGTTCTTTAATAAAAAAAAACGTCTAACTTGGAATCCTCATACCTTAATGTTCCCTATGTTACTGTTTCGGCCCGAACTAAGGATGAATCCTAAGAAAAACTCTATTCCCACTTTAAGCCCTATAGTTTTTATCTTAGCTTCCTCTTCGATCCCTGATAACTCTTCGAGGCATCTGAAAAGAAGATGGCCACGAGACCTTCTTGTTTAGAATATTTTTAGAGTGCTGCCAATGGGCAGTTACTCTTCATTTTTTAAATGTATTTTCTCATTAACCAGCGTATTTACTTGTATTATAAAATACAGTTGTATTCAATAAAAAATGTTTTAAGAAAAAAGTGCTGAGAAAGGAGGTTTTTCGAATCTTTAGGGTGTACTTAAAGAAGGTAGAACCTCCGGTCGTTCCACGGTATAAATAAATATCAAGTCACAGCTGGATATAAACCTTATCTTAATGAATACTATAAGTGTTCTACCCACTATGAAACCAGACTTATTTATATTACAAACAAAATCACATAAAATACTATGCTGACATAGCAGATTTAATAGTTAATTTTTCTTCACAATATTGAAAAAATAATAATAATTATAGTTTTGATTTTAGCTAATACGTTTTCGAAGTATCGAGGACAGTTCTCTTCTCTCTTGTTTTCTCACTTAACGGGGAAAAAAATCTCCGGTAGAAGGCGATGAGGGAGCCCTCGGTAAATTATTTTTTATTCAAAAGAATTTATTCATTTGGGTCGGGAAAGAGAGCCCCCTCCTCCCCTTTTCCTCCCGAGTTAATTAGTTAAAGGAGAAGAAGGAGATCTATTGATTAGGAGAGATAAAGAACTATCCCTAGGTAATGGCCCACGGCTCCGAGCTGAGAATTAATAACTGCCTGTTCATTTAGTGAATAGCCACTCCTCAACCGTACTCTTCAATAGCAGCCCTTCTTCTGTCGGGGGTGGTTGCGTCTCCCCGGGCCTTGTCTTCAACAGCCTACCGCTTTCCAAAAAAGAAATCCCTTTAGTTTTTAATCTTCCTTCGCGTATGGTAGATTATTTAACTATATTCCAACCACTATAGCTGTGAAAGACCAAAAGAAAATCAGTATGAAATCTTAGAGCCATCCTGGAGTGACCCTGTTTCTCGAATCACCCGAAAATCGCTATTCAAAAACAATCCCTGAAATTTCATGATTCAAACCCACGTAAAACCAGAATTAACTGACATTAATTATTATTTATAAACATTGCTCAATTCTACACGTAGTACACGTATCTAGGAGTACCATTTTCCGAAACGGGAATATTTTACAAAGCCACTAACTACTTCGAATCCAAAACTAAAACTGCAATAGGTTCTGTTATCGCACTTTGTGCAAAAACAAAACTAAGATCGTGGGAAAACAAAATTAAAATAAATAATGCAATAGCAATGAGTATCCTCTTTAATAATGTGCAAATATGGGGACTAAGATATGTAGACAGGATAGAGAGCGTAAACATAAACCTTCATAAACGTTTATTCGCATTAAACAAAAATATTCCTTTTTTATTAATACGGTCGGAATTTAATGTTCTCCATTAATTTTGGTGTTCGTGCTCGTTATTGTAAAAAAAAATATTTTATTTATTCAAAAGTTACAAAATATCGATAATAACACTTTAAAAGACAATAATGACAATCTTGATAATAACAATATGGCTATACTAGATCTGACATAGATTACGTACCGTAATTACTGCGAGGACTTGAAGAGAGAGAGTGATCCCTGGGAGAAGGGACAGGGTATATAAAGGTTAATAGGACTGCTGAATAAGATTCAAGGAATATGGTGTGATCTGCAGGTGCACTATGGCCTCATGGTGGCGTGACTCCTCCGTCCTTATGAACTCTCAATTTAAGGATTTGGGACGGTTTGTCTATTCTGTAAATATTGAAACCAAGCTCTGGCTCTGCCATCAAAACATTCAGGTGGTTGAGGATGGGTACTTGGATTATCATTTGAAGGATTAGAACACAGTAATTCCAGTTTACAATACTGACGATAAAGATTATAGCATAAAAGATATAAACATATTACATAAAATATATAAGAAATAAATTGGGATACAGTTATATCATAAGGTTCTAATTCTTCTATTTCTATATTACTTAAGTCTATTTGTTGTAATTCCTCAAAAGTAAAATTTGTTGGTACAATAGTTTTATTATTAACAGAATGATAGGAAATAAAAGGAATATTTACATTGTCAACATAAGAAAGTGGTACATTTATATTTACAAATTTCTCTTTTTCATTAAGATTAAGGAGGCTAGTAGATGGTAGATGATACATTTGTGTGTTTGTTACACTAGTTGTTACATTGCTAATATTAAAGGTTAAATATTGGTGTAATGTGGGTATAAGTTTGATTATAGGGTTTGTTCTTATTTCTACAGCTTTACAATCATTTAATTCTATATTCTTACATAATTCTAAAATACATTTGTCCTTAATCTCTATCATGTCTTTACAGTAATGATGATTATTGAATTTAATACAATTTCCATTGTAAAACGAATTTTTAAATCTAATGATTAGTTGTTCTTTAATCTTTAGAGTAATGACTTTATTATTCCTTGTAACTGGATATGACATAGCATAATAAGTTGTTTTTGGCAATGATTTCAAAGGGATTTTAATAAAATAATAAATTAATCCTGTATCTGATAGGGAACAAAATGTGGAGCTAAGTAACCAGTTTAATTCTACATTTTCTGTGATTGGTTCTCCGAACGGTATGTTTAATTGTTCTAGTTCTCTAGTCGTTAATATGCTTGGATGGGTAATTCCTAATTTACATTGTTCTAAGGAAAATTCTATATCATTTAATTGATTTTCTACTAAATCTAATACGGCTAATAAATCATGATACATTAACTTAGTAAGAGCTAAATCTGTAAAATTATTTATTTTTTCTATACTATCCTTATATTTATTTAAAACAATTATTTCTTTATTAAGTTTAGATGTTAATTCTTTATTTAATCCTAATCTAACATTTTCATTATGCTCTATGTGATACATATTTCTCTCGATTTTATTTAAAATATTATCATACTTTTCTTTGTCATCGGCGTCCATATTGCCGGTGAGCCAACTAATAGCATTGCCTAGTCCGTTAATTAAACCTCTTTTTGATCGGTTATTCCGATTTATATTTACAATATGATTAATTTTTTCTAATATCTTGTTATATTTTTGTTCAATAATATTATGCAAAGTTTTATATTCATTACTAATTGTTAATACGTCAATGCTAATCTTAAGGGTTTGAATTTCTCTTGTTAAATTTGTAAGATTCTTATAATGTAAAAATGTGTACCAATCTTCAATTATAAAAGATGGATTAATTTGTACGATGGATGCTCCTGGTCCGTCAGATAAATCTTGTATTAGCAGGGTCTGTATCTGAACCGTAAGCGCTGCGATCAGAAGATACTTGAAACAATTCGTCGTCGAACTCAAAGTCATCTTGGCTGACTCCTGTAACATTAGACGTTTCTATTTCTTTTATGACATTCTCAATATCTTCATCAGTTATTTCTGGGTTTTTTTGACTTGTACTAGGTTTATTATTATTATTATTTGATTTCTTTTTCTTAGTGACCTTTTTCGGTCGTTTGACTTGATCAGGGTGGAGTTTTTTCTTTCTACCTTTATTTCTATTTTGAAATTTTTTATCAACATACTTTCCTTTTTCGTATTTAGGATCTATTTTCTTTTTCTGTTGTCTCTTTATATACACATCTTCCGGGATTTCTATGTCTTCTCTATTTTCATTTAACTTGCCTATTTTTCTCTCTTTATTTTGTTCTATACCTTTCTTAGTTATTTCGAAAAGCTGCTTCATTTTCCGATGGTACTCATGAACAAGATATTCTTTTATTTCCGGGGATTCATTATAAGTTTCATTAGTGATACCGAAAGTTATTTCGTTAGGGGTCATTTTAAGATCTTGATTAAGGGAATTATTATATGCTGTCGTTGCTTGCTCTAACTTATCTTCCTCTTTATCATCTTTGTTTTCTATGTTTATAAGTCTTAAAATTTCTAATAACGAAGAGCTTGCTCGATTAAGCAATCCAAGAGAGTTAGGGTGATTGGGGGTAGTATAATGTAATTCAATATTTAAGTAGTTTAGAAAATCTTTAAACAAGTTATTGTCGAATTCTCTTCCGTTGTCACATGATATTTTTTGGGGTTTTGGAAAATATGCTAAATATTTTTTCAATACTTTCATGCTTTCTATGGCATTATAACTCGTTGCGTAATAAGAAAATATTCTTTTGGAAAAAGTATCTACTATTAAATAAATGTAATAATTACTCATGTGTAAGGTATCAATCATTAAATCTGTAAAGGGTTTCTCAGGTGTGGGAGTAATTTTAAATTTTTGTTTTATAGGTCTTCTATCGTATTTGCCTTTTCCACATGTGTCACATTTGTTTATAATTTCTGTGATATGATCTTTCATATTGGGCCAATAAAATTTGGTTTTCAAAACTAAATATGTTTCATTTATACCTCTGTGGCATGTCTTGGCGATATGATAATCAAGGATAAGTAATTTCTGGTCTTCCGTGTTCTTTACATCTGGCAATAGTTTATAATATCTTTTAATTCTATTTGTGGGAAATTTTTCTCTAATGAGTGATGAAACTTTATTAAATAATGCATTATACCAATTATTTTCACTTTCTATAGAATCTGATATGGGTGAGCAGTATATGCCGTAAGTTATATTTGGTCTTAAGATTTCTAAAAGTTTTTCTTCTATTTCAAAATCTTTTTCATGATAAGGCCAAGTAAATTCAATTGTTGTTCTTTGCTTATTATTGAATATTGTTTCGCGTTGAATTTTCGCGTGTCCCTTTTTTATTATTATTTGATTTTTCTCAACATTTACTGGTCTAGATTTATCATCAACTATTAAGATTCTGTTATCGGAGGATTCTGTGGAGTGCTGCGTTGCTAAAGAAGATATATCATCTTGAATTATTTCTTGGTGTTCACCATTATTATTTTCTTCTATGTTTTCATCATTATTAATTCCTTTTAAGTTTTCATTGTTAGCTTCTTCTTGGGTTTCTTCTATTCCCATTTCTTGTAATAAATCTACGATTTCTTGTGAATAGTTATTAGGAGAATTTTCTGTATGAAAAATATCAAATTCTGGTTCTTTTAATTTCCTTTCTTCAATAGGGTAACGGGATAAATGATCGGCGACTTTATTAGCCTTTCCTTCAATGTATTTTATGTCATATTCGAAATCTTCTAACAATAATTTCCATCTAATTAATCTGGCGTTCTGTGTTTTACACGTTCTTAAATATTCTAAAGGTTTGTGATCTGAATATATGAAAAATTTTCTACCGTATAAGTAGGGTCGAAAATGATTGCAAGCCCAAATAATGGCTAAACATTCCTTTTCCGTTGTTGAGTAATTTTGTTCTGCTTTATTAAGTGTTCTGGATGCAAAACATACAGGGAGTTCTTTTCCATCTTTCTTCTGTGCTAATACTGCACCAATGGCGAAATTACTTGCGTCAGTTGTTAAGAAAAAGTCCTGATTGAAATCTGGAATTTGCAAAATGGGGCTACTACATACAAGTTGTTTCAATTTCTCAAAAGCGTTTTCATATAACTCTGGTTTGATTTCTTTTTGATCTTTTCGAAGACATCTCGTTAATGGGGAAGCTATCTTTGCGTAATTTGGTATCATTTTCCTATAGAAACCAGTTAATCCTAAAAAGCTTTTAATTTCTTTTTCATTTTTAGGGAGTTTAAAATCTTTTACTGCTTTTATCTTTTCTGGATTAGGTTCTATGCCGCGTTCGCTGATAATATGTCCGAGGAATAACAATTCTTTCTTGCAAAATTCTGTCTTATCGAGCTGAATCTTTAAGTTATGTTTTTCTAACTTTTTAAGAGTTTCTTCTAAATGTTTCCAATGATCTTTGTAATTTTCAGAAAAAATTATAATATCGTCCATATAGACTAAAACGTTAATAGAATCTGAAAAAATGATATTCATGGCTCTTTGAAACGTTGCTGGGGCATTACTGAGTCCAAATGGCATGCGAAGGAATTCAAAGTGGCCTTGATCTGTAGAAAATGCTGTTTTTGGGATAGAACTTTCTTCGACTTTTATTTGATGGAAGCCTGAGCAAAGGTCCATTGCTGTAAATATCGTCGCTTTTCCTAATTTGCCTAAAAGGTCTTCAATATTAGGAATGGGGAATTTATCCGGGGTTGTTTCTCGATTTAATTTCCTGTAATCAATCACCATTCGTATTTTTCTTTTTCCTGATGCGTCTGGCTTTTTCGGGACAATCCAAACGGGAGAATTGTAAGGGGAATTGCTGGGTCTTATTATTTTGGATTCTAACATCTTTTTAATTTCTTCCTTAATATTTTCTTTGAATTGGTGGGGATATCTGTAATTTTTCGAATATATCGGGTCTTCGGTTTTTGTTTTAATCTTATGCTCCAATAAATCAGTGGCTGAAAGGGGATCATTTTCAGTCTTAAATACTGATGGATATTTCGATAATAATTTAATTAAATTTGATTTTTCTTGAGGAGGTATATGGTCGGTTCTGATTAGTTGGGGGATTTGTTTTATTATTTCATGGTTTCCTTTTTTATTAGAATCTGTTAATTCTACTTCTTCTTTTTGCAAATAGTATAAAGGTAAATATATGGTTTCGTTAACTTTACTGTCGATTATTATATTTTGATCATAGATGCCAGGTTTAATTTTAATCTTATCATCTTCATAGTCAATAAAATATAGATTTTTTTTTGTTCTACTTTTATCTGATTTTCGCCTTCTTTCAAAACTAATTTTAAAACTTCGTCTTCCATAATAAAATCAAACTCTGTATAGCGAGTTTTTATTTTGTTGGTTTCGAAATCGATATTAAATTTCATTTCCCTCATTGTCTCATTTCCTAGTAGTATTTCGTAATTGGGACTGAAATTAAATAGATAAAATTTTATTTTTTCGGGGTTTTTAAGAAAATTATTTCTGCAATAAACTGAAATAGATTCCGTGCCAAGTTCTTCTCCGGTTGCTGTTTTTATTGTAAAATTTTCTTTTTCTCTTTCAACATCTGGTGGTACAATGTCTGGTCTTATATAATTCTTCCAAGATCCGGTATCAATAAGCCATTTACGATTCGCGTGGTCTTTAACATAAGGCAGTTGGCTTTTATTCTCTTCTTTTATGTGTTTTGATTGTCTGGCGGGCCTTTCTCTAAAAAAGAATTATTTGGATCTAATTTTTCTAATTTCTCTCTTAATTCTCTGATTTCTTGGTCTTTCGGGTCTTCTTGCTGAATTTGGAAATTAGGCTGTTTCGGTTTATTCCCGAATGCGCTAACTGTTCTCATGGATACAGTTGGATTTTCATCTTTCTTATTATTATTATAATTTTGATTCCGGTATCGACCTGAACCGTTGAAATACCTTTGTTGTTCTTGATGGGGCCATTGTTGGTAATAATTATTATTATTATTATTCTGCCGGTAGTCTTGTGGAGGTTCTTGTTGTCGATATTGATGCTCTTGTCTTTGATTATGTGGGTTATACGGGTTATTGGGATTTTGCCAATTATTAAATCGTTTGTGATGTTTTTTATCGAACTTTTTCTTATGGTCGAAGCCTCTTTTGTAATCATGTTCTCCGGGTCTTCTCATATTTCCCGAATTTATGAGGTCATCGAAGAGTAGATGGTTCTCATTCTGAAATAAATTTCTCAAATCATCTAATGTTCTTAACTTTTCTGCTTTAGTCATAAGATATGTTCTTATGTGAAGGGGCATGTTAGTGTAAAAAAAATAAAGAATACTTTTCTCTAATGCGCTAATAATTGTTTCTCTATTTGGTGTGTTTTCTATCCGATGTTTAGAAATTATTAAAGTGCGGATCTTATCAATTCTTTGAAGGAAATCAAGAGGGTGTTCCTTATGATGTATTTTGTTATTAA
The DNA here is from genome assembly GCA_023052935.1 of Piezodorus guildinii. NCBI lineage: Eukaryota > Metazoa > Arthropoda > Insecta > Hemiptera > Pentatomidae > Piezodorus > Piezodorus guildinii. The sequence goes on along the minus strand of CM041297.1, from coordinate 75,244,910 downwards.
ATAATTCATGCGATAATTGTTTAATTGAGCGGCTGTCTCTGAAGGTTCTTTCGAGATAATTTAGTAATTCTTCAACACGACTAAATTCGCACGTTGTATTTATATAATCAGCTTCATCCGTAAGTTTTGCTAAAAGTTTACTTAATAATCTTTGTTCGTTTAGTTCCTTAAACGAGTTGTCCGGTTTACACACGATTTGGTAAACTTGTCTACAAACTGTCACGAATTTTAACAGATTGTGTGGATTTCCATTAAAATTAGGGATATGATCGTAGTCTGCCGATTTAATTTGAAAGCTTGCCATATTTGTAGTTAATACTAAATTATTTACTCGCAGGATTAAAGAATTTAAATAATCATCAGACATAAAATTACAATAGTAAAGGAAATTAACTTACAAAAATTGAGTACGCTGTCAAAATAATCTTCGACGGGGTGTGAAGATCTGTCCTTGAGCTGGATACCTGACGACAGTGAAGTCCGGCCAAGGTTGAGTGCAGATAAGAGACTTTGCCTGCGTTGCGAGATGCTCGGGGTGAGTGAACTCGTCCAGAATCTGAAGATCTCGAAGTTGGTAGTCCTCGGTAGGTAAGCCAAAATCTTGAGTCTTCACAGGTGAGGAATCCTAGGCGGTAGTCCTAATTCTGGATTTGCGGAAAAAGTTCGGATCTGCGGAAACTCGGTTCTTAAAACTGCGATAAAAATATGCAGTCCCTATTCGGGCGCCAATTTTGGTGTTCGTGCTCGTTATTGTAAAAAAAAAATTTTATTTATTCAAAAGTTACAAAATATCGATAATAACACTTTAAAAGACAATAATGACAATCTTGATAATAACAATATGGCTATACTAGATCTGACATAGATTACGTACCGTAATTACTGCGAGGACTTGAAGAGAGAGAGTGATCCCTGGGAGAAGGGACAGGGTATATAAAGGTTAATAGGACTGCTGAATAAGATTCAAGGAATATGGTGTGATCTGCAGGTGCACTATGGCCTCATGGTGGCGTGACTCATTGCCTAATCTCAATATTAAAGCTTTCTCTCTCTTGGGTGCATACAATTTTAAAACTCAGTGATAACCGACTCCCAAAAATATGCTTCAATACACTAAAGAAAATGCATAAGCCAACAAATAAATAACAAAAATACAACTGGTTTCACCAATTATACTGTATATTAAAACGAATAAACAAACAGTCTATATTAGAAATAGAAAACCAATCTATTTTTCAGTTAGAGATGCACAAAACAATGATACCGTTTACAAATCATATGGAGACAATAGATAAACAGAAGTTAATCACCCCCGGTAAATACAACCCACTCTATCCATCCATTCATAACAATAGACATAAGCTTACTTATTATTAAACGCACCGTTCCCTGTCATAAAAATATTTGCACAACTAAGACTTTCTGGAAACTACAATATCAAATTAACATTTAACAATATATATTACCATTTCAAACCCAAGGAGAACTGCACCCTATGTAATCTAAACGAAAGAGAGGACTTATTCCATATTTTCATTCGATGTCCTATATACGCACCGTACCGAACCCATTACATCCCTAGCGCCTTAAATATGAACAGTAACAATTTTATCACCCTTTTTACCACCAATGATATTGATGAATTAAAAAATATTTATTATTATGCCAGGCAATGTTGCCCAATCAGGTCATTTATAATTAATGAATAAACGTATTTGTTAACTTTATTAGATTATTTTTCGTGTCTCGCCGTATTATGTAAAATAATATATTTATGTATTTATTGTATTGGAAAATGTTATATCATTCATATATTGTCTTTGAGTTATTTTGTTATAGGTTTTATTGTAATTTATCGTTGTTTATTGTACTGGAGCTTTTAATGTAATGAATTAGTATCTTGCTAACTTTTTATTGAAGTATATTTTGTATAATATATTTTTTATGTAGCCAGCTCTATTTGTATGGGGATTACCCCGAAAGCACATAAAGTTATTCATTCATTCATTCACATTGCTCATTTCTATTGAGATATAACTAACAGATATAGCTTTCTCTTTTGGTCCTTACAAAGTTTTCCAATTTATTGTCCTATGAACATTGAAAAGGCTCAAACACCCCTTTCCGTCACATAAAAGTGTCGATATTTATCGCCCAGTCATATAAAATTGCCACGTTCATGTAACATGATGGTTGTTACTTCTTGTAGTTTGGATTCCAGCCGAAGAACCATTTTCTAAGAATCCTACTGCTGGACCGCCCTAGGAGCTCTCCTCCCCACTCTTCCTTAGCCCTTCATAAGCATCTCCAAGACCTATCTAAGGGACATTCTCAATTATTCTCTCTTAGTGAGTTTCAAGTTTGACTTCACATCTGTAACATTTACTGAAGAATAAATTCTATTTTAAGCATTTACTGTTGTGAGTTCCTTAATCCCAGTACGCTACTAATCTCACAAATTTTTCCCAGTTTGACTACGGTTTCCTCTTGTATAATAGACTGTCTGAGAGAATAGAATTGTTTGTGACTAATGAATTCTTCCATAAGATTCACATGTGGAATCCCCAGACGCTCCCATGCTTATAGTAGGTATACCGAGCTGAGTTGGCTCATTCCCCCTTTCCGTTGGTAATGCCTCTTTGGTGTCTGTCTCTTCCGATTTTTCAAAACAAAAAAACTACTAATATTCTCGATATGCTTACCACATGCTCCTCTGTCCATTCAGTAAACATGAGATCCCAACCCATAAACTTGTATGTTCCTTAGAACAGACCCGCCTCCTTTAAAAACTCGTTTTTTATGCGCTCTACCCTATTTTGGAATTCATTGGCTATATCCATTCGTAACGCCATATCATAAACCACTTTTAAACATTAATTATACCTCGATCTCCTGACCTATCAATCCTCTCAACGCGTTGAGACATTCGTTTCAACGTATGTAATATTTATATATTTTATGCTATAGAAAATAACTATTTCCTTGTTAAAAATACGTATGTTATTTTATCATTATACCTAAATCTTAAAAGACCAGACAATTATCATTTGTGTTATACCTTATTCTTATCCTTAGAGGACTACTCCTCCTTAATTGAAATTAATTTCCATTTCAAAAATCACTACGAATTAAAAGAATCAGAATCCACTCATTGTCCAAGGGTGTGGTAGAATGTGTTATTTCTAAATAAAGCAATTAAAAAAAAAAAAAAAAAATCATACATAAATTACTTTAATGTTATATTGCTGGTTTGTAGGCACCACTCCTTCCACGACAACACCAAACCCATCTTAATCCACTCATTCAATCCTACGTCCTAGATTTCGCGTAATCCATCAGGCGCATGAAAAGGAGGTGGCTGCGAAAACGCCTGACCTATTATTGGTGGAGTGGTGCCAACAGTTAGTTTCTCCAAGTGTGTATCATGACATTTTATTATATTTCTCTCATTTTTACAAGTTTTATTTATTTTAATACAATTGAGAATTCCAATAAATAAATGATCACTGAATATTCATGGAAGTATTCAACTAAAAAATGGCAATGGTTTCACCACTTTGTTTTATAAAGCGAACACTTAATATTTACTGAATGCAAATTTTTAAATAATATGAAACAAATTTAAATTTATTCCAATTTAATATTTGCATTTGTTTGGTCAGTGTCGTGGCAGTTAATATTTAAATTTAATATTATAAATAAATGGCGTGGTCTAGTGGATAGAGCACTAGTCTACACTGTTCTCCGGGTTTGAGCCCCGGCTGAGGCAGAATTATTTATTCTGTTATTTCAGCCGTGGAGTGATCCTAGGGTTGAAGACCCTCCTAGGGCAAACCCAGCTTCTATAAAGAGGCTACCCAAAAATGGGGAGAGAGGAGGAGGAAACCTGGCGGCTCGGCAGGACCAAGACCTAATAGTCCATGGGCCAGCAACGAAAAGTGCAACCCATTTTACTATAAGTTTTAGTATACTTTATGCAAAGCATCTCATGCTAGGAAGATAATCGGAATCAAGTAAACCATCAAGTATTTAATAAGCTTTCATTTGAGTGGTAAAAGACATTTGTATGTTCAATATTCAACGACATAGAGGTATTACCAGAAAAAATATTTTTTTGGAAAACGAGATATCACTCTTTTCTGACATTATTATGACTACTATCATGGAAACGGCTCATCTTATGAGGATAATCATAAAAAAAAAAAAATAAAAAAAAAAATAAAAATAAAAAAAAATATATATATATAGAAAGTTAAATCACCTTTAATTTGAGTTGCAAAATATGGCTTTGTGACTAATAGTTATATAGATATGATTCTCATACAATACCAAAAAACCGAGAAATTTCTTATTTTTGTCATTATTTTGGTTGATATCATGGAAACGGTGGTTCCTAACGGTATAACGGTTATAAAATACCTTACTAGGCGTAAAATTAGCTTTAATTTAAGTAGTAATAGAATCCGTAGGCCTAATACTCACCGTCATAATGCCAGTGCAATGGTTATAGGATTAGGAATGATGAATAGGCGTCTAACATAGTGGTTTTTTACGCCATACACTTGTTTGGTAAATTATGTGGTATGAATTTTAGTTTAACAATCAAATATGTTTTCCCTTTATAAAATTAAAGTTATACTGCTTGCATACAGATAAAGTAATAATATACATACATATATACACACACATATATGTATACATACATATATATATATATATATATATATATATATATATATATATATATATATATATATATATATATATATATATGTATGTATTTTTTTTATGACTTTTTTACTATTTTTTTAAATTTATTTATTTATTTACTTTTATTTTTATTTATTTATTATTATTATTATTTTTTTATATTTATTATTATTTTCTTTTATAATACGTTACTTATAACTACTAGAATTGGAAAACATCTAGAGGCTAGAGCGCTGTAATTAATTTGGCTTTTTTCAGGAATCTGAACAGTCTGGTTATGACGTCCTCGCAGTCTAACAGTGACTCTTTAAGAGCACGGCCAAGCTTTGCAAAGGTTATATGGGTCATAAGTTCTGTCCCTAAAAACTTGTCTGCTGCAGTTTCCCACTCACCTGTGAATGGCAGACTAGCTTCGTTTAATTCGTATTATCGAGTAGTATTATAAGGTTAATAGGAAAATGGTGATCAAATGAGTAAAATTTCGTCCTTTTAGTCCCTTTTTGAACGGCCTTCATTTTGTAATCCATCCGTTTTGAGTTGGCAGTCGTGTATTTTTTGCTTTACCATGATAGGTGCTTTGCATAAAACATACTAAAGAGATAGGTAAAATGGGTTGCATTTTTCAACCCTGGCTCACGGACTACAATCACCTCCTTTGGTAGTAAAACAGTTCGAATCTCTATATGTACTTAACCCAAGACCAAGACCGGTACATGTACAGCTTTATTTATTTTCTATTTATTAACTTCTATGAATAAATAAATAAAAAATAAATTTATTTTTTTTATTTTTTTCAGGGAGCTACTCATGGAGCAACTCACGATGGGCTTCACTATCTTGAAAAATATAAAATTTAACAGACTTGTATGAAATATATTTATACGATAAATATTTTAAATAAAGGTACTTTATGAATTAAGTACTTTAGACTTTTTAAAGCTTTAATCAGTTATTTCAAATACCTTTAATAGTTATATTTAATATTTAATAATTATTTGATACATCTAATTTAATCTTATATCCAAGAATTTATAAATCTGGTGCATGCAGCACACGACTTTCACATATCTCCGTTATTGAAATCTATTTTCAATAAAAAAATTTTACAGGTGGAAAAAGGTTAAAGCATTAAATTAATTTTAGAAGCAATGACATTTTTCAGATCAAATAATCTACCAATAGAGAATATTATCTACAACAATCACATTTCATGGATTCACTTTTCGTCACTTTCCAATTTATAACTTCGTATATAATGTAACATATTTCTAAAATGTTTAGCTTTCTAACGGCATTATTTATCCAATTACTATTATTATGTTTAATTTTGTAACAATTTCCTATCAATTAAATTCCCAAATAATGCCAAGTTGATGCTAATTTCATTGAAAATTAACAGATAAAGCAGACAAATACGTTTATTTATTTAATTTTCATTTTCTTAGATACATACAATAGCAAATATTATTTAAAATTATTCTTTTAATCTTTTCGAAGTAAATGTAAGATTAAATGGTATATTATTTCAAAACTTTCTTTCTTTTATTATTTTTATTTTTTTTAACTGTATATATAGCATTTCCAAGTCAAATTCAACCTTTTCCAAGTCAAATTCAATCTTTTCCAAGTCAAATTCAACTTTTTCCAAGTCAAATTCAACCTTTTCCAAGTCAAATTCAACCTTTTCCAAGTCAAATTCAATCTTTTCCAAGTCAAATTCAACCTTTTCCAAGTCAAATTCAACCTTTTTCGATTTCAATAAAATAATAAAAATCAAATTAACATGATTTTATATTTTAATGGTTATTTTAATTACACCTTGTGTTTTTAACCCTTGTGGCTTGTTAAGTGTTCCCAGGGGCCTTTCTACATATAATTAGTCACGAATATAATAATAAGTTTAACCGATACTTTGATTTTAAGACATTTGCGATACAAGGTCTGGTAGTCGGATTAGCGGGATTCGTTTTATTTTAGTTTTATAATCGCGGGCGAAAATATTATCAATAGAGGTTTATTTTAACTTTTTCGTATTTATTGAATACTAGGCTCAGTAGCTGCGTTTCCAAAGGTTCGTTACCGATTACACTATTAATTTTAATCGCGCTCGCTCAAATATGGGATTATTATAACTTTTTCGTATTTATTGGATACTAGGCTCAGTAGCTGCGTTCCCAAAGGTTCGTTACCGACTACACTATTAATTTCAATCGCGCTCGCTCAAATATGGGTTTATTATGACTTTTTCGTACTTATTGGATACAAGGCTCAGTAGCTGCGTTCACAAAGGTTCGTTACCGATTACACTATTAATTTTAATCGCGCTCACTCAAATATGGGTTTATTATAACTTTTTCGTATTTATTGGATACTAGGCACAGTAGCTGCGTTCCCAAACGTTCGTTACCGATTACACTATTAATTTTAATCGCGCTCGCTCAAATATGGGTTTATTATAACTTTTTCGTATTTATTGGATACAAGGCTCAGTAGCTGCGTTCCCAAAGGTTCGTTACCGATTACACTATTAATTTTAATCGCGCACCCTCAAATATCGGTTTATTATAACTTTTTCGTATTTATTGAATACTAGCCTCAGTAGCTGCGTTCACAAAGGTTCGTTACCGATTACACTATTAATTTTAATCGCGCTCACTCAAATATGGGTTTATTATAACTTTTTCGTATTTATTGGATACTAGGCACAGTAGCTGCGTTACGGGGGTTCTTTCCCGACCAGTCTATTAATTATTCGTGCGCTCACTCAAATATGGGTTTATTATAACTTTTTCGTATTTATTGGATACTAGGCTCAGTTGCTGCGTTACGGGGGGTTCTTTCCCGACCATTCTATTAATTATTCGTGCGCTCGCTCAAATATGGGTTTATTATAACTTTTTCGTATTTAATCGCTAATAGGCTAATAGTGTAATCGGTAACGAACCTTTGGGAACGCAGCTACTGAGCCTTGTATCCAATAAATACGAAAAAGTTATAATAAACCCATATTTGAGCGAGCGCGATTAAAATTAATGGTGTAATCGGTAACGAACCTTTGGGAACGCAGCTACTGTGCCTAGTATCCAAGAAATACGAAAAAGTTATAATAAACCCATATTTGACCGAGCGCGATAAAAATTAATAGTGTAGTCGGTAACGAACCGTTGGGAACGCAGCTACTGAGCCTTGTATCCAATACATACGAAAAAGTTATAATAAACCCATATTTGAGCGAGCGCGATTGAAATTATTGTGTAGTCGGTAACGAACCTTTGGGAACGCAGCTATTGAGCCTTGTATCCAATAAATACGAAAAAGTTATAATAAACCCATATTTGATCGAGCGCGATTAAAATTAATAGTATAATCGGTAACGAACCTTTGGGGACGCATCTGCTGAGCCTACTATCCAATAAATACGAAAAAGTTAAAATAAACCACTATTGTTAATATTTTCACCCGCGATTATAAAACTAAGATAAAACGAACCCTGCTAATCCGACTACCAGACCTTGTATCGCAAATGTGTTAAAATGAAAGTATCGGTTAAACTTATTATTATATTCGTGACTAATTATATGTAAAAAGGGCCCTGGGAACATTTAACAAGCCACAAGGATTAAAAACATAAGGTGTAATTAAAATAACCATTAAAACATAAAATCATGTTAATTTGATTTTTATTATTTTATTGAAATCGAAAAAGGTTGAATTTGAAATGGAAAAGGTTGAATTTGACTTGGAAAAGGTTGAATTTGACTTGGAAAAGGTTGAATTTGACTTGGAAAAGGTTGAATTTGACTTGGAATAGGTTGAATTTGACTTGGAAATGCTATATATGTAAACTTTTGTTTTATTGATGTTATTATATATTTTTTATTTTATTTTTTTATTTTTTTATTATCATGTTAACATACATTTTTTTTTTGTGTGCATTTTTATAAGAATTTAACTTTTGAGTTGTTTTATTTGTTCATGTTATTAGTTTAATTCTATTGTTTTCAATTATTTTAAACTAAAACTCCAGTGTTAAGACCACATTTTATTTCCTGCTGTATTATTCTGAAGGGACTTGTCCCAGAACAAATAAAGAATTATTATCAATAAACAAAATAAAATGAAGGGACTTGTCCCAGAATTAATAAAGAATTATTATCAATAAACAAAATAAATGTATGGTATATAGTGGCTTTCCTTGTTCACTAATTTTGTTGAAAAAGTTGCAGTAACTTCTCAAGCATATAAGCTTCTTAAAAAAATAAAATTTCAATTTTATACAACTTATAGATTTCCAGCTAGAAATACCACAATCACACACAGACCTATTTGTGTCATTTGGAATAAGAGGACCCTAAAACGTGTATTTCTAGGAAAAAGTATAATTCGAAAATTTTTTAAGATCAATACTTTTCCTTAGTATGTTTATATTTCACACATATATAAGTGGAATCAAAAATCATTTACCTAAATAAATAAATCCTTTAAGGCAGAAATAAGTTTAAATATCGAAATTTCCCTGAAAGAAGGCTTTAATTTCCTACAAATTATTTTTTAAACATTCCAAATCAAAATTTAGGACTCAGTTTGGCCCTAACAAATTGGCCGATCGAATAAGGGGACGGGGCAGGAGAATTTCATTAAATGCAAAAGTGGCACTGAAAGGCTGATTAGAGCCGGCGTCATGTACTCAACTAACTTCCAAACTAAATTAATTAAAAGAACCGACCGGCTTTGGAGGGGAAAGGGGACGAATTTCATTTTCGAATTGAAATGAATTCACGCGGAAAATAATCTGCTCACTCCTGCGGTATACAAAGGCCTTTTAGCCACCTCTTTGTATTTTCTGTATCCTCCTCATCTCTTGTTTGCTACAATATTAATGAAAAAAATGTATTTCGCATCTATTGTCAATAGGCTTGATTTTTGTTTCTCCTTTATACCAACAAAATAGCAAACAAGTAAATAACAGAACAAAGTTTCAAATATTTTGATAGCGATTATAACATTGTTGTGTAAGGTGAGTATTATTACAGATAGAAAAGAGCTGTCTAAAATGATCGAAAAAATATAATGCAATATGAAATATGTTTAATTATTTTTAATTCACATAAAAATGGCACAAAGTTTTGTTTGATGACGTTAGGGCAGGATGGTGAAAACCTTATGAATAAATTGTTGAAAAATAAAATTAATTAGACAACAGAATAGAGGTATGTTTAATTTAAAACTATGTCCTATGTATTTTTTTAACACTGATTTTGTTTTTATTTTATTTATCTATGAATGAAATATATGGAAAGAGAAAGTATTTCGATCGTGATATATTCGAATTCGATTTCTCACCAAAAAAAAACATTTTCGGATCCCTTGAGTCCATATGATCAAGTCTCTGTGGGTCCGCCAGTGTAACTCGAAAAAAGAGTTAAACAAAACTGAAATTTCATACTTTAGGGGCGCATATGCCTGAGAAGTAGTATTTTTAACCAAATCGGCAAACCAGAAGAGCCACTTTATACCATGCGCATTTTGCATCTTTTTTTAATTTTCTTAAAAACGGCTCTAACGGTTTTGAATAAACTCTATGTAATATTTAAAACGCTTTAATAGCATGTAGGTTTCATTCAAATTGAAATATTCTAACAGTGCTAAAATGTCTATATTAAAAATTTTCTTTCACTAAAGTATATTTTATCCCGTGGCTGAGTAGCTAGAGCGCTAGTCTCCCACACCAAAGGTTGGTAGATCGAATCTCAATCCCGGAGGAGCATTTAATAATTAGTGATTCACTCACAGCCTTTTCCAGTACGTGAGACCCGTCAGCCAAATGGTGGCAACTCACCAAAATAGGCGTAGGGAGTGATAACTCAACCCTACAACAATTCCATTGAGTAACGCGTGTGTGTTCTCCCTGCAGATTACACCACACAGCCAAGGGCCAACACGACCTATAGCACCACCGAAAAACAAATATCTTTAGTTTTGTAGATCCAAACAACTGTCTAAAGTAAATAGATCCCGATATATGACCACTTGATCATAGGAATCATTATTTTTAGCATACAATTTTTTTGACAAGAAAGACGCTATTTTTCGCCGACTATATGGGGTCACAATAGTTGTATTAATTAATTTAAAAACAACTGTCTACCACTGCCAACTCAAATCGAGGAATAATAATATAACAGTGTACTCTACCCACTCACTACCTCGTGTCCCTAATTTTGTTTTTAAACGTATATTAAATTATTTATTTTATGAAATATTGTGAATCAACTTCTGCTCTGACAACATATCCTGCCGAATCGTACAGAACCGACTGGAGATAATAGAGAAGGACACGCTATAATGCAGCAGATGGTGCCTAATGAACCGGCCCAAGCCGAAGGCCTCGGTTTGCATCTCAAGGAAGGGACCAAATGCAAATCCCTTGGACACGGCCAATTTGCAACTGTTAGTGATCTCTAATACCAAAGCTGTTATCTTCTCCATTTAGCAACTGTTTGTTCTATTCCTTTGTCAGGCAACATTTATAAATACATAAAGATGTATATGGAACTACATAATTCAGAAATACAATACACGATAATGTCTCTCCTAAGAGAAATGTAGGTTAAAAAAAACCTTTCTCAACCATATGTAAATGTGGCTTTAGCATTTCTCTCCAACTACAAAAAAATTATAAATCATCGATATGTCTATCTATAATTTACTGTATTTCCAAGTCAGGGAAAAATTGAGTTTGCTGACGGACAGGCGAATTCATGAAAAAAGAAATAATCTACTATCAAAATTTATTTTTAGTCATCGATGTACATTTGTAAGTTCGTTTGTTCAAACCAATATAGCTAAGAGATTAATCGTAGCGACAAATGTCATATGACAAAAATATTTTCCAATTAATTTCTGACAAAAGACCAGGTAGCAACACCCATACGGTTAGTTTTTTTTAAATTTTATTTTACCCAAAGCGTGTAAATAAAACCTCGAACACTTAATAGATGTAGCAAAACGGATGAAGGAGCATTTCTCATTCAACCAATGGTTCAAACTGAGGGTGAAAAAAAAGATACGCAATAAAATTTACAATACCTCCAGCCAAAAGACCAATATCCAACAAAAAAATTTAGGAATTTGCCAAAACTGTACGCCCACTGATATACTGATATAGAAGTCAACTACAACATGATTTGGTTATACGTTAGGGTTTTGAAGAAATATAATATAAGAATTATAAAATTACACAGTTTAAATCTTCATTCATATTCTAAATTCATCTGCTTCGAACCTTTGGGTTCGGTAAACCTATTGTTATTTTATTTATTCTAAATCATATATCTCCAACAAAAATAAATAAGTTTTTTATTTAAATTAACTTTCATCTTTTAATAGTACTTAAATTGATTTTAACAGCCGGGGTAAGTGGAAGTTGTGTGTTGCCCGCTGCAGATATTTGTAATACAAACGGTAAATAAATTATTTGGATTTTTTTTTCATACATAAATACTAAAACCGCGATTAAATAATTTAATGGTGAAAATTTGAGTTTATAGCTATTTTTTGATGCCAAATAAAAAAAAAAAAAGGAACGGCGTGGTCTAGTGGATAGAGCGCTAGTCTACTGTTATCCGGGTAATGGTTTCGAATCCCGGCTATGACCGAATATTATTTATTCTATTAATTCAGGCGGGGGGCGACCCTGGGGTATGGAGACCTTTCTAGGGCAGACTCAGCCTCTTCAAATTGGGTACCTAAATTAGGGGAAAGCAATTTTCGGCTAAGCATGATCAAGGCCCAATCACTTCATTGAAGAGCCGTTGTCCTGGAAACAGTACGAATCTCTATATGTACTGAGCCCAAGAACCTTCATGGGCTGTAGAGATACAGGTTTTAAAGCTTTTACGTGAATAAAGCATAAATAAAGATTAATAGGAAGGAACATTTCAATCACCTAGCAGTATGAAATATACTTTAGAACCTACTCTCATACCAAAAAAATATACATAAAGTTTGATAAAAATCGGACTAGATTTTTCGGAGGAATCCGAACACAAACACCGTGACACGATATATTTTTTTTATTTAGAATAATGTAGTCCCTCCTAGAGTAGTATCGTTTGATTATGATTTATAGGCACCCTAGCAGTATAAAAAAAATAAATAAAAAAATTGTTTGCATAAGTTGTCACTATGAGGTTCCTACTACTAACATAGTAGATGCCACAGATCGCAGACCTCCAATGAGCTATAAGCCTGGTACTTTATTGGCCCGTAAGGACAACAGAGAGAGACTCCTCAGCCAATAATATCGAGGCTATAAGATCCGTGAAATCGATAAGTCTTGTCGATATATTGACTCAATAAAATACTGGCTGCCTATGATAGCTCTGGCTGGGGGTTCTTGGGAGTCCCACGAGGCCTCAGGAACTCGACTTTAGCAATCTTAGCTTCTATAGCTTTCTCGTCAAATGTTCTCCCCTTCATCTCTTCATAATATTTATTTCTTTTGTTATCCTACTTTTGCGAATAGGCTTTTAAGAGGTCTTATTTATTTCTGTTGTTTAAATTATAAATTTTGAAAATTAAATAAAAATAATTATTTTTCATTATATTTTTTTAAATGTTTTAGTATTATTGTTTTATTTTTAATCTCAATTAATTAGAAAAATACTCGTTTTTTATAAATTACATACATAACTATTATATATTAAACACAACATATGTTTAAATAAAACAGCTGTTAAAATTTTGAGAGTAATATTTTTTTTTTTTTTATTTATTAAGAAATAATAAAATCTGCCACCTTCTGGGGCAATGAGTATTACAGATATAAGAAATCATTCATTCCATATGTACATTGGAAATAAAATAAAAATAAATAATAAATAAAGATCAAACAAAGAAGAAAGGAAAAAAAAATATATATACATAAAATTAAATGAATAGTTATAATTAAAATAATAGTAAAAACCTTGAACACATTCATACCTATTTACAATATTTACAAACTGCCCCTGGGATCAAGGAATCAAACCTCGAAATCCACTAGTGGATGTCAAGGCACAATGCCAGAAGATCCCAGCGCCTCTCATTCAGCCGCGTCACTGGTCTTGAGAGTCAGTGGAGGCTGAGCGAGGGCGCTAGAGCCACATGCACTCAAGGCATGAGTGGAGAAGCCAGCCATTGCCAGCACGCCAATGACATATTTATAAGAGATCTTTGGGCCACTGCCGCTTCAACCTGCGAGGAGGATTATAGGGATGTTTGGAACTGGATAGGGAGTGTGCCAAGCGATTAGGAATCTGAGTAAGCTTCTGATGGAAGACTGAGAATAATGAGAGTAATATAGAGTAATAATTTATGGTTCCTAAGTATGTAATTATTTAGTAGCAACAATAGGAGACGATGGATAAATTAAAATCAAAACGTGCAATTTTTAAAAGTCAGCTTACAAGACTGGATGAGTTATTACAAGAATTTTAAGGATCATCACTATTAATTGAGGAAATCAATTACCATTGTGAAAGGTTAAGGGAAATAAATGGCAAATTTTAGGAGGTTCTTGCTAAAGTACGTGAAGAAAACCTTTCTGAACTATTAGATAAAAGGTTTAATTTTAAAGGTGTATATAAAAAAACTAATTTTGAAATTGGTTTTATTTTTTTAAAATAAATTCAATATAGAAACCTTAGTTCATAAAACATTATTTTTAAATTATAATCAAGTGGCTAGAAAGTCGAAAATGTTAATTAGGAAATTAAGCGTTTCAAATTTCTCTCAAAGGTTTGATAATTTCTTAAAACTTAATGAAATTTGACAAGATGAAAAGAAAGTTTTAATATTTTTAAATTCTCTACCTCCAAATATTTACCAAAAACTAAGAGAAATAAGCTTCCTTATGAAATTGGTTATAATGAATTTTAAAAAACTCTTTCAGACTATCTTGATCCACGTTCTAACATTCGGGCAGAACTTCATAAGTTTATCTCTGAATAGAAACAAAAAAGAACCATGTTCTCATGATCGAAATTTTTACAGGAAGTAGGACTATGAGTAAGCTATATAAAAAAAACTAACATAATAAAAAATAAGTGAGTATTTTTTCCTTTATGAACATTTAACTCGCTTAAAGTTTAGTTTTTTGTTAATTTTTTAAACCGCTATTTAGGTAATGAGTCGTGAAGACAAAAAATAATAAGAACATCCTTATTAAATAGTTTGGTTATGAATCGATGCTCACAAAATTACCAGAATTTGAGAGATTTTTCCAACATACGTTTTCAGCTAATTTAAGCCGGCTGCAACATTAAAAGTATGGGCCAGAAAAATATTTCATCTCCGGTTTTATACACATAAAAAGGCACAGGATAACTGGTAAATAAAATCTCGAAAATCAAAAATGTTGGGCAGAACAAAAATAAGACAATTTTAAATGGATTGACCCTTGATGAATCAGAAATAGGTAATAGGTAGAAATAGGTAACGTGTAGACAAAAATTATATATATTTTATCAGCTATATATTCGATATAACAAATACATTTGCGATAAGGGATAAAATATCGCATTATTCTAGAAAGAAACCATTGCTTTCAAAGAGTACTATTTCCTTGGAATCAAATTATTTTATTATGAGTGATGACAAGTTGGCATGTCGATGAGCGTGATGTCCTTCGCATGTCCTATCTCTTATAGGACATCATCACCTGGCATAGATTATATGTTTTAGGGCTCAATTAAAACTTTATCGACATATCCGTGGAACTATCGAATAAACGTTGACAGGCATCAAAGATGAAAGAACATAACAGAATACAAAAAAAAAAAAAAAAAAAAAAAAATACAGTAACGGTATAAATACAACATTAAATGATATCAGGGTTTTTTTTACTTAATAATAAAAGAATAATAAAAATCTGGTGAGTACCACACACGACTTTTTCTCAATTTCCTTATTGAAATCAATTAAATGATTCTAGAAAAAAATTGGACATGAAAAAAAGATTAAAGAATTTCATTAAGTGATGGAAAAATGTTCAGAAATATGAATTATTATCTAATTTAATCATTTAAGTTTATACCCTTCACATTACTCTCTATTACTTTATACAACTTTGTAAATAACAATTTTATGTAAAATCATTAGCTTAACGACAGTATATTATACATCTGTATCACCAATCTTTTGTTCGAAAAGCTTAACTTAAAAAAATATATATATATACACGTTATTAACTTATTATATCTTCCATATTTACTTTCACTTACTATATATAGTAAGGAAAAGTATTGCCATCGTGAAAATTTTCTAATTCACGTTTTCAACAGAAATCCACGTTTTGGGGTCCCCTGAGTCCAAATAACCAAGTCCCGAAAAAAGGTGTGTGTGTGTGGTAACTCCCGGGCGAAAACGACAGTCCTATGAAACTGAAATTTTATATTTAAGACAATTATACGCCCGAGATGTTACAACAATCTTTTCACCAAAATCAACTAACTACAAGGGCCACTTTATACTATGCATTTTGCACCTTTTTATGATTTTCTCAAAAACGGCTGGAACGAATTCGATTAAACTTTATATATCGATGGAAATTTTGATACGCTTTAATATGATGTAGGTTTCATTCTAATTTAAAAAGTCTGACAGGGCTTAATTGCCGATATTTAAAATTTTCTTCCTCTAAAGTACCTTAAAGTTTGTAGATTTAAAAAAATTGGAACATCATCTTATTAGTATTGATAAATAAAGTGTAAATATGCAGGTTGAGCGAATTCGATAAACAACTAAAAGAGAAAAATGCAAACTATTTTTTTATACAATTTTTGGGTTTTCGAACACAAGAATAGTAATATAAATGGATAATACACCGTTGGATAGCTAAATATTTTAGAAATAGTTTTATCTAATACACGAAATTTTAAAGCTTAACGGAGCGTGAAGAAAAGCCAATAAAGCTAACTGATTGTCGTTGATAAAAATATAATAGATTATTTATTAAAACACATGTTTCTATTGAAATTTAAAATTATTAATGCTTTAACAATTTATTTGTATCTGTTATATGCATCTAAAAATTCTTAAATTTATTTTAATAGCGGAGGTAAGTGAAAGTCGTGTGTTGCGCGCACCAGATGTTTATCAATGCCAACGAGATGAAATACATTTTTTTTTAATTTACATAATTAATTATACATCATTAGAGGAAAATTTAAAATTTTGGTATTCAAGCCATTTCAGACTGTTTCTACCTAAATAAAACCTAATTGAAATTGAAGCCCATTACATTGCTGAAAGCATTACGACATTAAATCTCAGCTAAATTGAATAATATTAAAAAATAATGGGGATGAGAAAATCACCAAGTTTTAGACGGAATACGCCATGCAAAATCTATTTCTGTTTCTAAAAATATCATTTTACAAATCGGGGACTAGGTTCACTCCTACTCCTAGCTAAGGGTCAACAAGGGCATTAAAAACTAAAGAGCTGAAGACAAGACAACCGCGAGATCTTGTTGGTGGCCAGAAACCGGTAACTATGGCTAACCGGTTAGCTAGCCCGCAAGCCCTCATATAGTCTCTTCGCGGCTAATCTCTCCGGTCAGCCGACCTGTTGATGTCATCCGATTATGGATGCGGTTTCTCATCCTCAGGTAGGTTTTCAATACATTAAAATATTTTTTCCTTTTCTGATTTTTCCATTATTATTTATTGGGTTGAATGATTCACGATTACAAAATTAAAAGATTTTTTTTTTTTTTTTTTGTTTACCGAAATTTTCTCTATTAATTTAGATATATTTCTGAAAAAGTAATGGCAGCTTTTCCTTACACTCTAAATATAGTTTGGAATCCTTAGAATTTACAAACTCAGAAAACCCATTTTCTTCTTTGATGAATACAATTTTGTAGATATCTAAACAAAAATGTGTAGGTGTCTAAGAAGAAAATTAGTAATTAGTTGGTGAGAGACCCGAAACGTAGGGTGGGTGGAGTAGAGTCATATAGTCAAGCTTCAAAAATATTCTTGATGTAGCGTAGTTCTTGAAACACTGTGGGTCCTTTCCGATTTTAAAGATGACTTAATTATTGCTAATTTCGAATTAAAAAAATAAATGATCTTGTATAGAATTCAGCATTTTTAAATATTTAATAAACTGCAGGCAATCAAATTCTCAAAAGCCCACTAAACAGTAATCATCACATTTTTTTCTATATTTTTTAAAAATCATTTGGGCTCTTAGGGAAAGCATTGCGATCGTGAAAATTTTCGAATTCCAGTTTTCAACCGAAATACACGTTTTAGGGTCCCCTAGGGTCCGCTGACTCCAAATAACCAAGTCCTGCAAAAAGGTCTGTGTGTGTATGTGTCCGTGTGTGGTTACTCCCGGGCAGAAACGAAAAGTCCTATGAAACTGAAATTTCATATTTAAGACAAATATACGCCCGAGAAGTTACAAAATCTTTTTCATCAAAATGAGCTTACTAGAAGAGCCACTTTATATGATGTATTTTGCACCTTTTTTCGATTTTCTCAAAAACAGTTCCGACGATTTTGATTAAACTCGTTATATCGATGTAAAATTTAATAGGTTTCATTCTGATTAAAATAGTCTGACGGGGCTTAAATGCCGATATTTTAAATTTTCTTCCTCTAAAGTACCTTTAATTTTGTAGATTCTATAAAAATGACCATATTATCTTGTTATCATTTATAAATAACAGCTAAATATATAAGTTGTGCGAATTTGAAAAACAACTAAGAGAGAAAAATATTTTTTCAATGCAATTTTTTCTTCTTTTTTTTTTTAACTTAAGAGCAGTAATATACATGTATAATATACCGTTGGAAAGCTAAAGATTTTAGAAAAATATTATCTCATTAAAAGTTAATAGAGAGTGACGAAAAGCCGATAAAACTAACTAATTATTCTAGATATCAATGTAATAGATTTTTTAATAAAACACATGTTTCTATAGAAATTCAATTTAATTAATTCTTTAATGGTTTAACTCATCTTTATCTCTAACTGCATTTGAAAATTATTTAATCGATTCTAAAAAAGGAGGCAAGTGAAAGTCGTGTGTTGCCCGCATCATTTTTTTTTCCTTTACTATCGCTTTGATCATCGAACCAGAACCAAAACAGTTGTTTTGTGTTTTTCTTCCACTAAAGCTGGTAGAACATTGTCATCAAGGGAAGAACTTTTACAACGAACTTTTTCGTCTTTCAGGCTGAAAGGTCTCAGTAAATACTGAATTATTTTATTTCGCAATGTTACAGAGATAAGTAAACATTTTCTTTTGGAAAAGGATTAATAAGTCGACAATCATATGAATGAATAATCCAGCAAACGTGCACAGCACAAAGGAAATTATTATATTGTTGAGTATTTAGAGGGAAACTTAAAATCGTGCATTAGTTTTAGAACAACCAAATAGGACTGTATATATTCATCTCATATCACTATTACTAATTTTCATTTAGAAACAAAATTGTAATATATTTCAATAAAAAAAAAATCTTTAGCTTTTCAACCAAATAGGAAAAGAGGATAATACTGGTTCTTAAGTATAACAAAAAGTGAACTGTACGTTAAGAGTTTAAAAAATAATTCTTACGATTTTTTTTTAACCCATAGAAATAGTTTAGTGAATATAACTAATTGTAAGCTAAAGGGTGTATGGTCAGCTGTTGATATGATGTTATGTTATGTTTTCGCCGAAACGTGGACAATTTTTTTTTTTTAAATATACATAAAACTGACTCCTTATTTTTTTCCGACAACAATGATAAGCTTGCTTACGTACATATAATGATACATATTTTTCATATATGTGATGAATATTTTTTTTAAATCCTGAATAGGACAGAGTTAAGTTCCTATGGACACTTGCAGTTCCCAAATATTGGTATTCAACTGCTTATGCCGTCGAAGAGCAAACAGAATAATCTTCAATGAATTATTCATCCAGTCCAACAATTCGGTAACCTTCGTACAGTCCTTCTATTTTGGCGAAAAACTTATATCTGGAGGAATTGGTGTATATCAAATACATGGCTAGTCAAAATGATGATAGAAATAAATTTTGAACTTATCGAGTATTATTCGTCATGAGCTTCATAAAAACGAATGAAAAATTGTTAATTAACCGACATAAATTTCTTCTTTAAATGTGTACGACGTCCATGAAGACCTTTAAAAATAAAATCGAAAAAAGAAGTTTTTAAAAAAAAATCTCAAAAACCGTTTGAATTAAAAAGCTAAAAAAATAGGTGAATTCATTTTATTCGACACCTAATTGATTACCCAAGTTTTAGTCAAAAAAGCAGCGAGGGCAGATTTACCATTTCTATCCGGCTAAACCCTTTCTTCAATTCAAACACTCATTAAGGTATTACTTTCACTTACTATATATAGTAAGTGAAAGTATTGCGATTGTGAACCTTTTCGAATACTATTTTTCAACGGAAATGCACGTTTTAGGGTCCTCTGAGTCCAAATAACCAAGCCCCGCAAATAGGTCTGTTTGCGTGTGTGGTAACTCCCGGGCGGAAACGAAAAGTCCTAATAAACTGAAATTTCATATTTAAGACAACTATACGCTCGAGGTGTTACAAAAACTTATTCATCAAAATCGGCTAACCAGAAGAGCCACTTTATACCTTGCTTATTGCACCTTCTTATGATGTTCTCAAAAACGGTTCCGACGATTTTGATTAAACTCGCTATATAAATGTAAAATTTAAGAGGCTTTAACATCGTGTAGGTTTCATTCTGAATAAAATTGTCTGACAGGGTTTAAGTGCCGATATTTAAAATTTTCTTCCTCTTAAGTACCTTTAATTTTGTAGATTCTATAAAAATAACTTTATTATCTTGTTACTACTGATTAAAACAGGTAAATATATAAATTGAATGAATTCGATACCTAACTAAAGGAAAAAAAATGAAAAAATATATTTCTTAGTGCAATTTTTTGTTTTCGAACATAAGAACAGTAATATATATGTATGATATACTGTTTGAAAGCTAAATATTTTAGAAAAAATATTATCTCATACACAAGCTTTTAAAAGTTAATAGAGAGTGATGAAAAGCCGATACTAACTGATTATTTTAGACAAAAATATTATAGATTTTTTAATAAAACACATGTTTCTATATAAATTCAATTTAATTAATTATTTAATAGTTTCATGCATTTTTATCCCTAACTGTATTTGAAAAATCTTTCATTTATTTTAAAAATGGAGGTAAGTGAAAGTCGTGTGTTGCCCGCACCAGTTTTTTTTTTTTTTTTTGTGGAAGTCATACACATTCAAAGAAGAAATTTTTCTAAAACATAGCTTTTATCCAATCATTTTGTTGATTGAAATTTTTTTACAAGCAATGTAATTCAAAATTCTTGTGGAAAAATAATCAGTTTTTATTTTTTGTATTGTTCCACCACTTCAAAAAAATTGAAATAATTCCTGTGTAGAGGAGTATAAAACACATTTTCTGAAAGAAGAAGTGATTGGCACTTTTAAAAAAAGTTAAAAAAAAAATACATATTTTGGTGGTTTTCTTTTTTCCGCTAAAAATTGGCTTTTCATTTAAGAATCACGATCATATAATTTTCATAACTTTGACTCATAAGAAACAGAGAAAAAATCATCATTAATTAATTTCAAATTTTACTAATAAAAAGAAATAGAAAAGGAGGTTTTTAAGAAAATCTCGAAAACCTTTTGAATTACAAGCTTGTATTGTATTGAATTGTTTTTATTCGACACCTACTCTATCCCCGAAGTTTAAGTAAAAAAAGCCGCGAGGTCAGATTTACCATTCTTACTCGGCTATAAACCTAGCTGTAATTAGTTTTTGTTACCTTATTTGAAAATAGCACGGAAGGTTTATCACAATCTTTTAAAATAAGTGATTTATCTCGGAAGGAATTTAAGAAAGTAAAAAAAAAAAAAGTATGACTAATGAACCAGTTATTATTGGGAAATCACAGCTTCCATTCTTGAACAGACATCCCAAAACAGAATGAGCTATGCCAAATAGAGATCCTGGGCAAAAACACGGCACCCCATCATTTGCTAAATATAGAAGGCAAACAGGAATCCAAGGCTTCCGAGATGTTTGTCCAGGCAACCGCATAAACGTGATTTAACTATGGGCACTTCCATCAGCGAATCCTATACAGAACAGACCTCTCTTTGTAAACCTCAGCTTGAAATATAAGGCTACTTTTTCATGTTTGATTCTGTCGTAAGAAGGAAGGATAAAAATACCAAAATTGCAAGGATAGATATAAAATAACAGCTTCGGATTTTGTTTATTTTTGCGTGCGGCATTTCTAATGATGGATAGGTATTATTATTTAAATGCCCATGCTAAAGAGATAATAGGGCATCATTCTACATCAATGAGGGCATTGCGGGATACAAAATTACAAAGGCTTACTTTCAGGTATATTTGAAGCATTAGTGTCAAGTTATTCACTTCAATTTTTGATACATTCATAATTAATTGTACGTTGTATTCATAAATGATATAAAAAGGAATGGACTAAGTCTATTTCCCGGTTTTATTATTTTAAATTATTTATTTATAAATTCGAATCCATAATTCGGCAGAATATTATTTATTCTGTCATTTCAGCTGAGAGGGAGAGGGAAGAGTAAGGGGGGACTCTGAGGTATGGAGACCCCTTGGGGAGACACAACCTCTATAAAGCAGGTAAACAAAAAAATGGGAGAAAACCTGGTGGCTAAGCCTGATATTTGCCTAATCACCGATTGCACGACCGTAACAGAACGAATGTTTACGACAGTTTTTTTTATAAAATAAATACCGAAATAAAATCCTCCCAGCGCCGAGACTTGAACTTGTAATTATTTGGTTTCAAGTTTTCGGTTCTCTGTTGCTAGGCAACGCGTGCTCAAAGCAATGCGCGCTCAGCCACCCCTTCCTCGGTTTTGATTTTCATCGTTTTTAAGACTGAAGCGAATCATAAACATCTCTATAAGATTTGTCTTTAGTACATCTAGGTCACATGTTACCCAGTTATACAGCGAGTTAAAGTGGCTTCTTCTCACAAGTAGCAGAAAATATTTCCTGCTTTATCGTACCTTTACCTAACCATTAACTCCCAACATTCTCTCTATATCCATAGTCTCCTTCAATTTTAACCCTCAGCTCACTCTCTTGAAACAAGATCCCGCCATTCTGACCTTTAAGTTCTTACCTACAAAACTAAAACTTTTGATCGTTGTTTTAATATCTGCTCTACTACCATCTGGAATTCTTTATCAACCCATATCCGCCATGCTGCCTCTCGATCCTCATTCAAATGCCAACTTTTCCTGTACCTCCTATAATCCCAAACTGACGCTCAACAATTATGATATTGCAATTTTAAGTATTGAATTTTGAATGAAGAAAATAAGTAAAAATCCAACTGTTTAAATGTATATGTTGTTTGTCAAATTATTTATTTTTCATTCTGTCCAATACCTTCGTTTTCAGAGGATTTTATTTTTTATTGTATAATACTTCTTCTTCTTTCTTATCTCAATATTTTAAATAATAACTATGTTATTGTTGTCTGTTGGCCAGATATATTATATTATTTCATATTTCAATGTGTCATATGTTATAATTAAGGGTATAATAATAATAGGGTAAAATAATTTTTTCTATTCTATTCTATATCGGTACTTCTTGAGCTCATAAAAGGATACATTTAGCATAAGTAATACACATAATTTAGATAGATTTCACATTTCGGTTACTGAAGCCGGGTCATTATTAACATTCAGAAATAACTCTTTCAAGTTCCTTTTCATTTGAAGGATTCGCAAACCTTGAAATTCCTTTTAAACACTTCACATCTTTTTATGAAGGCCCTTAAAGCTCCGGGAACAGTGTTATTGTCAGAGCATTCTGTTTACACTGGCCCAACTACTCTCCCTGGCTATAAATAACCTTCGCCAAGATCCAATAAGCTATTTCAGTTTACCCTTCCCAAGATAATCTGTCTTAATCTATAATTTGGATCCCCTCGTAAACAACACTCTTTTACGATTGGCATTCCCCCTTTCCCGTCTTTAAGCAAATACCACCCATTTGTAAGTTTGACGGCAAGTATTGGAAGCTGTAACAACGCTAGTTTTACTCATATTAGTAAGCGTTTTCAAGTTATAAATGGAAATCCATCAATAGAATTCGAATAACATCTCAGAACATTCTGGTTGTAGTTGATTCCCAAATGGAATAGATAGAGAAATAAATAACCAATTCCGAATATTACCTAAAATAACTTTCTAAATTAAAGGCACTTACTCGCTGAAAGGCGCTAAGAAGGAAGACTAAGAAAATAATAATAATAGGCTTACCGAACCCGAGGGTTCGATGCCGATACCACCAAACTTCGCCTGCACAGACTCGTCTAATGTTCGCCGGTCAAGCCCAAGCCCCCGAGATCAGCTTTAACGCAATCCTCCCATCGCCGCTACGGCCTACCTTTCGGACGCCTCCCAGTCGGATCAGCAAATACCAACTTTTCGGAATCCGTTTCTCACCGAGCCCAACAATTTTACTCGCCCATTTGAGTCTCCGCGACGCTATTAATTCAATTAAATAAATGGTGGTTAAATAAGTGGTTAAATAGCTCAATTAAATAAATAAATGGTCTGGAGTCAGACGCGCTACCGTTGCGCCACGAGGTCTTGACTAAGAAGAAAAAGCTTTCTAAAATCAAGAACTAAATTTAAACAACTAAGTCTAATGAGTATAACGCTATTACATTAAACTGAGACGGATAACCTCATGATAGGAAACAACAAAAAATTTACCACATACTGTTTTTCCTTAAAAATATGATATAATAAGTTGAAAATTTATGGAAAAATAAAAACAATATGTAAATAAGTCTGTTATAAATACATTTATTTTTTATTTTTCAATATGTTCAACACAATTATGTTCTAAAAATTGTTTTTGTTTTTGGTTTATTATTTTCAATAATGAATCTTTTAATGGACAAAAAAAAAAAAATTACCTCTCCCCCCTCAAAATTTGAGAGCTTACGTTTCAAGATGCGTAGAAGTAGAATAACGAATTAAAAAATACCAAATTTTGCTTTTAGTGCCATTTGATAGAGAATTAAAGCTTCGACAAAATGAAAAAAAAAATCATTGAAATTGGTTAACAACTAGCTGAGATATTGTGGTTTTTAAATCAGCGGTAGTGATATGATATTTTCCTTTGAATTATTGCTTTTCATATTATTTAATTGCCTATCAACAGCTAGATAAACAGTTATAATCTAATATTGTTATTTAGAAATACTAAACCATTGTGTAATAATTTGCAGCGTTTTTATTTTTTGTAAATACATTCATTCATAATTGTAAATAGTAGTTAATTATGTTTATTTGGTCTGTTTGCCAGGCATGTTGTATATTCCAACTGTATATACCCGTTATTCTTAAAGGACCTAGTCCCAGAATAAAAATTATTTTCTATTATTTTCTAAATTCTTAAATCATTAAACTACATTGAAGAAGAAAATTAATGAGCTATGGAAAATAATATATTATCACTTTATAAAAAAAAAAAAAAAATATGTTATATATCATTTAGGCATTTAATGATATTTCAAAAATAAAATTAGTTAACTTAAAAATTAATAACATTAACATTAAGATATTTATTCACTCACAAAAGCTCTTCTGCAAGTTTCAATAATGTATATTTGTGTTTACATTCCAGGTACTTACCTGAAAAAGAAAGAATAAATTAGATAAAAATTATTAAGAAAAAAATTGAAATGCAATAAAAATATTTATTTTTTTTAATTATTGAAATTTACAACTGTATTAGTAAATACAGCAAGTAACTTGGCTCATAATATAGATAATATACATGAAAAGACTCGAAGAGAATATACCTATTGGCAGCACTTCACTAGGTAATCTAAAATAGAAGGTCTCGAGGCCATCTTCTTTTCAGATGCCTCGGAGGATTGTCAGGAATGGAAGAGGAAGCCAGGATTGAAACTAGTGGGTTAATGTGGGAGTGGAGTTTGTCATGGAAAGAATGATACCTCGTACGGGCCAAATCAACAACATTTGGGACATTGAGGTCTTTATGGATGAGTTTGTTGGTGACAAAGTAGGGATCATTGAGGACTTTTCGAAGGATTTTGGATTGTAAGGATGAATACAGGAAGATTTTGATGGTTTAGTAGAGCCCCAAAGCTCAACTCCGTACGTCCAGATAGGCCTTATGATGGTAATATAGATGAGTTTTTGTAGTTTAAGTGGAAGGTTAGAGCGTCTGTCCAGTAAGTGTTGAAGTAAGCGAAAGCGTTGGGCAGTTTCTTGTCGTTTCAGTCTTGTTTGCGGATTCCAAGTTAGTCGTTTGCCAAGTAGAAGTCCTAGATAGCGAATCTGCTCAACCGGGACTAGCGGAATATTATTAAAGGACATTGTAGGACAGGACGTCGTAGGTTTACGACGAAGGGTAAAGGTAATTTGGTGGGATTTGTTGGAATAGATTTTGATTCTCCAATTCTGAAACCATACTCCAAGGCCTCTGATGTGCGATTGAAGAGTTTGAGAGGCAATAGTAGGATCATTATTGACTGATAACACACAAGTGTCATCAGCATAGATAGAAAGGAAGGTGTCAGGATGGGTTGGGATATCAGCTGTTTAGACAGTGTATAGAAGGGGTCCAAGGATACTGCCTTGAGGAACGCCAGCAGACTGAGTAAATAGGGATGAATAGGAACTATATAAAAATATTAAATAATCCATTTACTACTTATTAACTAAGAAGCGTTAATAATCCATTGAATAACAAAATTGTTTTGACTTGTACTTAAGTATAAATGAAATATTTGGTAAAGAAAGTATTACGGTCGTAGAAATTTTATAATTTAAGTTTTCATCGGAAATACACGTTTTAGGGCTCCATCTGTCCTTATGACCAATTCTCGAAAAAAGGTGTTTGTGCGTGTATCTATGTGTATTAGTGCGGTTATATGTATATTGTCGAAAAGGAAGGTTGTATGAAACTATAATATCATATTTTAAAACCGTTTGCACCTAAGATCTTAAAGCAACATTCAACATCAAGAGTCATTTATTTTTTAGGAAAAAAAATTGTTTTTCATTTAAATACAAAATTTTAATAACATTTTTTTAGGGGTGAGGAATCTTAATCCGAGCACACTTTTTAAGAAACCTTATAAATGTACTGAAAGTACTGTTTTGACGAGATTATTTATATCTTTAGTCATTTCTAAGCATAAAACTTAAATATTTTAATTATATTTTTAATCATTCAGTTTTGAAATAGGGTAATTTTGACTTATTTTTCAACCGTTACTAGAACCGAGGACGTTAAACAAAATGTGTGTTTCGCGCACAAACATTCCGATTTTCTACGCAACTACTGGGAAGTGATGGCCTCTAATATTTTGCATTGCCTAATGGTTTAATGTCTAGTTTCAACTAAAATAATTTCATCAAAATCGGTGCGACAAATTTGGAACCCTCTACTTGTTAATACTAATGTTTAGTATTGTTTGATAAGTGATAAAAGCATACATTTTTCAAGGAAGCGAGCTCAAAGCCAGTAGATAACTGTTGGTTTTTTTAATGGGAGTAAACCGGATTTGACCGCCAGACATTGGACAAAATCACCAATTTAGTTGGACAAAAGTCAAGTCAAAAGTTTGGAGTCTAGTGCTTCACCTTTTTATTATTAATTGGCAAGACCCTTAATACTAATATTTCCCACGATACCGTGTTTACAAATAAATAGTAAATGAGTGAATCATTCCTGTCCATACAAATGCCTAATAACCGGCAATGGGATTATCTTTATTTGTGTTTAGCTCAAAGTATTTTTGCTTTTATTTAACAATGGATATTGCTAAGACAGGTAAGACATTATATTTCCAAACTCGTTATTGAATATACATTGCAATCTACCTGTTGAGATGATTTAGTAAATTTGTAAATGTAAGACCCTATTCACTAACGAAAAACTATATAATCCCCAAGCTACCCCAAGGATTTGTTTCATCAATCCTTCTGGTCTTTGAATTTTACAAAGAATTTTTGCGATTTTTTGCTTTTTGAGTGACACAGATTTTTTTCAGACACAACACTCCGTATCAAATGTTTTACTACTTATAATTTGAAGAGTTTATTAAATGATATAAAATACGTCTATTAACAGGTTTCAGGAACTTCGAGCCATAATTAGATTTTTCGTATTATTTTTCCCGTATTGTGGGACTTCAAATGTAAAATATAAGGTTTAAGGTTTTAAATTTTAGCAAATAAATTTGATGTTTGACCACTGTGCGCTCGCCAATCGTGTAAACAAATGTTTTAGTTTTTTTCTTTTTTAATTTTTTTTTCTTAATATTAACACTTAAATGAGCACACCTTTACTTCACTTTGTATTTATTTATTTTATTTCATAACCATTCGTTCACATGTTCATTGGCTTACTCTCTTACTTACTAACAGTAAGCCAATGAGCATGTGGACGAATAGCAGTAAGCTATGGAGTAAAGTAGTGAGTTATATGTGAGAAAATGTTTTTAGAAAACTAAGTCTTGAGAATGGGGAAACAACCGCGAAACGTTGATAGATGTGAATGGTTATGAAATAAAATAAATAAACACAAAAGGAAGTTAAGGTGTGCTCATTTAAGTTTTAATTAGTTTTAATAATTTTATCTTATTTTTTTTTCCGTAGTCTGGGACCCCAAAGGTTATATGGACAAGTTTCCGAATTTTGCCCACCTAAATCGGTCATATTTTCCACTGTGCGCCCTTCGAACGGGACATAAATAGGTGGTCCCAGACCTACTTGTTGGCCGTGTACTTGTTGAAGATCACTATTCTTATTAAACTTGGATATGCAAAATTTAGTATTTCCACTGTTACATAATCTAATTACCATAGTATCATAAATGCCTTTAAGTGAATAAACAAACATACCATTTCATCATTGTACTCACATATCAAAAAATGATAATTTTTATAAGAAATAAAAGTATCATTTTTAAAATTCTTTCCATTCCTCCTCGAACGAGATATCTACAATATATAAGAAAATCTGTAATACATTACCGGAATCCTATTCGGTCTAAAGAATCCTATACGATCCCATACCTAAACTTTTCAGACAGAATCCGGTCAGAGAATGGAAAACCTATCGGCTGAGGAAAATGTAAAGCGGCGTAATAAATTCAGGGTTGGAGCTCGGCTATCAGTTGATATCTAAGAAATACAGGCCCTTTCTGGAATAAACTTGAATACAATTCTTTAGCTCTGGCATCGCTTTTAATTTATAAAAGGGATGAATTTAAGATTTGGTTCTGGGTAAATCTCTCAACCTGGTATATCCTCCTTTTCTCAGAGATCAAAACAAAGGGGTTATTGTCTTCTCAAGATTAATTTATCGACGGAAGAAGGACTTAAAAATTAATCATTCATCAATACTTACTTCATCAGTAAACATAATAGGATTGATGGACTTAAGATATTAAAAATTTTCTTTAAAAGCAGTGTTTAGGATAAATTATAATTTCTTTTTTAAATCATTATTATCTTTAACATCCTTAATTTATGCTCTTGAACATATGATCGTGCTGAATTAAAAAAAAACCAAGTTCATCTTCATCTCTTTGAAGTAAATTTTCATCCATATTGCAATGATGATTATCTCAACAGCTTTTAAACTACAAGAATAGTTTCAAAACCTATTTCGAAATCATTATACTTGATCTTATAGCGCTCCTAAAACAGCATCCGAATTATATCAGCTAAAATTCTAAAACCATATTAATTCCACTTTAGCTATAGTCATTCTGACTTATAAATAAATAAATAATAATAATAAATATACTTTATTATCTCTTATGATTATTTAGGAAGCTTCATTTAATATTTCATATTTAAATAAGCAATCCATAACTTCATTTTTTTTAATTTATTTTTCTTCAATATCTATCAAATTGTTTTTCAACGTTTCGGGGTTTTGTCACCATTCTCAAGACTGTTATTATCACTTTGTTTGTTCATTTATTTAACGTCACTTTATGCTACTATGGCTAATCGGACGATGCTACAGTGGGAGTCATATTTTGCCTATCCAGGTTTTATTTTTTTTAGGTTTAATAATATTGCATTATGGGGAAATAATACAATCTGCCACTATCTTGGGCAATAAGTATTAGGGCTAAAAGAAGTCATTCATACCATATGTACACAGTAAAAAAAAAAAAACAGACATAAAAAAAAAAAAAAAAAAAAAAAAAAAAAGTGGTTTTATTAGGATAGGGATCTTTAACGAGTACCTGACATCGCACAGGCTCGGGACCACCTTTTAACCTCCCCTCCGAAGGACGGCATAACTTAGGATTTTTTACTCCCATTAAAAAAATCCTAGGGCCACCCGCAGGTTTGAACCCGCGACCTTTGGCATAGAAAGCTGTTATGCTAGCAACTACGCTATGGGTGACCCCTAATTTAGTAATGTTAGAGAATGGGTTTTTCATTTTTCTAGCTTTTTTTTTTTTGTTCATTAATTGCTTATTTAATATTTCACTTATTTAGTTTTAAATATTACAGCTTTGGTCGGAACCAGGTTTGACTCCTAAATCCTAGGACCACCAGCGGGTTAGAACAAGTGACCTTTAGCATAGGAGGCTGTTATGCTAGCCACCCAGCTACAAGTAATCCCAATTATTATCACTTTATATACACACACATTTTTTTATTACATAGCTTGCTGTTTAGGACAAATAGCAGTAAGCTATGTAATGAAAAAAATGTGTGTGTATATAAACTGATAATAACAGTCAAGAGAATGGGAACAAATCCCGAAACTCTGAAAAACAATGAGATAGATATGAATTTACAACAAAGGAAGTTATTGATTGCTTATTTAAATATGAAAGTTATTAATGGGGACTATAAGGAAGTACAAATTTACTTTTATAAACTTATGACAAAATCATACAACAACGGATTTATAATTTTTTTGTTAAATCTCAATATTTATTTATCTATATTTTCAATATTTTGACTAATATTTGCCTGTATATAATTATAAGTTTTGTAGTTGTTGAAAATTTCGATAGAAATATATATTTCAAGGTCTTTTAAATGGAACCTTCAAGTTTTCAACAAAATTACCTGTGTGACGATGTGGTTAAATCTTGGTCATAATGCTACAAGGTGTGCCAAACAGTAATTAAATTTTTAATAAAGGCATATAATGCCCGAAATATTGAAGCCAAAATGACCTGAAGATCGCTTATATATATCATCGATTTATAGGATTTAACGAACTGATAAAAAGATTTTGATT
Source organism: Piezodorus guildinii (assembly GCA_023052935.1). Taxonomy (NCBI): domain Eukaryota; kingdom Metazoa; phylum Arthropoda; class Insecta; order Hemiptera; family Pentatomidae; genus Piezodorus; species Piezodorus guildinii. The sequence goes on along the minus strand of CM041297.1, from coordinate 75,213,804 downwards.
AAATCCGTAAAGTTTATTAGTAAATCGAATGATATTTAATATCAGATCATTACAAACTTGATATAAAGGGTTTCAATACCGAACATTAAAATTTCTTAATCGAAATACTTAAAACATGTGTTTATTTAAAATAATTAACCAATTCTTATTTTTAACTGTATTAAAATGGAGTAACTTAAACTGAGAAAGAATTTTATAAAAACTATTTTGAAAAAAAAAATATATATATAGCTTTTTACATAATGTATTGCAGTAAAAATAATTATTCAGACTTAGCATATTCAGAAAAAAAGATATATATATATATATATATATATATATATATATATATATATATATATATATATATATATATATATATATTTTTTTTTTTTTTTTTCATAACGGTTTTCAAGGTTCAATCAATTTATAAAAATTGTGTTTAGGTTGTTTTGAGAATTTATTGTTCCCATATTTATGCCATAACAGGAACAAAACAAACAAACAAAAAAGACAGAATATTAACATTTGCATACAATACTTAGCAGATAATATTATTTTAATAGAGAAAGAATGCAATTTTGAATAAATTTAAAAATGCCGGGAATTCTCAAAAAGGTTTAAATAGACTTCTTAATTGGAATTTACATTTTTTCTAACGCTATGAATATAGTCTTTTATATAGAACCGTGTGGATATTACAATTTTCATAAAAACACTGAGCAAAGATGCTATAAAAGGTTAAAAGAGAAGTATGAAGAAATTGTCTAAATTACTGTGGTCCGAGAATCATTTTTTTTAATGAGTTCAATAAATTCGCTCGAATAATGATTTTGGACATCTTATTTTCTTTTTTTTTATGATATGAGTTTAATACTTTTCGATTGTAATAATTATCTTTTATACTTTGTTTAATGGTGTTTTTTCATAATGTATTATTTTAGGTGAATGGAATTTTAATGTATTTCCCGTTTTTCTAAAACGAATAGTAAAGGCAGTTTGACTTGTTTATTAGGTTTTTTCACCTAGCGATCCGTAGAAAACTTAGATTAATAATAGTCGAGAACTTAAAAATACTGTTATATTCCATTATAAATATAATCGAAAATCATAATTGTAACAGAGATAACAATATATCGTGACAGAAACTGAATCTGTTAATCGTTTTTCTAATTCGCTACCATAAAGAAATCCTCTTTACCGTAATCCAATTATGTCTTCGCTTTTCCACAAAGCCATTGGAACTACGTGCTTCAATTTTTCTTTAATAGAAATCGAATAAGTATCCAAAGAGCGCGGTATCCTGAGATAGAAATATCCCTTAGTGTCCTCCACCGAAATCGGAAGGCGGTCCTTTGTGTAAACGGGGCTCCCCGGATAACAGGAACGGCCTGTTATTGAGATCAAGAGAGCATTGGTACAAAGGCTTCCAGTGAATCCATAGCCAGCCTTCCAGTAACCTGACTCCAGGAGCTCTCAAGCTCTTACCTTAGAGACAATATCAACCGGCTCTAATTGTTTCGCTTCCCGGAGCGGAGCAATGGCGCCGTAAAGAGGAGGATCGCAGCGCAGTTAAGGAGGATTACTAGGATAGTCCTGGATAAGGGTAGCTTAATGGGGGAGGGGGTTGGGAGAGGGTTAGGGGTGGTAAATAGCGCGACGGTCATCAATCCATGGAACGGCCCAGTATGTGGAATTAAATGGAGCTCTGCGAGTAACGAGATTGTTCTGGCCCTAGGCATCCCCGCTGGTAGCTTGCAGATGAAGGAGTTTACAGTCCTAGTTTAAAAGCAATCTATGTAGATTGGTATCCTTACGTTATACGGTTTGTAATTTTAGTCTCCTCTTTTAAACGCATCACCGATTAAACATATAATTCTAAAATCTAACACTACTAATTTTACTTATATATGTTTTTGGGGATCGAGACAGAACGATGAACATTAAGAAAAAAAATGAATTTTATATGGTCAAGTCGTAACTCATAAAAGCCGTAATTCCCTTAGAAGTCAGTTATTTTTTACGACAGGAATGGAATAAAATGTGTTCTGGAAGAATTAAAAAAAAAAAAAAAAAAAAAAAAAAAAAAAAAAAAAAAAAATACCATTTCACCAATGTAAAATAAGAAATAATAGTATAGATTTTTATAATTAGTACACCTCGAATAATTATAACCAGAAAAAAAGAAAGAAATTTTACCAAAATATTCTCAAGAGTTTTAGAATCAGTACATCTTTATTAATTATTCAAAAATATATACTCATTTATTCACATATTTAGTAGAAGCTATATGCCTCTAAATAAGTCATAATTGAAGATAGAGAAAAATTGAGAAGTTTTTCGGGATCAAGAGACCTTGATGAACGTTTAATAAAAAGAAATCTTACATGACCCAGTCACATCATATGAGAGTTGTAATTTTCCTCATAACTCAGTTATTATCAAAGAAAAAGATAAAGATATATAGAGTTTATATTTTTACAAAAAAATAACAGCATAAAATAGCCTATTACTACTTTAAAACATTGGTTTATTAAGATGATAACGAGATATTTGATTAATCTAGAAAAACATTTTATTTATTGTAAATATTGTAGTCAAGCATAAATGAAAGAGGAAGAATGACTCAGAAGAAGAAAAAAAATAATAGTGTTTTTCAGAAAGCTATCCTTCAAGTTAGGAAACATCTAGGAGACATCTGAGAACTGAGGGGACAGCCTTCCGATCCCTTGTTGGAGGATCAAAAGAGATGTGTCCCGGACGAAGATGAATGTTGCACTTCAGGCGACAAATGTACTTGTGTGTCCAGCGTGGAACTGGAAAACGAAATAATGTATTGCATGTCGGTAGCGATAAATGTACCAAAGGCATCGAGTTTTCCCCTGGCAATGTATCTCCTGTCTGAATTATGCTTTTAAATGATATATCAACACTAGACATTGTTAAAATATGATGGTATGGAAGTCATCATAATATACATATTATGTAAATGTGACTTTTACATATAAACGTTCATATTTTGAATTGTTGGTTTGGGATATGGTTCAAAATGATAATAAATAAAATAATCGTCTGTACCTCTACAACCCGTGAAAGTTCATGGGTTGAGTAGATATTAGTAGATTCAAATTTTCTCTAGGTCAAACAGACCTAAATCACGCTCAACTTCTTTGTTCCCTCAGGTATTCTCTTTATAGAGGGTCATTCCAAAACATGTTGTCTAGCACTAGTAGCTCGAACATCTCAAAAACAATTATATAAGCAAGGTGAACTTCCAACGGTTCTGTGAATTTTTTTTTAAACTATTTTTGAAAATCCCTAACATATATCTTTTTCGTGAAAATCGTATGAGCTGTTGATTAGATAATAGTGTTTAGTTTGTCTTTCCCCTATCCATAACTTCCCTCCAATAAGGATGAAGGGGCAAAACATTTGCAAAAGGTGGTTCCTCATAGGTGTGAATGAATGATTTAGATTTGGTTCTGTTATACATGAGGGCAGATCTCACATGACATTCCGCTAGGCCCACTAAAAAGTAATAAATATTGAAAATAAGACCAAATCAAATAGGGATACCGAAAATAATTTAAGATTTTAAGAACTAAAAATATACATAAAATTTAGAAGTTAGAACATATTTTTATTTCGGTGTTTTGTACCTCAAATTAAAGTAACTTAAATAACTATACATTTTTTTTAAGGTGAATGTAGGACAAACGATCACATACTACAAAAGATTAATTTATATAACCATTATTAGGCCTATTTGGACATATGGGATTGAGTTATGGGGATCCACCAAACCATCCAATTCTTCCCGCATTCAATCCTTGCAATCCAAAATCCTCCGAAAGATCCTAAACGCCCCTCATCAATAAAATAATTCATAAAGACCTAAATATCCCATAAGTCGCAGATCTAGCCCGAACTAGATATTCCTCCTTTTATTCCAAATTACCCGTCCACTCCAACCCACTCGTCCGCAAACTCTCATCTCCTATTCCTGATCATCTTTCTAGGCGGCTGAAAAGACGAGACCTACTTAGCTGAATAAACTTTGAAGTGCTGCCACTGGGTAGTTTCTTCACATGCCTGTATCACGCCCACTTGATCTATTAGCACATTTACTTATTGTATTTTATTGTAATACAGTTGTAAATTTCTTTTAAATAAAAAAAAAAAAAAAAAAAAGGTTAATGTTATTTAATAGTAATAACATGAATTAATAATACAAAACCTAATATTACTAGGGAAGCAGTAGTATAATGGATGGAAGAGGAAACTGTAACAGTGCCGACGGCCCCGCCAATCAAAACCGAAAGCTGTTTGGCCAGCAGACCGAGCTCCACCGATAGCCTAAGGCCCGGGGCTGCTCGATTGTCTTCCACTTGAGTCAATAGAAAGTTACAGCCCGATAACAGGGTTATAGTCAACAGGGATATGTCGAAATTTAGCTCCAATATCAACTGCCAAAAGATAGGAACCGGATTTGAAACCGGTGAAACCAAATGAACCTGCAGACTAACTCTAGAAAGATTAAAAAAGTGAATTAAGTTATAACAAATTATTATGAGACACTCTATCACGACAATACTTCGTCAGTATTGGACATCGCAAGATCGCATGCAAGTCTTACAGTAGGATTTAAATAAAAAACAAAAAAAAAAAAACCTGTACTAATACAACCCATGAATATTGAGATTCGCAGTGTTTCAAGGCCAACGGCCGTGCAAGGAGGTGATTAGACCTTGATCACGCTCAGCCGTCAGGTTTTTCCCCCATTTTTTGGGTACCTACTTTATGGAGGCTGGGTCTGCCCAGGAGGGTTTCTATACCCCAGGAGTCTCAGAGTCTCTATACCTTATGATCTCCCCGAAGACTAAAGAAAGACTAAGAAAAGCCAATAAAACTAACTAAATTGTTTTAGATAATAATATAAAAGGTTTTTAATAAAACACACGTTTTTACTTTCACTTACCCATATATACAATATATAGTAATAAAACAGTTTCCACTCGCCTACAATACGCCCTAATGACAATACGTTGGCAGTAAATAAATGGTTGAAACTGCCTTATTGTTTCATTTAACGACCGCCACCCAGACTAATTCCTTCTAGTAAAAATGTATGGAGTTTGCTAATAATCCAATAAGAGTAGATGCATTTATAGCAATAAATAAATTAATATGACTACTATTAATTAACTTTGAATTAAATATTACGCAAATCAATAAATTTTGCTCTACCAGTAAATTAATTAAAACTGAGACTAGAAGAGATCTGTAGGATGCTCTACTCCAACCACCTGTTTTTTTTAAACTAGTGGTTGTAGATAAATATTAGACGTCACTTTAATTCTACCATAATTAATGTACAGCTACAGTGGGAGTCCTAAATTTTGGCAAATTCAGGGTTTGTTAGGATAAGAATCTTTAACGAGCACAATGACATATAACATACTCGGGCTACTATTTTACCTATCCTCTGAAGGACGGCATAACCAAGAATATTTTATTCTCTTGGAAAAATCCCAGGACCAGTGTTCAAATCCGAGACGTTTGTCATAGAAGTAAAACGTTAAAGTTTTTTTTTTAACATATTTTATTTTTTGGACGGTCCTTAATGCCTTAAATACGATCCATTTTAATATTCCTATATTTTTTTATTTATAGGTTTTTTTTCTACAAATTCATAAGCTATAAGTAAGCATGATTATAAAATACTTCCGACAGATTACAATAAGATCGATAAGGTGAAAATTGCAGCTATGATATTGAGTAGATATTTGTGTTATGATGGAGTCTTTAATTTTAAAATTAATTTTCTTGTTGTGTGTTCACAGGCCGAAATGATAACGGATTTTAAATAAAATGGATTACCAGCTGTAGGTAGTATTACCATGCATGGGGTATAAAAAAAGAAACGAGCAAGCTACAAGGGAATGGAAATTTTCTATAACATAGCTACTGAAAATATTCAGCACTATAGCAATGCCTTTCTAAACATTAACACCAGGAGCCCCGAGAAATATGTTCGTGCATAGCTGTTAGTGTGATACTATCAGTTTGAAGGGTATACTTGTGAATTCGCACCCATTTTCTGTTTTCCATAAAAGCGCCATAAAGGCGGATGCAGCTCGGTGTCAATTTGCAATTCCATTCAGTTCGAATGACCATCAACTGTTTATTTCTTCAAAAGTGGTTGAATGCTGGATGTATGGATCCCAGCACCCGCTCTGGCGATGTATTGCTCTTTAACGCCGGCTTACTGCTTCCTGATGGTGAAATGTTTCGCGCGATGGACAAAAGCGATTGTTCACCATGAATTCTGGATAATGGGAAACTGTGCAGTTAAAAGCGGACTCTAGCGTTTACTTCAGACTATAAAACAAATCTTTATTTATGGCTATTCAAAACTATAATCTAGCCCAAGTCGATGTAAAAACAAATTTTAAACTTATGTGAAGTGCTTATAGATAAAAGCGGTCAACTGAGGTGTAATGACCCAAAACAAACTATGCCTAAGGTCGCGGGTTGAAAAAAAAAAAAAAAAAAATACCTATATCACTGAAACCCATGAAGAATTCTGGGCTCAGTACGTGTAGAGAATCGTACTGTTTCTAGGCCAACGGTTGTGCAATGAGGTGATTCGGCCGAGATCACGCTCAGCCGCCAGGTATTTCCCTCATTTTTTGGGTACCCACTTCATTGAGGCTGGGTGTGCCCCAAGAGGCTCTTCATACCCGAGGATCGCTCCCCGGTTGAAATAACAGAATAAATAATATTCCGTCACAGCCGGGATTCGATCCCAGGTCCCGGAGCACAGTAGACTAGCGCTCTGCCCACTAGACCACGCCGCTCTCCCGAAACCCGGCAGATGGCATGATTAAGTTTTCAATGGGAATAAAAAAATTTTGGTTATGCCGTCCATCGGAATAAATGTAAAATAGTGGTCCTGAAGCTGTAAGTCAGGTTCTCATTGACGATCCCTATGATGAAAGGATGGCCTTTATACCTGGATAGACAATATTTAGGACCCCCACTTTAGTATCGTCCGTTCAACAGCAGTGGCATAATGTGGTGTTAAATGACTCAACAACCTTATATAGAAACTACCGATTGGCTGGAATCCGTAAACAATTACATCAGATTAAATGAAATCTTCCTTTAAGACGACTTGGATGATTATCGCGAATCGGAGCAGATGAAAGGTTTTGAGTAAGAATGAATTTTCTTTTAAAAAAGACAATTTTTTGGATGGAGTAAAAAGCTCTATATAGGTAGGTACTATTAAGGTCATTATGAATGGTTTCATTCCTGACAAAGAGAAAAGTTTGGGTTATTTTATTACGGCTTTTGAATGGATTTGAAATTGAAATATCCCGTCATAACCGGGATTCGAATCCAGGACCCGGAGCATAGCAGACTAGCGCTCTATCCACTAGACCACGCCACTCCCCGAGGATAAAATACTGCATTATAATTTCAATTTTCCCTTAATAATAATCATGTGTTTTATTTTTATTGTTATTTAGTTCGTAACAACCATAATAAATCCAATGCTTGATATTAAAGTGTATATAGAGATAAAGCATTAGATATTATAGGCTTAGTTTCCCTATAACACATTTGGTATGCTCACTGCCGCCTAGATTTAATGAGTGCCGCTAATCTCGCTTCCAACTAAACCATCAGAAGCTCACTAGACAGCATGCCATTCAACTATTATTTATATGGTAAATAATTTATTTATTTTTAATACCAACACAACTGAACCTTACTGTGCATAAGTCTAACAAACTTAAATTTCTTCAGAGCAATAATAAATTAACAGTCAATTCAGTTCATTGGAGCACAAATATAGAAAATTAAAATAATCTATAATTTAGGATTTCGTTTTTGTCCCCTTTATGTATAATATCATTAGTTGAGATTTTTAATTCACAATTAGTTTTTTCTTTCAAAATGTATTTTATTATACAGTTGTAAATACTAATAAATATATTTTTATTTTAAATTATAAAATATTTTTAATTGATTTTTATTTACATTGTTACCAATCTAAATTGTTTGATATTTTATAGTTTGTATACAGTTTGGAAGTATTCTGTTCTTTGAGAATATCTATTACATGAAGGCATAACAAAACTGAAACGTAGTCTATAACATAGATAATAAAATGGAGAGGTATGGAATAGCCTTTTTTCTTACTAGAAATACTTACTTCTATAGTAGCGTATACATAATTAGTCTACTATTTTTTTTTTTTTTTTTCTAAGATCAGAAGTGATATGATTATAAAATATCATAGTATTTTTCTGGGACTTACCACACATTTGGGGAACTCCTCCTCCGGCCGCTCCACCTTCCATCCTAACAGCGGAGGAATGCAGATGACTCCAGACAGGATCCAGACGAGGGTGATCATGACGACCGCACGCCCGGGCGTCCGCTTCTTGAGGTACTCCACGGCCTGAGTGATAGACCAATACCGGTCCAAGGAGATGAGGCACAGGTTCATAATGGACGCCGTACACAGGAGCACATCCATTGCCGAGTGGATGTCGCACCAGATAGAACCGAATATCCAATACCCCATCAATTCGTTAGCCAACGAAAACGGCATTATAACGAGCCCTAGAAAAAAATCGGCCACAGCCAAGGAAGCGATGAACCAGTTCTGGATGTTCTTGAGGGCTTTTTCCGTGACGATGGCGATGATGACGAGCATGTTACCCACGACGACGACGATCATGAGGAGAGTAACGATGATGGAAGCGAGGATGATGTGCCAGAGGGAGTATCCGCTCGGGTAGAGAGTGTCTCCTCGGAAGATGATGTAGGTGTCGTTGAGATCGAAGGAGGAGTTGGCAGAGTAGTTACTACTGAGCTCGCTATAGTTGCCCTGGTCAGAGGGTACGAAGATGACATAGTCGTCGTCGAGGGAGAACAAGAGAGTCCTGTTGGCCGCTGAGTCGTCCAGCGAGTAGAGTGGAGACAGCTCCATACCACCATCCACTGCTCCCTATCTACCTAGCCCCTCACCCCTCCTCAGTCTGAATAGTCTCCAGTATAAAAAATAACTCCACTTCACACGTCACGCACAACTTATTGTAACAAACAAAGGCAATTGTCAACAAATTTAGAATTTCTTGGCTCTTACTAGTACTTAATGTACCAGGAAAATATTATTTATACACGTTTATTAACAACTATATTATTCTTTTTTAAAATATTTATAACATATACATATATAATTTTATTATTTTTTTTTTTTTTAGAAAAAAGTCGGTTTCGTTCCTACGACTTTATTCTGACTAATTGTGTACCCGTTTTGACCGAGGCCCTCTGCACTGAAGGACTTAAAGAAACAACTAAAAACGACCGCTGAGGCCAAACGAAGGAACATAAAATGTTCTTAAAGTATATTCTATATATATTACAATATTATATTATTATGTATTATTATTATAGCGTTATATATTATTATGTAGTACGGTAGGGGCCTATGTACAGGAGGGCTGCTGGCGGACGGGCCGGGGCTGCGGGGACCCCATGGCCCCGTCCCTCACTCCCTTCTCTTCATCTCCTCTCCGCCGAGCTCTGAAACACAAAACAAAACAAAATTGTTAAAATTTATGTTGTATAATCTTCACTAAATTTAGTTTGTTTATAATTTTAATATAGTAGTAAATTACAATAAGTATGAAAGAAAGATAAGTAAATATTATTCTGCAACTTTCAATTCCCATAAGATCAATTCTTCTTCTCTTGTGGCGCGAAAGCCCGTATAGACTCTTGGTCGTGCGGTGAACTCTGCTAGAAGAATACACTCGCGTATCTGGATGAATTTTATAGGTTAGGGTCATCACTCCCTACATCTATTTTTATGAGTGGTCACCAGTTGTCTGACGAGTCTTACTTACATACCCAGGGAAGAAGGGTGTGAGTGAATCCCGATTTTAATTAAATGCTTGAAAAAGTCTCTCTGGGAATGGGATTCGAACTCGCAATCTTTAGCGTAGGAGACTAACGCGCAGGACATTCAGCCACGGGCTTCCCTTCTAAGATTAATAGTAAGAAAAAAAGACCTATATCTCCTAAACCCATTAAAGGTATTAGGCACATAAGAGATTCGTACTGTTTCTAGGCTAGCGGCCGTCCTAAAAGGTAATCAGGCTGAGATCATATTCAGCAGCCATATTGGGTAACCACTTTTTATAGGAAGAGTGTACTATGTGAGGGTTTTCATACTCCAGAATCGCCTCACGGCTGAAACAACAGAATATATAATATTCTAACACAGTCGAGATTCGAACACAGGACTCTGCTCTATCCACTAGACTACGCAGTTCCCCAAGAATAATAGAAGTGTAAAAAAACAGTCTTGTGTTAGGAAAGAGAAGAAAATGAGAAAAAAAAAAGTTGGGTCCTTATTTTCGAATGTATATGACTAGTCACATTATTTTAACTGTTTTTTTAAACTATTCGGAAGATGGATGACTGAGGAAATAAATTTGACGGAGGCATAATTTGTTTTAAAAAGTTAAAGATGATCTTTGGATAGATAGATATGAAGTTCCAGAACGAAGTGGTACCCAAATTAAAGGAAGTTTTAGAGGAAGATGTTTTGTGAGATCTCAGAAGCTAGTGGACTGAGATGTTGTGTTAAGCGAATGGGAAGAGAAACGAGGGATGAGTAGGTCTAGTACGCAAGATGGTTTTTGGGGTTTCAAAGTAGGAAATAGGCATACAGGAAATATCATCGTCAAGGTACAGGATAGAGCCACTTCGACTCGGCATAACCTGTTGGAAACGTTGGAGCGTCTGGCTAGTCCAAAGATGAATCTAATGAAACATTACATAAGTCTTTCCAATCTCACCTCAAGCCCACCAGCCAATCCATCGATTATCTGTACATGGTGCAAATTTTTATATTTATATTTATTTACAATTATTTTTAGTTTCACTAGAAAGAGTAATGTGTTGTAAAATTTAAACTAGTATATAAAGAATACAAGATTTTCTTTGTTTTTAACCTTATGGAAAATAATTAGAATAATTTACATGAAAGGTCATCAATGGGAAATAAATAATAAACCATTTAATTTGTATTACTGAAAATGTACTTCACTTCAAGTTCAATGTAATAAATGATTTAAATGAGCAAAATTATTTTATGAATGAAGTTTTTACAAAGAAAGTGCGAAAAATATTAGTGTAATTATTAAAGATTAGGTTGTTAATTTTCGTTGAAAAATATATATAGTATCATACATTTAAATATTATATATTACTAACTACATTAAATTTGTTTACAATTATAATGACGCTAACAGAAAGGTATTTTACTCTAGACCGTCATTTAAATTTAGACATTTCTCAAAGAGTGTAACCATAAAAAACGCGGAATACAAAATGTTTATTTTTTATTTTTATGAAAAAAAAAAGAGCAATATGAATCTAAAATTTCACAACGTTATATATAAATAAAATTCCCCAGTTGCAATAATTGGTTATAAGTACTATTGTATTTCAAAAATAAAAAGTAATAATGATGTATTTGAACAGATTTTTTTTGTGAAACATATTGCGATTTTTTAAATCAACATTGACTAAATCATCATAACTTAAACCGATTAAAAATTTGTCTGATTGCTTACTCAAGAATGCGAAAATAATATCTGTTTGCGAAAACAAAACATAATAACAGAAATACGTTATTTATGTTGCACGATGTAAGAGGTAATATATCTCTGCCAGAAGACAATGTCTTGCTTCTTAAGACATGGAACTTTAAATACTTCACCGTATTCCATGAATACTTAACAACATGTCTGTTATACTCACGAACCATAAATTATACCATTGTTCATGCCGTCAGTTCAAACCACATTTTAATTATGAATCAACTAAAGAAATTTGTATTATTATTTTATATCAATCACTATTATAGAAGAGTATATTAGACTATGATCATATCAATTGGAAACGATCTCTTCTTTTTTTTTTTTGTTCATATGTATTTATTTATTCATACATGTCAAACTTTACAACGTTTCGAGATGAACAACAAAAAAAAAGAAGAGATCGTTTCCAATTGATATGATCATTGTATTATTATTGTTTAAGAGACTACGAATTTAATTCAACATTTTTTTAAATATATACATATATCAAAAACTTTAAATGCAATATTTATTTTTTTAAGTCGTACAGAACATTTAGAATTATTACTTTATAAATATATTAGTCGTTCATTTAATTGTTGCTCGAGCCTGAGCTTGATTGTAATATATTAATCTTAAATTATTGTAATACTTAACCACTTCATAATTTCATCTATTTGTTTTGTTTTTTTTAGTTTTAAATGTTTATATTATTGTTATATAATTTCATACCATGACCTTCCTTGACCACGCTGTTTCATCTAGAAAATATACACCAAGATATTCAGATAATTAAAAACTGTACAATTGTTCCTTTAAGAAAATAACTTAGTTGTAAGCCTATATATCTTCTTTTTTTTTTTCTTTTTCGTCGCAGTGTCTGATCCTTAAACTATACATTTTTCTCTTTTTTCAAAAATAACGAAGTTATGTATCGCATATACCGGTAAAATTTCAATTTTTTTCTCTGTTCTATAATTAATGATTATTTCTTGATTTTAAAAAAATATAAAAAAAAAATTTCATCTAGCTCAAAAAATATCTGAATTATTGAATTAAATCACGTTTTGTTGGCCGCAAACTTCCAGGTGTTGAGATCATCGTCGAACATTTTTGTGCTAAATTTCGAGAAACATAATCGTCCAGCAATTTTAGAGGAAAGCCGTAGACGGCGTACAGCGGACAGACAGACATTTTTTATTCGTTATCCAGATAAGGTTTATTATTGAAAAAAATGAACCAAAATAATGATACGTGAACATATTTAAAAAAAATACAGATCAACAATTACTAGCAGACACACAGATTTAATATTGTTGAAAAATAAATGGAATCGGATTCTACCATAAGCCAATATTGCAAGATATATTCTTCGCAGCACTCTTTGAAGGAGCCATCAGAAGGAGCCTTGAAGGGCTTTGAGGTGGGAAGAGAAGACAGGCGATGCCTTCTAATCGATATGCTCTAACTATCGAGACGTCGATAGGTTTAATTAACCCGGCTATTGAGTTCCAGTCCGGCCAACTTGCCGGCAAAACAGAAATTAATGTGATCCTAACCAGAAACTTTGGCAGGGTTTACTTCCACCATGGAATACTTCTAGGAGGACAGCTTTGATAAACAGCGGATACCGAAATAGGATTCCGCCTATATTCCGTCAAACTAATGTGAAAACAACGTCATAAGGTGCCGTTTAAAGAAAATAAGAAATATTGTTTTTTTTATGATTTATAATCTTGAGGATTATTACTTTTCACTTAACTACACTGCCGATCAAAAGTTTGATATCACATATGGTTGACATCAATTAATCTGTTTGAATTTTTTGTTTTGTGGCACTCAGATTTTTGTATATGTATTCTGTTAATACAGCCGAGAGGGGGGTGGGCATCCTGGGGTATAGAGACCCTTCTGGGGCACACTCAGCCTCAATCAAGTGGGTACCCAAAAAACCAGGCGGCTGAGCGTAATCTCGCCCGAATCACCTTATTGCAAGGCCTAGAAACAGTACGAATCTCTACGTGTACAGAGCTCAAAACTCTTCATGTGTTGTAGTGGTACAGTTTTTTTTTTTTTTTTTTATTTATTATTATTTTTTTTTATGTGGGTTGCAATAAGCTAGTCAATATTTATTTTTATCACGTCTCCGTAATAATTATCATGATTAAAAAATTATCGATTTAATAATTTATATCATTAAAATTGTTTTTATAAAAATTAACACTAAGGAAAATCACCCATCTAAACTGACACATTCTACGGCCCCTAATGGATTATGGCCATCCTATTTACTGCAGAAAAGTACCATGAATATATTATTAAATATACATCAATAAGGTATGGTTTATAATTGCATATGCATTGTGAAAACTAAGGTTCTTTGAATCTGTTTTAAAATTTATGGTATCTTTTATATTTTTTTTTTATATGATTGTTTTTCTATTAAAACTATTTGTTTATATTTCTGAAATTGTAGGTGTTACAATAGGTGTTAAAATGTTTGGTAATTAAACTGAATACTGTTTTATGACAATGCTGTGGTGTATATAATTTTACTATTTTTGATGTTTATGTTTAATTAACTATTTTTGGAAGATTAAGGAAGCAACTAATTATTTATCATCAAATTTTATTATTCCGATTAACCTATTTTTATCATGGTAATATGATTATTTGTGCATATATCAGCTAAATGTCTATGGCGGAGGAATTTTGAAAACGATTTATAATCGAGGCATAAATAATAACAAACAAAGAAAGTAGTTAACTATATGCTAATGTCATTTTTCTTAACTAAGTCTTTCAGTAGTAGGACGTGTAAATAAATGAATGAGAAGTTTTCTTTGTAACTTTCATACAAAACGGAACTTTTTATATTTTTATACAAGTTTGAAAAAAAAAAAAAATGTGGAGGAGGATCTAAAGGAGCCCTTTGTATTCAATTTTCGACCGGGTTCCATTTCTGCTGTAAATACAAGAGAATAGACAAAGGACGAAATTGGAGGAGGGGGCGACAATAATGACTACTGCCCTCGCAGGACTTCGAATCTGTCCGCTGGTCTCATTAGGCTTCCTTTGCTCCGCCATCTCCCCTCATGTAGTCTTAGCCTGTTATTCTCACATTTTTTTTCAGGCTGGGTTTTGTTTGAGTCGAATCACAATATTCGATATTGGACCAACAAACAACAAAAGAAAAAGTATTTTCAGCCTTTCTTTCCTGCTCGAAAAAATAAACGAATCCTCTAATATTCCTGAACTAAGGGCCAGATCAAAGAAGTTTCAATTTTATTCAACATGTTTTTCACAAACGTTAAGGTAACTTAAAAAAAAAGAAAATGGAACAATCTGGAAAATCCTGGAACATTTCATTAACGGGATTTGAGCGTTATATTGAGTAGAAAAATAGTGTTTATATTTACTGGTGATTTCAATAAAAACTTTAGATTCATGTAAATATTTTTAATCAATTATATATGACCCATTTTGATCAATGCTGCCATTTTCAGGTGTAATCGGCCAAAAAAAAAAAAAAAAATACTTCCTTCTCTCCAAAAATTTGGGGCTTAGGTTCAAGATGCGTAGAATCCGAATAACAAAAAAAAAAATGTTACTCCTTATCATTATATAAATAAATACCAAAAATTTTCCCTTAGTGCCATTTAATTGAAAATTAAATTTTCGACAAAATGAAAAAAGAATTATTGAAATTGCTTAACAACTAGCTGAGATATAGCGTTTTGAAATCAGGTGTAATAATATATTATCCTTTGAATTATTCCTTTTCTTATTACTTAATTGCCTATCAACAGCTATATAAACAGTTTGAGAATTACATTACAGTATATAAACAGCTATAGAAAACACATCTCCATCTCATCCTCAGGCAGCCCGTACCAATGTGAGACTTGTGTAGAGTGCCTCTCTCAATAAAACACATAATTGAGAACTGCCCCAAATTCCATGTACAAATGGATAAACTTAACCTAGCTAGATCGTTGAGTGAGAGCTTGAAGGACTCTAGTGAAACAGTTAGTTCACTGATTAGGTTCGTCAAAGAATGTTCTCTGCTCCGGAACTATAAGAAAAAAAATTAAGAAAGAAAGAAAAACAAAAAAAAAATAATACTAATAATAAAAAAATATATATAAAAAAAATAAAAAAGAAAAAATTGGAATAAATTCACTAATTCAGAATGTGTCAACAAAATAATAATAAAAAAAATAAATAAAAATAGGAAAGAAATGAAAAAATAAAAAGAAGTAAATACTAATAGATAGAAAACAATAATGGTATACTACTAAAAATCGCTAATTAAAACCAAGGAGACTTAACTACTCCAATGGACACTAAACCTACACCTATAAATTTTCAGTTTAATCCGTAAACGTTATAATTCTAATAATAATAAAAAATAACATAATAAATAATATTAAGGAAATAAATAATAAAAAGAAGAAAAAGAGTTAACAAATATGTTACTACAAAATTTTCGGTGCTAATAACCAGAGGTTGAGCACACTCCAATACCTAACCCTAACCCTATAACAGTTTGATCCTAATACTGTTATTTGGTAATAATAATTTGACTGATTATTTTTTTATTGTTTTAGTTCCGTTTTCCACCAGCATTAAAGGACGACCGAGCCAAAATTTCGGTTCTCAACCGAGAAAACCACTTCCTGTCTCAAAGGCACCATTGTCGTACACACTCGCAAATTTGTTTAACCCTCTTTGCAGCGGATTCACTTTTTCGGAAATAATAAAATCATTAAACGACGAAAATAATTTTTCCTATTAATTTTGACCTAGGAAAATCCATTTAAGGATAGGAATCTCGGTTGAAACTGTTGCATAAACCATCTGTAAAAAATGTACTTGTTATCTTAAGGACCCGGTCCAGAATTAAAATTACATTTATTATAATATATGTACATTATGCGAAATCGTCATGTTAATAAACCATTCTGATAAAAAACAAATTAAGATGATTAACAATATTATTTTATTAAATAAATAAATTTCTTCAATCTTTAAATATATGTGCGAATTGAGAGCATTGAGAACAATATATAAATTAAACAGATATTTAAACTGCGGATTTAAAGGTAAATACAATACCCAACACTATAAAACAATATATTAAACGCACTGAACAACAACAATAACGATAAATTAACGATATCGATTATGCAAATGAGTAATGAACATCTTCTGTACTAATTTTTCGAAAAGTCCGCCATGAAATATGAGGGGAAAAAATATGAGAGTATGAGTTATTTGGGAAACCGTCGCAGCTAGCAGAGCCCTTTTTATAAAGGGAAAAGCTCTCATTTCAACAGAATAATTTTCCTGAAAAACACCAGTCCCTTTCGCTTACTGCCTCGCTGTACATAAGCCATCAGGATTTAGCGGTCACAAAATGTAAAAACTTCGAATCCACGACGCGACTTATATTATAGTATTTATAGCAATAATTATATATAAACAATAACCAAATAAAAAAGTTGAATATTCTTTAATGAGATTGGAAAATATTAATAATCATAAAGCTTATCAGTGGTTATTTAATTAACATTATTTTTATATATGTACCTGTGATTTATTTTTGACAAAGGTTGACAAGGAGCACACATATCAAGACAAAACGAAGAATGCTTCAAACTGAGATGTTTGATAGATGGTCTAAATTACAAATACACAAATGTATTTTAATTCTATGACATATCACAAATGTATTTTAATTTTATGTATTCTTAATTAAAACCTATATGCCTTTCAAATTAAGGTAAAAAGACAAATATTCGTAAAATATAACCGTTTCAAGCCCAACTTCGAAGAATAGTAACGAACTTGATGTGAAAAAAAACAAGATTGCAACCTTTTCGAAG
Source organism: Piezodorus guildinii (assembly GCA_023052935.1). Lineage (NCBI taxonomy): Eukaryota > Metazoa > Arthropoda > Insecta > Hemiptera > Pentatomidae > Piezodorus > Piezodorus guildinii. The sequence continues at coordinate 75,196,268 of CM041297.1, read as the reverse complement.
GATTATTTAATTTTTTACAATACCTGTTGCTTGGGCGTGATCACGGACATATTAGTTCATACATAAGTCATAGACCATAAAACAGTACAAACGCTACAAATTTCTTTGGTCACATTTGATGTAATAGCAAGCATAACAGCCTTCTAGACACAACTTCGCTTGTTCAAACCCGGTCGATGGCCATGGGTATTTGTAAAGAGAATAAAATCCTTGGATTAGCCATCTTTCGAAGTGGATATACAATGGTAGTTTCCTGCCAGTGAGCATTTAGACTATATCAAATAATATTAATGTTAGAAATGTATGTATATTAATTACTGACGAAAATGACCTTACTCATGTATATATGTGAGTAAATGTATATACAATTCCTGTTTATTGTAGGAGAGGACTTGGTCCTAAATGTAACGGGTCAATAATAAACTTTATTCTATTCTATACTAATTAAACCTGGGTATCCAAAATTAGGACTGCGGCTGTAACATCGTAGTACAGTAGCATAAAGTGACGCTAAATAAATCAACAACAACTCCTACTAAGATATGAATCCACGACTATACAATACATAATTACATAGGACGGATAAAAATATTATCACATATCACTAAAGATATTAAACTCCAGGGATGACTAATTTTAAGTATGAGAATAGTTTCCACACACTTAAATTTCAACAATGGAAAAATTACATACAGTGTATTTTACAGTTTTCAAGAATTCTTCATATTTTGTTCTTTATTTTTATTAATTTATTTTTTTATTTTATTTATTTTTTTTATTTGAGGATCCGCTTTTAAGGACGCTTATTCCTAGAACATTATTAGTTCTTCGGAAGAGGACCAAAAGCTTTCAAATGTATTTTTTCATACCTCTATATTAAGGAATTATTATTATTTCCTATTCACTAGATAGATAGGAATCACTTGTAGCTGGGTGGCTAGCGTAACAGCCTTCCATGCTAAAGGTCACGGGATCAAACACGCAGGTGGTCCTAGGATTTTTTAATGGTAGTAAAAAATCCTTAGTTACGCCGTCCTTCGGAGGAGACTATAAAAGGTGGTTCCGAGCCTGTGCGATGACAGGTACTCGTTAAAGATCCCTATCCTAATAAAACCTAATTAAATAGGCAAAATTTAGGACTCCCACTGTAGCATCGTCTGATTAGCCATTGTAGCATAAGGTGACGTTAAATAAATAAACAAGAAACAAACTAGACAGATAGATAGATAAACGTGCTTTAATAATAAATTTTACATGTTTTTTTATACAGTAGCTAGAAAACACAAAATACTGGCATGGGATTCCGTCTGCCAGGAATGTTGTTATTTATATATATCTATATATATATATATATATATATATATATATATATATATATTTATTTATTTATTTGGTTTATTTATATATATATATATATATATATATATATATATATATATATATATATAAAATATTAAAAAAACAAAAACTTACAATCAACAAAACAAAAAAGATAAATCCTTTCCACAATAATCTGTCAATTAAATTCCCATTTCAGTAGTCATAGATATTTATTAAATATTAACCGAACTAGGAATAAATTCTTTGCTCTGCACAACAAAAAAATTCCCGAAAAAAAAATTAAATCATTGGTTTTTGTTTTTCCGTAGGGATATTTTATTAACCCTATGAAGAAATGAATTCAATAAATATGCAATTTAAATTAAATCGTTTCACCTTTTTTGTTAATAGGTAACATATGAATATAGCCGTATGTAAGTGTGTAAATATTTATATATATATATATATATATATATATATATATATATATATATATATATATATATATATATATAATATGTGTGTGTGTTTTTTATGGGCGTGTGAATGTGCGTGAGAGGAACAGAGTTTTCAAAACAACAGAGGACGCAAGTGTATTAATAATCGGAAGGATGTACGAAAATAGCTGAAGTTTGTTGATTTACGACCTTTCGTTAATTCACACGTTTGAAATATACCGGGAAAGGAATGGACGAATTGTCAATCCAATAAATTAAGAGCAAAATATGAGATGTCAGTTGTTTTGGCCAGTTCCGGTAAGCATTTGGTGGCTGTTTCTGATCTAGAAAAATGGATGGAGATCAAGAGGTTAGACCCGTTTTAGGATAATAGCACCGTTAAAAAAGAGTGAAAACACTTCTATTATGTCCATTTTTAAAGATTTATATACGTACATCGTTTTCGGAAAAAAACAAAACAAAAGAATTCGCTGCTTATCTCGGAATTCAAACCTCTGAAATACATTATCTGAATGAAATATTATCATTTATGACCTAATTAGTTTCAAATCAAGTCATTAATCATAGACAAAAATAGAGCGTGTGGATCATCATCAAGATAATTTAATTCTTTGAATCCCACACCAGAAATAGCGTTCTTTCTCCCATCACCAACATGTTAGGATTATAACCGTTTTTTATTTTTTCTAGTATTATTGAGAACTCTAGTTCACTATAAATAATAGTCCATCATATCATTGATTGACAAATTAAAATGAATCCAAAGATATTCTAGCTGGTAGTAGATATAGGACAGACGGGTCGAGAAAAAGAAAAAAAAATCGAAATTAAGTTTTACTTTGTTTTACGAAGTTGACTACATCATTATTTAATATACTTACATCATTATGTAACAATATATGTATTTTTATTATTTTCAGAAGTGTTGTGTTTTTTTATATGTCACAGAAAACAAGTTAATAATATAAATAAACAACAAAGAGAACCTTTGTTGGGAAAAGAATTTGGGTGCCAAACAAGATGTATTTATGCAAACCATTGGAATTGATACATCTAATGATTGTTTACTTTATTTATCGGGTGTAAATATGAACTTAAAAAAACAAAAAAGAAATACCTCTTTCCCTAATAAATAGTGTTGTTACGTAGGGGTATTTAAGTTTTTCTCTAATTAGATCAATAGAAATCACTAATCAGATCGTTCATGCGCAGATTCCAAATGCATCGATATCGTCGATCCATATTTAATTATTTGTTATGTAACTTGTTTTATATTTCCTAAACAGTTTAAATCGGTTGTTAACTTTGACTGAGGAGTAAGCAATCATACATATCAGTGGTTTCCAACAAACATTTTTCGCGCGCTCCTTTCATTCAATCATTTTAATGGCAAGAGCCCCCTAGATCCTAAATATTAGATATATATTTAGATTTTGAGTTGGCTACACTTTTATCACGTACGTTTAGCGAAATAACTTTATCGGAACTCTGTATTTTAGAAATAGCCTAGCTAGAGAAATGGAAGTGAAGAAAAGAATATGGCAAGAGTTAACTTCAATCCGCGAAACATAAATGAACTTTGATGTTGACCCTGGCAGTTCGGCCCTAGAATTTTACAAGGGCGTTAAAAATACTTTGTTATGCCGTCCTTCAGAAGAAACGTAAAATGGTGGTCAAGAGCCTATGCTAAGTCAGGAACTCTTTTAAGATCCCTATTCTAATCAAACATTGTTTTCTCTGGCGTGACAGGCCGGGTAGGCCTTTGGCCTCGTAGTGTAATCTCCTGGGAGAATATATTGACGATTCACGATGAGCTTTTACAGGGTAGGGTCATCACTCCTTACGCTTATTTTTGTCAGTGGCCACCATTTTGCTGACGGGTCTCACATAACCGGAGGATAGGCTGTGAATGAATCCCCATCTAATAATCTATATTTATAAAAGAAAGTTTCATTTAACTATCAAATTCATATGTTTCATTGTTGTTGGTTTTTTAAAATAATCAATAGGCAGAAAGAGGCTTAAGTTTTGTAAAGATAATAGGACCTAGTTCTGAATCCTAAAACAAAAATGCGAGGTTATTCAGTTGGAAGGGAAAAAATACGCAGTTATGTGACAAAGAAGTTATGATGGTATAGAATGATTATGTTTTAAAGCAAAAATTTCAGTATTAGATAATCGCTGGTATGGCTACTTGCTACTAGTATGTTATTGTAGATTAAACTGAATAAAATTAATTTCTGACCATCAAAATTAATCATTTATTTTTCATACATAGACAAAGTTAAAAGTTTAACTCACTGCTATCTGAAATATATTAATATTGTATAACCTCACCTAACACAGTTATTACTTTCAACAACTTTCTTAATTCGCAGCAATTTAAAAAAAAAAACAAAAAAAAAAACATGATATAGTATAAATATAGCCGCGAGGTACAGCTAGTATCCTTATAATGAAAGCCCCACTGGGACTGGAATTCGAACTCAGAACTTTTAGCATGAGAGACTAGCGCGCTAGCCACTCAGCCACGAGCTCCCCATTTAAGCCTTGTAAAATTTAAGACTTCCAATAAAGCACTGTGGGCTTAGCCATAGCAGCACACAAATTACGTTAAATGGATAAAATTAAAGTAAAACTAGTACAAGGTAGGTATTTATTCAGATGCTCGTAGAAAAATCAAATAGTTTTTATTATCTTCAACGATACATCTGTTCTTTAAACTCATTATTTTCGAAAATATCCTATTTCAAGTTTGCGATTGTGCAATAGCAGTCACCTGTTAGTGATCACTAGGAATTATATCACTTAGATATTAAATTTTTCCGTGTAGAGCTTGTGATTATTATTTAAAGCCAAATATTTTACCTTGAGTTCATTTAAAATTATTTTCAAATGACCCATCGCGGACCTCCATGTTTGAATTGGGGTTGGAAACCAAGGATATAGATCATATGGATTGGCCAGTACAAATAATCCACCTGCTATATGTCATTTAGTATTTTTATGAATTTTAAAAGTGATTTTTCAAAAGATAAAACTTATAAATAAGTAATATATTCGAGAAATATCTATCTGCTGATCTAGCAGTAAGGTTTCGAGATATGAACTATGCATTGTTTCAAACATTCATAATTTAAGGGGTAGGGCTAGGATTGAACTAAGAACTTGAGTTAGCAATGTAGCAAGTTAAATAGAAAAGTAGCTATACGGTTGAGCTAACTGAAATTAATGTGGTGTTGCATAACTTATGTTGAGAGCCGCCACTCAACACATTTCAACGTCAACTCTCAACAGTGAAAACAACTAATATTCAAAATTTGGTAACTTAGGCAAAGTGCATGAAACAACCGCGATAACTACTCAATTTTTATAAATATATAGACAAATATGTGAGACAATATATAACTTCAAATTGGGACCAACCAAATATAGAGATAGATTCTAAGTTTCTAATTTAGGCAATATTGGAGAGATACTGGAAATCAGCATCCCTCCAAGATGTTTTTGGAAGGAACCTGCAAAGATGTTGAGTTGTTCACTACTCTCAATAAACAGGATAACCCTGAGAAAAGTTACAGGACTGTATAAAGTACACTGTCAGCTTAACAGGCATCTCCATAATATATGGTTGGTGGCCTTACCAACATACAGATTCTGCAAGAAGGAAGATGAAACTGCATATAATGTGGTATGCAGTTGCCCAGATATTGTCAGGATATTTTGTGTTATATCAGGATGTTTTACCATTTTGGCAGCGATCCTAAGTTGTGTGAACTGATTAACCCCTATGGTTTGGTCAGATTCACACAGGCGTAGTAACAGAAGCGAGGAGAGCGCACAATAAGCCTTATAAGAGGCTGAGATATTCCGAGAAAAAAAAATTAGTAATGCGTATTAACTAAGTTAAATTATTGTTTATTATTATTAAATTAAACTGTTCTTCTTAGGTTTCAGTCAATGAATAAACAATTTTATCAATGCGACGTTTCGATAATTTATTGTTCTCATAATCATGCCTTAACAATGGAAAAACAAAAACATTAATATTATTATACAATAATTGATATATGATGTTATAGTTAGAGATATAAAAAAGAATACATTGAACAATGAACACTCATACAGTAGGTACATAGATATTTTAATTAGGATTAACATTAAAGATATTATTATAAAATTACTTACAATTTTGGACAAAATAGTGTCTTAATTAGACATGTGTAGTCCACAGACTTTGAAAGAACACTGAAATTAAAAATGAATAGTTCAAGTATGGAAGATTTTCCAGGAATTTATGATAACGTCATGAGTCTAGGGTATTCTCCTATTGTTGAGTTGTTTTCATTTTATTTTGTATTATTATTAAGACGTTTATTTTATTTTTTTAAATTTTAATATGTGTTTGTCAAATTTCAGTAACATGCATAGGGTTTTGGACATCCGATTTTTTATTTATGGCGCGATTTTTATATTTCTCTATGGTAATCATTTCTTTAAAATTTCGTTTGAAGATGTTTTTTTTATAATGAATAATTTTGGGTGATTGAAATTTGAATGAATGTCCCGTTTTTCTGAAATGAGTAGACATAGATATTTAAATCTTAAAGATGATCGTTCTGGTAGCGGTCATAAAATAAGAAAAAAATAATTATAACCCGAAGTTCGATTAATCTTTTTCAGGGATTTTTGCCATAAAGCAGGGTAGCTGAATCGAAAGATTCAAATTAAATCATACTTTGCGATCGTAACATACTTTTTGAAGAGAAGCCCAGGTGAAGCCCCACTACATGGGTCGAAATATAGTATAATAAATATTTTTTTACTATTTTCTATTCTTTTTGTCCCCATCAGAGTCATCCCATCCTTCATATTCAACACTACGTCAACTATTTAATATTTAATTAATTTAGTAATATTAGAGAAAGGATATTTCATTTTTCTAGGTTTTTTTTTTGTTCATTAATTGCTTATTTAATATTTCACTTATTTAATTTTAAATATTACAGCTTTGTTCGGAACCAGGTTTGACTCCATTTCCACTGTAACCCACTTGTTCCAATTCCTTCTTCCTATTCAATTCCTGCTAAGCATCCGGAACGTCTTCAAAACAAGACGACCCCGATATTTCCAGGAATAGAATATAAATCGGAGTCCTAATATTAGGTAGTTTTTCTACACGTTTGTTATAAATAATTATTATATTTTACTTGAAGTCTCATTAATACCTAATTGTATTGTGGGAGCAGATACTAGACCTTATGAGGAACAATATTCTTATCCTCGCATTTTTGATCCTCCAATGAATTTTGGCTTTGTATGTGTCGCAGTCGCGTTGTGCAATCCGCCGAATTACATTACGGCTAGCTGTTATAAAAAATATGGCCGTTTTGAAATGAGGCGATTCAACGATTAGTCATTGCGATAAGGCGGTCCACGTTTAGCCGCATCCTACCACTACTTAAATTGTAGGGTGACCATACTTACAAAATAAAACAATCTTTAAAATTAAAATAAATTTTATTAATCCCCACATTCATAACATCATATTTTTTACAGCAATAATATTTCCGCCGAACACCAGAATCCACAACCATTTCTGCAGTTATGATGTGCGTTATAACGTCTCAAACTCGGTCCTTTATCCATGGTTTATTTACTGTTCCATATTGAAAAAAATAGAAATTCTTTAATTGCACCTGAAAATTATTCTTAAAGTTACTGTTCACCGACATATTTTACACGTTTTCTTTGTTTAATTCACTCATAACTTCGCAATTTAGCAACACATCTTCTGTTGGATACAGCAGTTGTTGTTATTATGTCATGCAGCGCCACGAGAGTTAACTAAGTGCCGAATCGGAACTAAAAAATGTCAATGAAGCGGCTAATCTCTCGCTTTATTACATTGTGGCTAGCCGTGTTGACTGACGTATTGCTCCGAATACAATTCGGCGGTTTTCTATTCAGCCGCATCCGGCTAATCCGCATTTCAAAACAGCTCTGTTTTTATATCAACTAGCAGTTAAGTAATACGGCGGATTATACAATCCGACTGCGACATATGCACCCTATCAAAGCTAAAAAAATGAAGTTTTTTTCGATATCCGGAAAATTTACAATCTAACTATAGAAGAGTGAAAGCTGTTTAAAAAATTCGAATATTTTTAGAAATATTAAAATTTAATTTTTTACATCACGTTATGAGACACTTACTTTTCAACTTGGAGGGTTCGACTTCATAACAAAGTGGGAAATTTACTCTTCTTTCATCTGGAACCACTTATTTTCTGTGCGTGCACATTGTTGCTCTCCAGGTCTGGTATCTCCTCCCACAATATGACTTGACGTTTAAGACATATAAATTATCTTTTATTATTATATCATCTCAGCTAATAATAATTTATCTTTGTCCATATTTACTTGATGTATTACGTTAGACAGTTGTATGGTATATTCAATTTAAAATAAAATACTAAAGTTTTTACTTATACAATAGAAGTTATCTGTATAAAAGAAAATATAGGAGTGAGACAGTTGCTTGATGGTATTTACAGACCCAAAAACTTATAAAGAATCACTTGTGGGAAAGATATCTTGAAGACCGCTCCAAAAGCCGGTAGAGGACAAGGACAATTCCGAAAACAAGAGAGGGCATCAGACCCAGCGAAGCGGAAGTCACTAGTGATGAAGGAGTTGCTGGAGCGGAAGCTAAACACCAAGGAAGACAAACAACCAGATAGGAAATAGCTGACGCCATGTTTTCTTTGATTCGGCTGGACAGTAGCCTCTTCCAATCACGTCACTTCCTCCAACTGCGCTATATATTACTGCTACCTGGATCTTCCCTTCTCTTCGGTATAATGTCCTCCGGTAATCCACGTCGGTACGGGGCTTTGATCCTCAGACGTACTTGGAGGATCAAACGCAGTCGGAGGCCTTGATGTTTACTTTGTAACATTAGACACACTGTTCTGGCTCAATGATACGGGTCGTTATTCAGCATGAATAAGGACGTAATTGCTGAAACACTTATTCTTTAAGAAGTGATGACTGGGATAATCAATCGTACATAATCAACGATTAGAGGTATGTAAAGAAAAAAAAAAAGGAAAATAGCACATTTAGTTATAAATAATTTAAAACAATTAGAAGCATGAATTACATCAATAATTAATATTCATATGATACGATTTGTTACGCCTACCAGTTTAATAAGATTTTTATTTTGAGTGATTCAGGACCGCAAAGGATCTATGGTAAAGAACGGGAAATAAATAAATCCACATTCTTCCCCAATTGATCGAATAAAAGATAATGACTAGTGTAAAATACAACCACGTTAGAAAATCTTATGAATATATATATATATATATATATATATATATATATATATATATATATATATATATATATATATATATATATATATATATATATATACATACACACACACACACACACATACATAAATAAACACATACACAGCTAGTACCAATCTCTCTTAAATAATTTTTACTATCCTTTAGGGCATTAATGTTTATACGTAAAATAAATTGCAATTTAGCTATTACAGATCCAATAGGTGACAAATCTCTTGGGCGTTGTCTTCCCTTCTACAATTTAAAACTTAATAATTTATTTTTTTAAATAATAATTGACGAAAGGGAGTATATGGACTGGCACATATATCAGTTAATAATATCTCTAATGTTTTATATTTATTTTAATTTATATAAGATTGTTTATTAGGATACCTAAATATAATAACTTTTTCAATTAACAATAAATTTTAAATTATGTTTATAAAATAAAATAGAATACATTTATTTGCCTTTGAGGGATTCTAAAAAATACACACAGAGCCTGGCTTGGCTATTTATATCAAAAAAGGTAAATTAACATTTTTTTTTGTTTGTTTTTTTTTCAATACAGTAGAGATAAAAAATAAGAATACATCTGTTTAAAAAAAGAATAATAAAGTATATAAAAATAACTGTTTTAGTCGTTTGTTGAAAATGTTTATAGGATCTTAAAGATGAAAGAAGAGCCCCGAAACAATGATCACTGATTTTTTTTTTTTTAATGTTTTTTAGGCAAAATTGAAAACACACCCAATTTGTTTCTACCCCAGTTATAACTCCTATTCTTCCGGTTAGTGAAATAAAAGATTAAATAACAATATTAATTTTAAAATAAGAGGTCATAAAGATTTTTTTTTTGTAAGTTGTATCAGACTTTTAAAAAAACCAAGATAAATTCCTTAACTGACCAATTGTTGGGAGATGATACGACTAAGAAAGAAAGAAAGTAGAAGTTATACAAAAATGTTTGTTAACACTTTAAAGCATTATTTTCATCAACAATTAACCATTCTTCGTTACATAGGTTTACTTTAAAAAAAAAAAAAACAAAAAAAAAATACGAAAAATTACTTAAACCGAATTTCCAGACATGAGAAGCGCAGTAATTTAATGTTTTTTTAAAATGTTAGTGGTAGTAAATAATTTAATTGTTTTTCATTAGCATTAGTATAAATTAAGATAATTCAAATAATTAGATTTCGTTTAGTAGTTTAATTTAGAAATTACAGGGAGTGAAGGTGACAGTTCCCACTCGACTATCGTACTTAAAGGGCCCGAGACAGCCACGTCTTCGGTGACGTTACTCAGCTAACAGCCCTCATTGTTAATTAGTGTTAATTAAGCAGCCCTTCCGCCAGTGTTAACTGTTATTGTTACTTAATTAACACCCTTTCTTTTTCAGCTTATCCGACTTAAACTTCTCCTGCTTCACCTCCTTACTCCTGTGCCAGTTGATAAGACCCGAACGCCTAAGGTCAGGATGTTCGAGTACACTTTAAAGAGTCAAAATACAATTATGAAATCTGGTATAATTATAAACATTTTAGTAAGGAAAATGAAAAATAATATTTATAAGAATAAAATGCTGAAGTTTAAAAATCTGGAGCGCAAAATACACTACATTCACTTACCTCCGTAGTTAAAATCAATTTAAATTGTTCTTAGGAATTTTCAAATACAGTTAGATATAAAAATCAGACATTTTTATCGCCTTTTTATCACTCTCCATTAACGTCTGCGATATTATGTATAATATAATAATTTTTCTAAAATCTTTAACTTTCCAACAGTATATTATACGTCTATATTACTGTTTTATGTTCAAAAACACAAAAATTGCACACAAAAATATGTTTGCTATTGTATCCTTTAGTTGGAAATCGTAGTCGTTCAAATTATGTGTTTATCCATTTTTTATCAGATTTTAGATTGGATAATATTATATTTTGTTTTAATAGTAAAACTACAGCAGTTAAACAATTAATTAAAATCTAAAGGATACATAAGCAAATACAATTATTTATTTCCATTGTATGGGGATACAACAGGATCTCTAAAGAAGGGATATTTCCAAATCCCAAACGCGCTAAGGGTCGTTTCTTATACGACAATGGCCCAGAATATGTTGAGCCTCTGGAGTATGTGGCTCACGTCTGGAGAACTAAATCGAACTCCAGTATCACAGCTGGTAATGGAATCTGGATTCAGCGTACGGGCGCCTCCGGTGTGCGAGGTAATGCTGTGGTCAGCATCTCCTAGTCCTAATACATCTGCATATTATTGCAACTCATTTGTGAGAAACAGTCGTGTTAAAAATAATAAATGTTCTGCGCACTATACATATAATTAAGAGCATAGAAGATACAAAAAATCTGAAACTCAAATCACCAAACTTTCGCATACAAAATTTTAAACGAAAACGATAAGTTGTGTAAAAATGAAATTTTATATTTCTAGAGCGTCAATGCCTGAAATATTACAAAAAAATGTCCATCAAAATCGGCCTACCAGAAAAGCCACTTTATACTATGCATTATGCACTTTTTTACGATTTTCTCAAAAATGGCTCTAACGATTTTGATCGAACAAGCTAAAATTTAATGACTTATAATATAAAATTAATTAGGATTCATACTGATTGAAATAGCCAGACAGGGCTCAAATCCCAAAAGTTTCAATTTTCTTACTACAAAGTATCTTCAATTTTGTGGATTTGAAAAAATTAACCATTTCATAAACCCTGAAGAATGGTCCCTCCCATTTTGCAATGGATAGATAAAGGCATAGAAGAATCCCTTGAAAGATTACTAGTGCATCCAGCGCATATAGCAATCCTCTTTAGAATACCTCCGGGTAACAAAAGGACAAAATGTGACATCTATACATATTACATTTGTATTTGTATTTTGTTTGAAAATAAAACAGAGGGTAAGAAGTAAAAAAAAAAAAAAAAAAAAAAACATTTCATGCTGTTAGCACACACACACACATATATATATATATATATATATATACACAATATTATGATCAGCTATATATATTAGTTGGATGAATTTAATAATCAACTGAAAGAGAAAAGACCAAAAGTATTTTTAATGTAATTTTTCTTTATTTAAAGATAAGATCCGCAATATATATCTATATTATACTGAGGGAAAGATGAAGATTAAAAAAAAATCTAACATTTTTTCTATACACAAAAAAAAAAAAAAAAAAAACCTCTATTACTACAACCCATGAAGGGTCTTGGGCTCAGTACATATAGAGATTCGTACTGTTTCTAGACCAACGGCAGTGCAATGAGGTATTAGGCCATGCAATGAGGGATTAGGCCTAGATCACGCTCAGCCGCCAGGTTTTTCCCCCAATTAATTTGGGTACCCACTTTATAGAGGCTGGTTCTGCCCAGGAGGGTCTCCATTCCCTAGGGTCGCCCTCCGACCAAATTAACAGAATAAATAATATTCTGCCACAGTCGTAATTCGAACCCAGGACCGGAGCACTGTAGACTAGTATTAGGTCTATCCACTAGACCACGCCGCTCCCCTTAATGAAATTTTCTATACACAAAGCTGTAAAATGTAATGGAGAGTAATGGCGATGATGATGTAAGAGCGGATAATATTAACTGATTGTTGTAGATAACAATTTTATATCCGTCCTAGGATTTTTTAATGGGAGTAAAAAATATCTAATTATGCTGTCCTTGAAAAGGTGGTCCCGAGCCTGTACGATGACAGGTACTCGTTAAAGATCCCTATCCTAATAAAACCTGGATAGACAAAATTTAGGACTCCCATGAGACTCCCAATTTAGGACTCCCACTGTAGTATCGTCCGATTAGCCGTAGCAGCATAAAGTGACGTTAAATAAATTAAAAAAACAGTTTTATATTGTTAAATTATTCAGTCTAAAACATACGTTTCCAACGAAACTAAATATGATTCTTTAAATCTTTTTGAACTCTATTTATTAGATATAAAATTGGTTTTAACAACCAAGGTAAGTAAAAGTGTGTGTTGCTACCACCAGTTTTTTTTTAATAATCAATAATTAAAATTGATTGTAATTATTACTATTATTATTTATGATCTTATTTCTTAATAGATATGGCACAATGTTAATAATCGAGGAAAATTCTATTTCATTACAACGTTCAATCACTGCTCGTACTCGATTATTATAAAAATTATAAATCAACCTTGTTAATGCAGCTCATTGATTAAACAAAATATTAACTATAATATCAATCTACGGTAATTTTTTCAACATCTTTCTAGTAAATTACATATAAATCAAAACATATATTAATTATATAAAATATGGTGTGAGTTTTCTAACGGCAAATGAAATTCTACACCATTATGATAAAAGTTTCCATCCACCATTTTTGGATAAAACAACTTTTCATTAAGATATACATCAAGTTTTCTTATTTCATTTTTCGTCTTCTCCGTTTCTTTGTTTTATTTTATTCCAAATTTTATCTTAATGATTTTTTGCGAAAAAATGCAATCATCCGGTGTATTAGTAACCAGATCCGGTATATTAGTATCCGTAAACGTTTGATGATGCCGGATTACTGGATCCATTTTTCCGGATTGCAACTCCTAATTGCGGCACACCGAACTTAAGTGTAATAAATCTAATAATTGTTTTTTTCAAATTATTAAATAAGTTTCCGAAGTACTCTATTTAAAATCTCTTTAAAAACAAAACAAAAAAAAGTGGATTAGTAACTAAATATCAATTAACAAAGAAAAAAATTATTCAAGTTAAATGAAAAGATTATTTATTTTTAAATATTAAAAACTTTTGTAACATTTATAGATCTCTCTCGTTTTAATCATTTTGTGATAGTGGAAATTTAAGAAATAATTATATAACTACATTTATTAGGCATAGGTCTCACAAAAGTTCTAAATTTCTATATCAAACTAGATGGCCCGACAGACGATGTCCTGTCTTAACTATGTCTTAGGAAAATCAGTCAAGCGATCACCATGGGAAAAGGGGATGCATTTATATATAAATATAGATAGAGAGACTATTATTACCTTGGAAAATTAAAAATTATAATAAAAAATAAAGCTAACGACCAAAGTAACATCTCGCATTTTTTCTTTCAAAGGCTCCTTCTCCTGACTGTTATAAACATAAAAAAAAAAAGAACTAGCCAAATCCATCAAGCCGTTCACGTCTGGTGCTATCAGCGAGGGAAAAGGCGATTATATATATATAGATTACATATAATAATTGAAATATTTAATTTTATGTAGTACAGGACACATTTCTGAGAGAGCTAAGATGAGGAAAAGTTTTAAAAAGTACCGGAGACAATGAAAAAAAAAAAAACGATATTAATAAAATGAAACTATAATAATTATTGTATATAAATTTATTATTATTAAATAATAGGAAATAATTAATCTATGAAGTATGTCATTAAGTTTGCAAATTAACAAATCTACTAATATAGCTTCATTAACAATTCTTGATGATCTGCAGAATCTAAAAAGTAGATGAAACCGTGACCCAGTTTTTTAATACCGTCATTCGAGCGCCACCAATGAAAGGATTTTTTTCATAGGATTTTCTTTTCAGAAATAACTTTCCGCCTTTTTGCACCTTTCATAACTGACAGTCCTATATATCGCGTTATAACAAACAACAGAAAAACTACAATCTCAAATAAAAAAAACATTCATTATACTTATACCAGGGCAAACGCGCATGTATAACTGTGAATATCGCTGAAATCATATTTGTAGTTACTTATTTTATTAGATTCAGATTTCATCTATTTAATTGTTTGAATGAAATACACTCCTAATAGTACATCTTACAAACTTTAATTTTGATAATAGCTTTATTTTAATCATTATAAAAACAATAAGCATCCACCTTTTGGGAGGTAGAAATCTGGTTTTGAAATTATTATAAAATTTCCTCTTCTTCATTCATTTTACAATATTTACTGTTTAGCACTTAATATATGAATTAAAGAAAACATTTTCCGAACGATTTGAACTAAAAATTACATCCATGTATTCATTAAAAGGTGTTTTGTTACGTTATTCCAAATATTCCTACACGTATTTCTTGCAACCGTTGCCGAACAGTCCCCATTTTCATCCAATATTTTGTCTCTCCATCTCATTTTGTCGTCTTCCTCGCCGCTTCTAACGTTCCCTTAGAATCCACTCTGAAGGCATTTTAGACCATATTCTGGGATCCATTCAGCCTAGCCACATGCCCGCCTCACCTTCATTTCAATTGATGTACCTCTTTTTGTAAATTTTTGACGACTTACTTTTGTATTATTTTATTGCAAATGCGATTTATTCTTTTAATATCATACATGCTTCAAGAGAACTGGAGCTAAGTCCTTGCTAGTTTAGCGTAGTTTTTGATAGTCATAGACAAGGTTTGCAAGCCATATAAAATTAATAATAATAATAATAACTCTATTCTGGGACTATGTCCCTTAAGAATAATAATTTCGTACGGTAAATACACACTTCAATATATACATGTCTGGCCGAGGGACCCATAAAATAAATTTTTATTCACAATTGTGTAAAGAAAAACCTATTTATGTGGATATATACAAAATATATGGAATATAAACAAACGAAAAAATCTGCTATAAAATAATAGAGCTGAACAATTCCCAACTAAATAAAATAAATTAATTATTCCATTACTCTAGGAATTTGATAAAATAAATAATTTTGTCTTACGTCGAGGGGTCAAGGGGTTGAAGGAGGTAGTACCTTCAACAGGGTTGACCTGCTGATCGGTCCTCCTTCAGCACCAGGGGATTAGCTGAGAGACTTATGAGCCACAATGGGGAGGTCTTAAGGAAGCTTAGACCCAAGACCGTCCGTGCGCGGTGAAGAACCGCATCCTGCTAGAGGTGGCCCTGCTATTGACAGAACACGGCGGATCTAGACCGGGAAGTCGAAAAATATCCCTGGTGTGAGGCAGCAGTAGCACCAGTATTATCATGGAGCCGAAGACAGTAGGAGTCGGATGGGTCCATGACTAGACATCATCAGGCGGAGCTGGAGACCAGCAGAAAGGCTGATGAACTGCGAGGGGTAGATGGGGCTCCTCAGTCGTAGTGAAGGCAACCTATCTAGGGCCCCTGGCTCCTGATAAAAGCCAGGAACCCGATGTCCCTGGGCAAGGGGCCTCCAGGACTGGGCCAATCACCCGTATGGAGTACAACTGATTCAAAGTAATCAATATAGCCTCGGATTCGGACAGTCAAATGGTTATGGACACGGCAGGGACAAGGATTTACGTTTTGCCACATGGAACATAAGAACACTTACGGGAAAAGAAACAGAATTGGTTGAGGAAATGAAATCTTATAAGATCCATTTAATGGGATTGAGTGAGGTAAAGAGAAGAGGAAGTGGGCACCAAACATTGCCTGATGGATATAATTTACTGTACTCCGGTGTTACTGTGAGAGAAAGAGCTAAGGGAGGAGTTGCCTTCGTGATGAATGATGAACTGTATAATAAAGTTGAATCTTGGGAACCAATCTCATCAAGGATCATCACAATGGATATGGAGTTGTCAGTTGGCAAGGTTACAGCTATACAAGTGTATGCCCCAGTGGAGGACGCTGGAGTCTTCGACAAGGACCAATTCTATGAAGATCTCCAAAGAACAGTAGACGGTGCCAGAAACAAAAACAGAATGGTACTTATCTTTGGAGACTTAAATGCTAGAACAGGAGATAACAATGGTAATGCACATGGTGTAATGGGTCCCTGGGGAGGAGAAAATGTATATAACAGTAATGGACAAAGGCTGATAGAATTCTGTATAGAAAATAACATGCTCATAGGCAACTCATGGTTCAACCACAAAAAGATCCATAAGATTACATTTGAGAGTAGAGGGGAACATGGTTCAAGAGAAAGTATCATCGACTACTTCATAATAGACCGAGATCTTCGAAGGTTCTTTATCGATATAAAAGTCATAAGAGGGCAGAATTAAGTACTGACCACAAACTTCTTGTAGCGGACACAAAAGTCATCAGACCAAGAAAATGTTTCAGCAAAGCATACAATCGGATAGATGTGAGCAAGCTGAGGATGGAAACAAAACAGGAGGAATACCGGTCATTGCTTGAGAGACGCCTACAGGAAGTAAATGGAGACAGTGAGCTGGACATTCTTTGGAGTGAAATAAAGAAGTGCATACTCAACACCGCAAGAGAAGTATGTGATACCCAGAAAATAAAGCCTTCGACCAAGAAAACAAAATGGTGGAATGATGAGGTTAAGAGAGTGGTTAAGCTCAAGAAGGAGGCCTGGAAAACATATAATATAACAAAATCACATATTCACTGGGAAGAGTATGTTAGGAACAGAAATGAGGTCAAAAGAGTAGTCAAAGCTGCGAAAATGAAGACCTGGGAGGAGTTTGGCCGAGAGCTAGAGCAGAACTATAGGGAAAATATAAGAAAGTTCTGGCATATAACCAAGGCTCTGAGAGGGAAAACGTCTAAGCCTGTGAGGAACGTCAAGGATGCACAAGGGAGGCTGGTGACCGAGGAAAAGGAAATACTAGAAGTTTGGAGGCAGTTCTTCCAGGAAAAATTTAGCATGGAAGAACGTCGAAACAACAACGTTCGAGACTGCCGAAGAAGAGGGAGAACAGATGAAGCATACCCAGATGACATGAATGATGCAATTGAGGAAGATGAGGTGGATTTAGCTGTTGATAAAATCCAGCTAGGAAAAGCTCCAGGGCCAGATGGCATAGCCCCAGAATTCATTAAATATGGGGGAAACGAAATGAGGAAGTGCCTCCAAACGCTTTTTCAAAGAGTTTGGGACTCGAAGCGTTTGCCACAAGAATGGGAGAATAATATCATAGTCCCTATACACAAGAAGGGCAACCAGGGTGAATGTGGGAATTATAGGCCGATCTGTCTATCCTCAGTCGTATACAAGATATATACACGAATATTAGAACAGAGGCTGAGGCATATAGTTGAACAAGACCTGGAAGAGGAGCAAGCCGCCTTCAGACCTGGTAGGCAGACACAGGATCACATATTCTCCCTCAGAATGATAATAGAAAAAGCATGGGATCGTGGCAAGGCAGTGTATCTGGCGTTTCTGGATCTAAGGGCAGCCTTCGATTCAGTTATGAGGCAAGAGATTTGGGACGCGCTTATTAGAAGAAAGGTACCAGCAAATCTGGTGAGCGCCATAAAGTCAATATACCAGGACCCAAAAGGTATAGTCAGGCTAAATGGACAAACATCCGAACCTTTTCACTTTTATAAAGGAGTAAAGCAGGGGGACAGTCTTAGTCCTTTGCTTTTCATCGTACTCATGGATGAGGTGTGGAAGGTTTGCAAAAGGAGAACACCAAGAGCTGTGGTGGGATACTGGAACCTAACACCAGTGCTCGCCCAGGCTTTGATCTATGCAGACGACATAGTACTGATTGCAGACTCCCAGGAAGCTCTCCAGACATCACTAAATGAATGGTACGAGGAACTCCGGCTAAGAGGGTTAAACATAAATCCAGCCAAAAGTAAAATTATGTGCGTGGGAAGAGAAAATCTGGAGCCAAGTATATTATGTGGTGGTGAAACCCTAGAAACGACGAATGCCTACACATATCTTGGAACAGTTATAAGCGATGATGGTAAGATAGACCAGGAGGTTCTAAATCGGGTGATGAAGGCCAATGGACTGTATTACCAGATATCCAAAATGATTATAGGAAAACATGAAGTTAGCAGAGATGCTAAAATTAGGATTTTTAAATCTGTTTTCCTTCCAGTACTCTTATATGGATCTGAAAGCTGGACAACCCTTGATAAACATGCTAGCAGGATGACAGCGGCTGAAATGAGATTTCTCCGAAGAATACTTGGAAAGACCAGGAGGGACCATATAAGAAACGATAGGATTCGCGAGGATTTGGGAGTACGACCAGTGCGTGACATCCTGGAAAAGCGGCAATTGAATTGGTTTGGGCATGTCTGCCGAATGAATGATACCCGAAAGGCCAAGTGGTTTTTTGAAGCCAGACCGGAAGGAAGACGTCCTCGTGGCAGACCCAGGTGTATGTATTCAGACTACATTGGGAAATTGGGTGCAGCAAGAGGACTAACCATCCCAGAGATGAAAAGAATAGCTAGGGACAGAGACCAGTGGGCTCGATGGACCGAGGCGGCAACTCCACGCTTAGCGGCACACAGGAGTTAGAGGAAGAAGAAGAAGTCTTACGTCGAAAGTAGGATAGAATTACTGGGTACACACAAGTTTTAAGGACTTTAGCCTTCAATTCTGGAGATAGCTGACTTTTAAATACTTCTTTTAAGCATTAACATGCTATTTTACTTCATATTTCACCATTTTTTTCGCTTGATTTTCATCATATTCGCACCAAATTTCAAAATTGATATATTGATCAACAAAAGTAATGTCCGGATTTTTGATTTTTTCTTCTGTTGCATTAAATTGGTCATAATATTAGTTTTTTCGGCATTTATTAACAACTCCACAGTCTCAGATTGTATAAATAGATATTTGAGACGTTGATTTCCTAAAGGTACTAAAGGACATGTTTTAAAAAATTGATCTTCTTATCCTCATCATTTAGTTTTATCTAATGAACACTTGACTCATTCAAAAACCGCGATTTAGATTTATTTTTTTTTCAAAGATACTAATTACACATAGTTTCATTCCAAACCATACTAAAACATTTCATTTCATAACTTAAATACAGTTTTTTTTTAATATAGTAAAAAAGAAATTCTAGATTTTTATATGAAAAGAATCAAATAAGTTGATTTAATAATATAGTGATGAGAGATTTTTGCGCTTCCTGTAAAATTTCCTAGAATAGATGAAGTACCTTTTGTAAACCAACGTCTCAATTGAACAGTTCATTAAATTTTGTCATTAATTATTATTGATTTAATATAATAAAAATAGAATAATAAGTTAAATGATAATAAACAAGACTCAGCAATATGTTAATAGAAAAAAATAATAGTGTCAGGTTTAAATTTATCATAGATTATTTGAACATATCATACATAGCTTTTTCTTATTTTATGAAAAAAAAATGTAATATTTTATGATAGCATATGTCATCTAAAACTATTTGGAATATAATAAAACATAATGAAATAATTTTCAGCACTTTTCTGAAAATAAATTTTGTTGAAAGTTCAATTTCAATTACATATTCTTCATGTCTAAGTGATACAATTAATAAGATATATTGATAAACTATTCCGCTACACATTATATTAATGATAAATAAACATGATATGACGATTCTCTCCATGAATCAAAATTCCCTCTCGTTAATGCGTCAAAGCGTTGCTGCAATTAAATCGGGCGTGGTCAATACAGATGTCGGTTATGAATCGTGAACTGTGTTACTGCTAGTGGAGTTACCATGTACTTGCAAACTAGTGCTACACCCATAAAGGTGTACTAAGCTCAAAAGGGTACATTACTGATGAATCACTTGAATACTGCTAGCAAATGCAGATTTAGCCCTTAATAATACATACACCCTTTTGCGGTTTTGATAGAATTCGAATTAGTTCTCGGTGCGATGCAATTACATACAACAAACAGTAGCAAGAACGTTTGGCATCAATTTGACGACTGTTTCAATAAAAATATTCCTGAGTTTAATACAAAAGAAAAAAAAATCATATATACATATTTGGTTCAATTCTTTAGAAGTCCAATTTTTATTAATTTTGCCACTTAATAAATTCGATCGTCATGATTTTTTTTATCAGGTGTTCTCCTTTCTTTAATATAAAACCGTAGGATGTGATTTATATATGTTGTTCCCACAACACATTACCTACGTAGACCAGAAAATTGTCAAAAAAATTCACCAAAATAATAACAAATAATTATAATATAACGGAAACCTTAGGCGCTCTGTAACAAGGGAGGTTAGAAATGATAAATTAGAAATCAAGCTTATTTTTTTTTCCTTTTATAACCTTATCCTTGCACTATTTTGTTTTAGACATTTTGATCCTATGAGCTAGGTCTTTTTTTCCAATATAAATATTCAAAGAAGGATTATTTCCCAGCTCAGTAATATTTTAGTAAAATATTTTAAAAAGGCCTAAATGAATAATAATGAAACTGAAACAGATTATATCTCAATACGATAGGTAAAACGATACAAAACGAGGTAAAACAATGTCAACAACATAGTGACATCACACCCTACCTACTAGCTGTCGATATCTGACATCTCACCAAATGACCATTGAGAAAAGTATATATACTTAATGGTTAAATTAAAACCTTCCAAATTATATTTAAAAAAAAATAAATAAAATAAAAAAAAAAATCAGGCAGTCATAAGGACGTGAACATTTTTTTTTTTTTTTTATGTACTCGATTTGCAATGGAATTTGGTTGGAAAGAAGAGTACGTTTGTAAAAGTAGATTATGCTCGGAATGCATGTTTTGTTATTATTGTTTCATTTCTTGTATTTATCTCTACTACAGGTTGTTGTTTTGATTTGTTTGTTGTTGTTTTTTTGTTTTTATTAATTGTTATTTTCTTGTATATATTTGAATTTATTTATTTCCGATTTTATGTAATTTGACTTTATCATTATTTTCTGTATATATTGTATGAATGTATACTCCATCACTATTACTACTGTTCATTATGTAAGAAATTGTAATATTTCTTAATAAATAAAAAAACAAAAACAAATTGTTTCATTTAACTGTAAAACATCATAACCTAGTAGTGATGTGATAAATAGGATCTTGAATTATACCATCGTAATCTAAATGTGGCTGTAGACTGTATGGTTTGTGGTATACAACTGATTTTCATTCAATTAATCGCTGAAATAAATATATTGTGAATATCGATGTATTTGTACCGATATTACATCGGTGTCGATAAAGCTCACGGAAATGCATATCGGACAGGTATACACAGACCGCTGCGCATGCGCCAGTCTAGAGCATGTTACTAACGCAAAGCGACATCTGAAATTAAATGTTTTAACCCTGCCAAAAATTTCATAACACGCCTGAAGTAGTTTTCACTTAAAAAAAGAAGAAGATAAAATCGGATCTTACATTCGTCCAATAATAACTTATAGTATACACATACTATGTATATTAAAGAAATATCTCTTGAGAAGTGACTTTCTCCTTTTATAAGATAAACCAAGAGATGGTATCTGGGCGGGAACATTTGTGAGCACAATGACAGAAGGAAAGGAGAGGTTGATAGCACTGTCTGAACCATCAAAGCAAGGAGGAGTTGCCATCAACTCCAATAATCTAGATTGGGTCAGGAAATCGAAACAGACACTGTCTGAATTTGAATCGTCAGTTTCTACCTCAACCTGAGAGCTGTTCTCAGCTCAGTGTTTTAAGTTCGACAATTCAAGAAAAGGAGATAGAATCGAGGTGATAGTTGTTTTTATAGAGAGAGGTTTGTGGGCTATGAATACTAAAAAAAAGATTTAGCTAGTTAAAACTTTTTTTGTTTTTAATTTCTATGTCTACATTGTTATTAGGAAGTAGGAAAAACCTCACTGGGTTTCGAATATGAGACAATTCGATCACATTAAGGTCCGATTTGGCTTCTTTTTTCATTAATTATCAATTGGGATATTAAGTCTTTCAATCAACATAATATATGAGTTAGTAAATATATATAGGTCAATAGGCCAATCCATTCGACATTGTCCAGACCTATAAATATACAAATATATATATATATATATATATATATATATATATTTTTTTTTTTTTTTTTTTTTTTTTTGGGCGCGAAAAGGCCTTGAAGACCACGCGAATATCATGTTCAGGTTTGCTTCCTCGACTTCCTTCTCTTCCATACTTCCCTCATAACCTCCGCATGTTTGCGCTTTCTTTCCTCCGACCACGCATAATCCCTTTTTTGGCGTTCTTTGACCACGAAGTCCTTTATATTGTTCAGTGAACTTCTGTAGGCTTCTCTATCCCCACAGTCTGAATCCTTCAGTCCTGCTGAATCCATGTCGACCCTGATCTGCTTGAAAAAACCAGTCGTGTTCTTGCGCTGGTGGAATCGTCGGAAGATTTCCCGGTTTAACCTTTCAGGGCTCATCCTCATCATGTGCCCATAGAATTTGAGCCTTCTTATCCTGATGTCGATCTCCAGACTTTTGTTGTCAACGTATATTTCTTTGTTGGACTTTAGCCTGTATCCCTTGGACTTTATATATATATATATATATATATATATATATATATAAAGTTTTATACTTTTCTTAGATTTTAGTTAATTAATAAAACATTTTATTTATGCAACGTTTCGAAAATTTATTGTTCTCATATTCATGCAATTTGGGATAAAATATTGTCTTACATAGACATATGTGTATTCTATAGAACAGTGTTCATTCAAAGTTTATAGTATATACTAGTATAGTATACACATATGTCTATGTAAGTCACTATTTTATCTCAAATTGCTTGAATATGTAAATAATAAATTCTCGAAACGTTGCATAAATAAAATTGTTTATTTATTGATGAAACCTAATAACAGTATAAAACTAAATTATCAATTATCGAGAACTAATCAAACAATATACAACAATATAATACATAGTTTACATCAATTAATCTGTTTGAATTTTTTTGGGGGGTAATTTTGCATTTGGATTTTTTCTCTTTGGGTATCATGTTGGTTGGACCACGCAAATCAACTAATCTAATTTTTCTGTAACACCGTTTTTATTAAAAAAACAAAAAACGAAAATTACCAGTGCAATGAACTTCTTGAAAATATGGCAGTCGAGAAATCAATAAATTAAACTAAGATTGAAACTCCAGACACAATAATCACATTGTTTATTATATTGGGTTGTGTCACATGAAATGTCCGTTTTCAAGGTAAAGGATTTTTATTAAAAATACGATATAAAAACAAGATAATTTTATTCGAAGTATTTACCTTCTTTTTCTACACATTTTTCCCAACGTGACGCCAACTTTTTTATCCCCGAACTAAAAAACTCTGAGCTTTGAAGTGAAACAAAATCTGAAAACGCACTTTTCACTTGATCATCATTTTCAAAAAGTTTTCCTTTGACGAAGTTGTTTAAATCCCTGAACAGGTGGTAATCTGTTGGAGACAAGTGGGGAGAATGTGGTGTGTGCGGAAGAACTTCGTAGCCCAGTTCTTTTAATTTTTGCACGGTATGTTTTGAAACATGGTGTCTTGAGTGAGATCATGAGGGACCCATGTATCATGCTTTTTTTACGTTCCCAATACACTTTAAATATCTGGAAATGGTAGTGCACTTGCATTTAGTTGTGCTGAGAGTCCTTTAACTGTTTAGTAGGGGTTTCCTACTACTGTATGTTTGAGGACATCGTTGTCAATTACGGACGGAGGTCTTCCTCGGGGAAAGTTTTCCAAGTCTGTATCCACAGCTGAAAACTTAGTAAACCAACGGCAAATGGTCCGTTCATTAACAATCCCTGCTCCAAACGCCTTGCAAATATTTCTAGCAGCCTCAGGTGTTTAAACTCGTACAAAAATATTACTTGAAAATCGCATGTTTCCATGTTCATATTTGGAGGTATACTAAAAAGTGGGTAATTGATTGGGAAGCTAATGTTTATAATACAAAGGTAGAGGATTAGTAACTGTCTACTTTAAATATGTAAACATTCGGAAGAAAACAACAGAGACCTGCAAAATCCTTTATGTATTTCAGAAACTATAAAACCGGGCATTTCATGTGAAACAACCCAATAATTTGCGTTTATCACGTAAGAAGTATCTGTAATAATTAGATTTAATGGAATTATTTCTTGTTATTTACAATATTGACAAGAATTCTTACACCTAATAAGCAAATTTGTTTATAGATACAAATAATAATTAGATACCTTTATTTTTTATAGGTATTCATAGAGATATGATATGCATGAGATTTCATTCTAAACTTCCTTTTCATAGGTCGCTAAAAAGTATATTTGATGTAAATTTTCGTGAATGTAGACAGTAATCCTAGTTATAGTTTTTATTCCATTCTAGAATATGAAAATTTATTGGAGTCAATAATTTTTAAAGAGAACTTTTATTTGTTATAACGAAGAGAATTGTCTAACTCGGGAACCAGGTCAGTCTCAGTCTCCGAATTTATGTCACTTATACTCATAATATAGATGTGTTGTATGTTTGTTTATTCAACTTCACTTTATGTTAAACGGGCGATGCTACAGTGGGAGTCCTAAATTTTGCCTATCCAGGTTTTATTATGAAGGGGTTTTCAACGAGTACCTGGCATCGCACAGGCTGTGGACCTTTTTATGTCCCTTCCGATGGACGGCATAACTAAGGATTTTTTAGTCCCATTAAAAAATCCTAGGACCCCGTGGTATAGAAAGCTGTTATGCTAGCCACCCTGGTACAGGTGATCCATATATATAGATGTGTAATCGCGATTAGATCAAAAAAAATTTTTCACTCAGTCCCTCTTGAGATTTTTCGTGTAAATATCGCGAAAACCGAAGATTAGGAAAGTTTGAAAATTCATATTAAAAAAAGTACTAATTGAATTTTTTTTAGCGATTGAGACAAAGACTAAGCTATATAAGAAAATTAATCAGGGGTAAGTCTATTATAAATTACAAACTTTTACCTTGCTAAGAGTATAATTTTCGATTAGGACTGTTTTCAAATCATTGTAATAAGTCTCTCGTATTTCTAATACGATTATTATCAATATCATACACTAAGCAGCATTTACATCATGAAAGCTGTTATATCGTGACATTTTCATTGCCGACATGAATACCTTACGCCGTATGCTAGGATAAGGTATAAATTAAAGAAATGTTAATTTCTATAATAATGAAAATATTATTTTTAAAAACAATATAATGATAAAAAAATGAGCAAAAAATTCCTCATAATGTTATTTAACACCACTACGCCTTAAATATATTGAATGTTTACTACACTTTATAGATGATCGCTAAAGGATTATACAACCTTTTAAAAGCAACGTGACTTTATTTAGAAGAGTAGACAGACGAAACGTTAAAACACCGGGAAAATTCACAGAGGGTTAGATGAAAAAAGTTGGAATCCCCAAAAGGCACTTCCAACACAAACTCAATTTACATATTTATTTTTAACTCCTAACTCAGGTAGGATTGACTATACAGGTGCGTAAAACATAAAAGCAGGAAACTTTCAGTAAACAGTCAGAAACGTTGATGTGTGTGTGTTTGTTAAATGTTCAATGTAAAATACAGCTAACAGCAAAAATCTGAAAATTTGAATTCTCCTTCACCGTTGACAATCGGTCATATAAACTTGGTTGTTCCTCTTGAAATCTAGTGTCAGCTCCCACGACTAGATACATATGAGACGCACATTAAGAACAAATTTTCATTTTGGTCACCGTTTTTTACTTTCACTTACTATATATAGTAAGGGGAAGTATTGCGATCGTGAAAATTTTCGAATTCCAGTTTTCAACGGAAATACACGTTTTAGGGTCCCCTGAGTCCAAATAACCAAGTCCCGCAAAAAGGTCTGTCTGTGTGTGGGTGTGTGTAACTCCCGGGCAGAAACGGTAAGTCCTATGAAACTGAAATTTCATATTTAAGACAACTTTACGCCCGAGACGTGACAAAACTTTTTTCATCATAATGAGTTTACCAAAAGAGCACTTTTACCATGCATTTTGCACCTTTTTTCGATTTTCTCGAAAACGGTTCCGACGATATTGATTAAACTCGCTATATCGATGTAAAATTTAATGGGCTTTAATATCATGTAGGTTTTATTCTGATTAAAATGGTCTGACAGAGCTTAAATGCCGATATTTTCTTCCCCTAAAGTACCTTTAATTTTGTAGATTCAATAAAAATAACTATATTATCTTGTTACCACTGATGAAAAACAGGGAAATATATAAATTGAATAAATTCGATACTCAACTAAAGGAGAAAAAAGAAAAAAATATTTTTTTAATGCAATTTTTCGTTTTTGAACATAAGAGTAGTAATATACATGTATGATGTACCGTTGGAAAGCTAAAGATTTTAGAAAAAATATTATCTCATACACAAGCTTTTAAAAGTTAATAGAGAATGATGGAATGAACATAAAACTAACTGATTATTTTAGATAATAATATAATAGAGTTTTTAATAAAACACATGTTTCTATATAAATTCAATTTAATTAATTCTTTAATAGTTTTACGTATTTTTATCTCTAACTGTTTTTGAAAATTCTTTCATTGATTTTAAAAATGGAGGTAAGTGAAAGTCGTGTGTTGCCCGCACCAGATTTTTCAACTCTTGCTTTCTCGGTTTCTTGATTAGCCAATGAAGAGGTAAGTTTTTTTGGAACCATTTTAAAGCTAATCAAATGAAATTTTATTTTTCTTTAAATTGCATGATGTGCAACACATATTTTGATAGATTGTCTTCTCAACCCTCTGGGAAATTCTCTTCTTTCATTTGGTGCCACTTGTTTTTCTGTGGGTGCACATCAAGTTGATATATTTGAGTTTGTTTTTCATTACTACTACTTGTTTCATTTAAGAAAACCACGGATGGCGGAAAAACACTGATATTTGATTTAATAATCGTTGAGAATCGGAACATGGCCCATAAGAACTTCTGTGTTCCTTCACAATATGACAAGGCTTTAATAAGGAACCCTCTGTATATATATGCAATCAATAATTGTTGTAAGTACCTATACTGTACATCCTGGAAACCATGATAATCTTGAAATTATAATCTAGACATAAAATGCGTTCTTATGTGATTTGCGGAAAGTCTACAATACATCATTAAGAAGGAATTAGTCAACATCATATTACGGATTGTTTAATTCGACTTTAATGGTAA
The DNA here is from genome assembly GCA_023052935.1 of Piezodorus guildinii. Taxonomy (NCBI): domain Eukaryota; kingdom Metazoa; phylum Arthropoda; class Insecta; order Hemiptera; family Pentatomidae; genus Piezodorus; species Piezodorus guildinii. The sequence continues at coordinate 75,168,182 of CM041297.1, read as the reverse complement.
AATTAATATATTAACATTAAAAGATAAATAAAAATGCTTAAAATACCTTATTCTTATCAGTTATGGTAGGTAGAAATAATCGAGAGTCGATCGCTTTTGAAGTAAACACTTCTTTAGGCGCGTAATGCGGTTTTTGGCAGGGGTATAAGCTTTGATTTCGTAACAATGGTGACGTTAGCAACATGCTCTAGACTTGCGCATGCGCAAGTCCGCCTACACAGACTCGTCCAATGTTCACCGTTCAAGCCCAAGCCCCCGAGATCAGCTTTAACGCAATCCTCCCATCGACGCTTCAGCCTGCCTTTTCGGACGCCTACCAGTCGGTTCAGCGAATACCAACTTTCTCGGAGTCCGCTCTTCATCAAGCCCAACAACTTTACTCGCCCATTTGAGTCTCCGAGATGCTATCAAATCAATTATATTCACAGGATACAAGTCCCACAATTCCGCGTTGTGCAACCTTCTAAACTCCCCAGTGGCCTCATATCTCTTTCGGACCAAATATTTTACGCAGTACCTTATTTTCGAACACCTTAATCCGTTGTTCATCCTTTAAAGTAAGCGGCCACGTTTCACATCCGTAAAGAACCGTCGGAAGAATAATAGTATAGAACTCAGTTAAGGAAGATATATTTTAATGTTAATATTTAATAATTGATCTTTAAAAAAATCATTATAATATTAGCAAAGAAATATCTATATTTTAAAATATCGCCTACTGTGTATTTCGATTAATAAAAAGCCTTATAAAATATAAGATAATTAGTTCATGGAGTGCCAATAAATGTAGAAATTTGACAAATATATGTAAGTGTTTAAGTTTTCACTTCTACCGTCTGTCCCTATGACTGCTAGGCATTTTTTTAATATTATAATTATGCCGACGTTTCGGCTCAAACTGTGATCCATCATCAGGGCATCAATAAGCCATGTCAAGCATAAACTGAGGGGAATAATTTTTTTTTTTTTTTCTAAACTTATCAGATATGCTTAACCCTTATTAACTTTTCTTTCTATATCCCTATAGTAAGGTATTATTAAAATAAACGGTTTGAATTATATAAAGTCGGGTAATCCGTATAAATCTTAGGTGAACCCTATTAGCTCCAGTCACTGGAAATTACTAGAACGGAGGCCGACATTAAAAGCCACTTTAGACAGACCCCCCGGCTCCCGCATTGTCAACAGGTCAGAGATAGCCTGGAGAAGGTCCTGGGTACTCCAGGCTGGAACGTGAAGGACTTGCCCTCCTCAGCCACTGGAAAAGGATCGATTCCTCAAGACCAATCTGCCACCTTTCCTCCGTCTTCAATAGCTTTATAGATTTTCTTGACTTTTAACTCTCAAGATTCACCTTTACTTAGGCCTAAGGAGAAAAATGATAACTTACCAAAATTTATTTATTTATTTTTAAGATTTATTCACAATGAATTTTTTTCTATCCAATTAGTAGAAATACATAGAAATATTATATTTATAATATCAGAACAATAACTAAAAAAAATTATAGTAATTATTTTTACCGAATTTCCAAATAACCCAAAATATGTTTTTTTATGTTACAACAAGAAGTTTATTACTTTCTCTCCCCTATATATGAAATATATAGTAAGGAAAGGTATTACGATCGCGAGAATTTTCGATTTCCAGTTTTCGACGGAAATACACTTTTTAGTGTATAGACACTCATTATGTCTCTGTGTGTGTGTGTGTGTGTGCGATGAGTCTAGCGCAAAAACCATAAGTCGTACGAAACTGATATTTCACATTGAGAACAACTATACGCCCGAGATGTTACAGCGACTTTTTCATCGAAATCGACAGACGAGAAGAGGTACTTTATACCATGCATTTTGCACCTCTTTATGATTTTCTCAAAAACGGCTCTAACTATTTTGATTAAACTGGCTTTATCGATGTACAATTATATGGGCTTTAATATGGCATAGGTGTCATTTTGATTTAAATAGTCTGACATGGCTTAAATGCCGATATTTTTAATTTTCTTCTTCTGAAGTACCTTTAATTTTGTAGATTTAAAAAAATTAGGCAGATCATCTTAGTAGCATTGATAAATAACAGATAAATATTCAATTTGAGCGAATTTGATAAACAACTAAAAGAGAAAAGTGCAAACATATTTTTTAATGCAATTTTTGTGTTTTTGATAATAAAAACAGTAATATAGACGTATAAAATATCGATGGAAAGAGAAACATTTTAGAAACAATATTAGCTGATACCCAAAGTTGTAAAAGATAATATTAATTGACGAATGGGGAATAAACTTATTACTGATTAGCAATTTAATATAGTTACACTATTTAATGTTTCTAACGAAGATGAATACACGTTTTATTAAAATTAACTTCAAATATTTTTCAAATTGAAGTATATTTAATAGTTTTTTAAATTGATTTTAACAGTCGAGGTAAGTAAAAGTCGTATGTTGCCCGCACCAGATTTTTTTTTAAGAACATGTAATAAGTATTTTAAATTGTTAGAACACTTTAAACAAAATAGAACTTAATTTGATCAGTTGGAAACATATTCAGTTGGTATATTTGAACTACATGGTATCCAAGTCCCTCCCATAGCTAGATTTCCGGTCGGATTTCACAATCATAAGGGATTTGCCCACATGGAAAATCCTGGGTCTTACAATTCCTTCGTCTGAATAAATGTCACAAACAGAGGTAGATATTTAATATACTATTTTTAAATTGTGTGTATTTGCCTCCCCTTCCCCCCCCCAATATTTACAAAATATAAGTATATCATTCAATAAATTATGCATTGAAGATTCGAATAAAATATATGGGTATTTAGAAATAGTTTCTTATCACCGAAATTCATTTATTTTTTTCAAAAATCTCTTAGGCGATCAATAATATACGCATTCCTTATGGGACTAATTAATAATTTTAAAATAATAATAAAAAGATGGGGTAGTGAAGAATTCAAATATTCGTGCATAAATAGGTTTCGGGGAAGCAATGCGACTAATATCTAAAGGCTTTTTTCGTTTTCAAGAAATATTCTTATCAAAGATAAGTTGCTAAAAATGACAATGCCTATAGTTATAATCAGTAAATATAAATTGAGTATTTTAGGTTATATTGACATATTATATTTAAGAAAATGTTCAAGTGAGTGAACAATGATTAACTATATAATCCATTGGATATGATAACTGACTACATGAAATTTAAAATAATTTAATCAATACGATAAAATAAACTTTTTTAAATATATTTATTTACGTGTACTTACTTACATAAGAGTAAAATCAACACATTCAGAAGCAAGAAGGTGTACTTAAATACGTCTTTGGAGAGCAGATAAATAAAAACTGGAAAAATAATTGTTTATAGCCCTGATGATTGCTAATAATTTTAGGGTGAAGATTTGGCAAAACCAAACATTTTAAGTTTGACTCCCGATCATTTCTTCTAAATATTATTTGTTTATATTTTTCTTGGAGGCCATTTTAAGGGCTTCTCCTTAACTCGTGAGAATCAGTCAAGAAAGATTCTAATGAAGATAAATTAGATTATGACAAAAATAAAGTAGGTAAAGTACAAGATAAAATTTTTTTTTTTTTTTTTAAATATATTTATTGGTATTTACAACTGTATAAATAAAATACATTTAGTAAATGTGATACAAGATAATTTGACATGATTCATATGTAGGGATACTACCCATTGGCAGCTCCCCAAAGACTATGTTAAACAAGAAGGTTTCGGGGCCATCTTCTTTTCAGACGTCTTGGAGGATTATCAGGGATTGTAGAGGAAGCAAGGATTTAAACTAGTGGGTTAGAGTGGGAATGGAGTTTGTCATGAAAGGAGTGGTACCTGGTTCGGGCCAAGTCAGCAACAAAGGGAATATTAAGGTCTTTATGGATGAGTTTATTTGTGACAAAATAAGGAGCATTGAGGATTTTTCGAAGGATTTTGGATTGTAAGGATTGGAGACGAGATGAATTTGATGGTTTAGTAGAGCCCCAAATCTCTACTCCGTAAGTCCATATTGGTCTTATGATAGTCATGTAGATGAGTCTTTTGTACTTAAGTGGAAGGTTTGAGCGTTTGTCCAGTAAGTGTTGAAGTAGTCGAAAACGTCGAGCAGTTTCTTGTCTTTTCAGTCTTGTATGAGGGTTCCAAGTGAGACGCTTGTCCAGGTGCAGTCCTAGGTATCGGATCTGTTCAACTGGGACAAGAGGAGTGTTATTGAAAGATACTGTTGGGCAGGTTGTCATTGGTTTACGACGAAGGGTAAAGGTTATTTGGTGGGATTTATTGGAATTTATTTTTATTCTCCAATTCTGACACCATACTTCAAGCTCTCTGATATGGGATTGAAGAGTTTGGGAGGCAATAATTGGATCGTTGTTGACTGATAACACACAAGTGTCATCAGCATAGGTAGAAAGGAAAGTGCTAGGATGGGATGGGATATCAGCTGTATAAACTGTGTAAAGGATGGGTCCTAAAATACTGCCTTGAGGAACACCTACATACTGATTAAAAAGGGATTGCTATGTATCGAGAATACTGGGAGGTGAAGAAATATTTTTAAATTGTACAAAATAGAGCAGTTTCCGGGCGACAAGCAAGAAGGCTTCTTAGAAGGGCTATACAAAAAATAGACCCCTCCACTCGTACAGCAGGGATAGCGGAGTACCTGGGGAAGCTGAGCCCGGACGGGAAGATAAGAGGAAGTCCAGCACGGAAGTCGGAAGTTGGGGGTCAAGCAGTCATGTCCAAAGGTACCTATATGTAATATTATGTGGTAAATACCTCAGTATTCTCGATAATAACAATGCATCACTGAACTAAGTTTTATGTATAATAGTAATGTGTTTTTATGTGTGCTATTTGATAAATAAAATGTATATTATATGTTAATCACTTTATTACCCTATATGCCACGAAACATAGTATTTTATGGCATCCAGCTTGTGGGGACGAATTTATCAATTCTTTATTAGTATCGAAAATTTATAAGTTAATTAAAAGTCAATGTTATAAGTGGCATTAGGGTAATATTTGTCATATGTATTATATAGGAATCTGATATTAATACTTCATTAATTTATAATTAATTGTTAGCATCTTGTGCGCCTCCCTACTGTTTTAAGGTCTTGAAAGTGGTTAGTTTTTTAAAGTGGTTTTATGAAAGTTGTTAGATGTTTGTTATTTATGCCTTTTGTTCGTGTAAGCGTTTAAACCACCCTTAAAGGTTTTTGAAGATTAGCCAGGGTTTTGTTTTTTATTATTTCGCACACGATTTTTTACTATGGCTTCCAGAGTAGATGAGCTACCAAAGCCAAAATGTTCAGAAGTATCTGAACTGGGGTTGACCGGAGAGTCAGTGATCCCGTGCTCGAATACAACTAAGCCACAGACCAAATTACGAGGGAAGAAGCTAAACTTCAAAGAAGAAGAAGATATTGAAGAAGATATTTTTTTTAAACGTTTCGAAAATTCAATAATGAATATTCTTGAAAGATTCGATAATTGGGTAAATAATGGATTTGATCATCTGGAGGAGAATATTGGTAGCATTGAAAATAAGAAAGATCCTTTTGAAGATAAAATAGAAGTGAACACTGATGAAAGACTCCCAGAAGAGATTAAAAAGAAAAATAATTTCATAAATGAGGAACTGCAACCTGAAGAGACCCCCACTGAAACCTCAAATAAACATGCCGATTCCGGAGAAACACCCTTCACTGAGGATGAAGCAAAATCTGACTATCAAGAAATAAATATCCTGGAGAATGAAAAGGAAGAAAATAAAAACGAAGAAGGTACAAACCCAAAAATGGAAGATAAACTCCATTCTCAAATGACTCCCGCTGCTCAGAATGAAGAACCAATGAAAAAAAATGAAGAAGTTAATAACTCGAAAATTATAGATAAACTCCACTCTCAAATGACTCCCGCTGCTGAGAATGAAGATAAAATATATTGTGAAAAAACGGAAGATCCAGAATCGAATGCAGTACCTCATATTAATACAAATGAACAATTTGAAATAACATTGATTCCTCCCGAAAATCCTACTAATTTCGAAGAAGAAGAGGTCCCTAACCAAAAAACATTCCACAGTCAATGTTTACCTCTGAAATCCCTTGTTCTACTCCGAAGTCAAGAATACAAATCTAAACTGTTCAATTTAAAATTAAATACATTTTCGATTCCACTTGCTCCTAACAACACAGTACTTGATGTTTATAGAAAGGTGCCGGTTAAAGAAATAATAATTGTTATTTTGATATATGTAGGTTATAAAGGCTACATGGTCTTGGACCATGTTAGAATAGGCCTCATAACATATTATTTTGTTATACGGCAGTCTTTATCCGTTTCCAGAGGATAAAAAGGGGTAATTAGCGTCCCCTCCGTATGACGAGCTTACAGTGTTTAACCTGGGCCATGTTCAGGTTAAACCTTACTGGAAAAATTGTAAATAGATTGTACATACAAGATTAGGATTTAAAGATTAGGATTTAAGATTAACTTAATTTGATATTTTATATGTAAAAGGAATGGGTCTCAGGTATAGTTACCGTGTTTAATTACCTTTTAATTATTTAATTGAATCACCCTTTAATTGGAGTAGCTATCAGTACTCCTTGTCATTCTAAGATGATACACTTATTTTTAACTTCCAATAGATTTTTAAAAGGGAAGAACCCTGTAGCCGTAGGCCTCCTCATATCCGGAAGGCGGGAATGATATTTGTTGTTTCTTGACGGTAAAGTCTTTTATGTAATTTTTGTGGTTAAAAGGTCATCAGAAAGTTAAGCTATTTTTTTTGTTATTATCTAGTTAAAATCTGAGATTCATTCCACTTCTTAAGACTGCCCTGATTGTGACGCTAAAATCTCTCCTATATTCATACCATTCATTTAACACTGTCATAGCTTTATATTATAAGTATAATTTAAAAAATGATGAGAATACTGAGGATGTGTTATTAGTGTAATATGACTATTTGAAAGAAAAGAGGTTTAACAGGTACCTTAGAAACCTAATAGTAAATTCATTTTTGATCTTAATGATTTGCCACATAATAAGAAAGTAGCAAATGGATATTCTATGTTATATGTTTTTCGCATTATTATGTATCACTTGATAATCTGAAAGCGATAAAAGAAAATTAATTTCATTAGCACCGCATTTAATCTGTAGGATTATTATTATTGTAGCGATTTGACATTTTTGTGATGAAAGAAGATTATGTATGTTGAACTCTAAAGGACTTTGTAGCTGCCAAAGTAAATTCAGTGAAAGGTATTGAATTCGAACAATAAATAAATACTTTTATAAGAAAAACTGTATTGAAAAAGTTCTATTATTATATTTAAATGTTTGTTTATTCTTAGAGGTCATGTTTTATTTAATTCTGACTTAAGATGTTGTACAGTATTATAACTAGTTTAATTCCTGTAATTTTATGTTTTGATAATTAAAGAAAAATCAAAAACCATTCGGTTTTTAATTTTTCTTTCCTCGCAGGTTAGGTGAATGCTATGTATCGAGAATACTGGGAGGTGAAGAAATATTTTTAAATTGTACAAAATAGAGCAGTTTCCGGGCGACAAGCAAGAAGGCTTCTTAGAAGGGCTATACAAAAAATAGACCCCTCCACTCGTACAGCAGGGATAGCGGAGTACCTGGGGAAGCTGAGCCCGGACGGGAAGATAAGAGGAAGTCCAGCACGGAAGTCGGAAGTTGGGGGTCAAGCAGTCATGTCCAAAGGTACCTATATGTAATATTATGTGGTAAATACCTCAGTATTCTCGATAATAACAATGCATCACTGAACTAAGTTTTATGTATAATAGTAATGTGTTTTTATGTGTGCTATTTGATAAATAAAATGTATATTATATGTTAATCACTTTATTACCCTATATGCCACGAAACATAGTAGGATGAATAGGAATTATTATGATTTACTTTGAAGGACCTGCCTGTGAGATAATGATTGATAATGAGGAAGTATGTAGGTGGAAGGAATTTACGTAGTTTGTAAAGCAATCCCGGGTGCACAAGATAAAATTTAAACTTCCCATTAAGATTCAAACTCAAGTTGGTGTTATATAGTTATATTATAGTTTTCTCCATTTTTGTGTTAGGAACTAGAAAAAAATTAATACATGAAAAAATATTTCATATATTTCATCAGATATTAAATAAATTGGGTATAAATGATTAGAAAATAGTGTAAAAACACTTTATTCAACGAACGTGGGTTGAAATGTTAAAATAAATATATAGTTTTGACAAAAAAAAAGTTATTATAACCTCCTCCTATAGAAAAAATTATTTTCCCACATCAAGAATTGAAGTATTTTGTAATTCTTCATATACAAGGATTCACACTTGTTTAAAACCATAATGTAAAATATGTTAACAAATATTTTTAATTAGAAAATAGAGGACGATTAATGAGTGAAGAGATAAATTTGGCCATTATATATTAAAATTTATACAGTTAAGAAATATGTAGGGGCTGTGTACATATATATCTCAATGGCCATTATAGATCGCTAAGCAAAGTTACGGGATGCCATTAGATCCTATCGGATTTCTCTAAAGCTTATCCTCATACAGGCTCTAAATCTATTTTAAGTGGCATTTCCGGATTATTTTTATCTCATACTTAAATAATATATAAATATATATATATATTTAAATTAATATTATATAAATAATAATTTATTTATATATAATATATATATATATATATATATATATATATATATATATTATATATAATAATTTACACAATTGTCAAGAAAAGGTTAACTATTTCAAAGTTCAGCCATTCCTACAAAATAATGAAAATATAACCTATTTATCATCGGATAAAATAAAATTTATCAAATGACCTTTATACTCATATTTTTACACAAGTAAAAAATATACTCTTTATATAAAAATAATTCGAAAAAAACACTGTTGCGCCCAACACACGACTTTCACTTACCTCTATGGCGGATGCTTCATATGCTCGCTCACAGATAGCGCTAGCGGCGGCCACTTGGTTTACTGGCCGAATATATGAAGACGTACAAATTAATAATATTGTATAATGTAACTCATCAACACCATTGTAAATATCTGTGTATATGTAACTGATTTATAAGAATAAATAAACCTGTCAAGGTAATTTGACCTAGAGACTAGACGCTTGTCTGGCAGCATAGCTCTTACCATTAATTATTAACATGGATGACTAACATCCCTAAGAGCCAACTCAGCTCTTCAGATCATCAAACTGGTATCTACCTAAGTTAGATTAACTCTGCCTTTGTAACATAATGGGGTCTATCATTATTTATCATCCTTCACCTACCTTTTCTCCGCCTATCCTACACTACTGTCGTGCTACTACCACGTAGGGTGAATTTTCTCCCATCCAACACTACTGTCGTGCTACTAACACAAGGGGTGTATTCTTTCCTAGCCAGTCCTCTCTGCTAATTGGTAGGTGCGGGTTCGCCGGTTCGAAATTTCAGTTTCGTAAGACTTTTCATATTCGTGCTGCAGTTACCACACACACACACACACACACACACACACAAGGACACTAAGACCTTTTCGCGGGACTTGGTCATATGAAATCAGGAGACCATAAAACGTGTATTTCCGTTAAAAACTTTAATTCAAAATTTTTCACGGTCGCAATACTTAATCTTATTATATATTTTAAATAAAAGTAAGTGAAAGTAATAAAGATAAAAATCTGGTGCGTGCAACACACGACTTTCAATTACATACCTCGTTAAAATCAATTTAAGAATTTATAAATACATTTAGAGATGAAAATAAATTGTTAAAGAGTTAATTAGATTCAATATCAATTGAAACTTGTGTTTTATTAAATAATCTATTATATTATTATCTACAAAAATCATTATGTTTTTTCGTCTTTTCATCACTCTCCATTAACGTTTACAATGTTGTGTATAAGATAATATTTTTTTCTAAAATCTTTAGCTTATAACGGTATATTATACATCTAGGTTACTGTTTTTATGTTCAAAAATACAAAAATTGCATGAAAATATATTTTTCCTCTTTTCTATTATAGTCGATAATCAAATTCTCAAAATTTGTATCAATACTAACAACATGAAATTGTAATTTTTTTCGAATCTACAAATTTAAAGATACTATAGAGGAAGAAAATTCGAACTATTGGCATTTAACTCCTGTCAGACTACATACTATTGAAGGTCATTCAATTGTACATCAATATATAGATATAGTGAGTTTAATCAAAATCGTTAGACTCTTTTTTGAGAAAGACGTAAATAGGTGCAAAATACCTGGTATAAAGTAGCACTCTCGGTCAGCCGATTTTAGTGAAAATGTTGCTGTAACATTTTAAGCGTATAATTGTCATAAATATGAAATTTCAGTTTCGTGTGACTTTTCCTTCTACTAGTTCGGAGTAACTTTAGAAGTAATATAATAATTTTACTTTTTCATGGAAAGATGATCTAGAGGGGTTAAGGACCGATGTTTCTCGTTTTATTCCATTTTAACTCGAGGTATTCAGAGAGTGGGAAGAGGAACCGATGAATGCTCCATGGGAACAAGAAGTTGCTCGTACTGATAGAATTTCAAATAACTCTCAAGAAGGGCTCAAAGGGAAGATATGTGGATTATATTCATAGCCCGCGGTGCCCTCCAGCGGTAGTCGGCTGGCTATCTGAATTTCATCGAGTCGCTGTTTCTCCTGAAATATACCCTCCAGCGTCCAATATGTCTTTTGTTTAAAAAGCAAAGAAGGAAACAACCATTACCGTTCGAAGGATAGTACGATAAGCACAGACTTAGAGGAAACAAGATAACAATTAAACATTTCATGTAAATCCATAATATCACATTGTTATATAGTGACATTTTCCTATGAGCGTCTATTTAAATTTTTGTGAAAGTTTTAAAAACTTGGTTACACTTTTTCTGTAATCATTGATATAAGTTGAAATTTGTAGTTCGCGATGGAATAGGTATGACCTATTGTTTTTTTTATTTTATTTGAGATTCGCCTCTACCTTACAGGGTCATCCACGTTATCATAGACACATTTTATTCTGTTTTAGTAGCCTGCAATCTTTAGGTAGTCAAACAATACGGATATATGTTTCTCTTCGTCGCAGAGTATTTTAAGCAGGGTATGTGGCAGTCCAATATTTTTTCTCAAATTCTCGTATTGCTAGCATTTTACTAGCAAAAGTTTAACTGTTTGTTGGAAGTTGTCGTATTTTGTGCAAGTGGGAGCTTCTAGCCGTTTTAGGAGGTATCCATGACTGAATTGGCAATGACTTTATTAAAACATTCTACACGGTATAATTTCTTCCTTCCTAGACGTTCTCTAGCTAGTTTTCCATTTGTTACAATTAGGTTTAAATACTCCCAGCTTTGTTTGTCATCTCCTCCACTTTTTCGGCCAATGCGATAGCAATATTTTTTTTTATTAAAGTACACAATCTTCTACTGTTACTTTACTAATTTAAATAAGACTATTTTCTTCTCATATTCTGGCCGTGTTGGCTGCTTGGTCAGTTATTCGTATTTAATTTTTGCTCAGCTTTTATATTTTTAAAATAATTTGAATAATTAATTAATTTCCTTGAAAATTCGTTAAAAATATTTTACATTTAATATTCTTGGAAGCAACAAGCCTTATTTCATGAAAACTTCAACTAAACATTTATCATTTTAAGTTCTGAATTATTTATATATTAAGTATTTTTACAAGAATTAAAAAAAATCACTTCTTCAGGTTACACAGAACCAAGCTTTCCTCTCTATCCCCTTTTCGGCTACTCCTCTGTCAAACCATGTCCGGCTTTGCGTTCCTTTTCATTACTTGGATTCTTCTTTTCCTTCTACCTACAGGCTTTCATTATAAAGATCGTTATTTGACCATAATTCGTACCGTTTTAGTGACTTATCTAAGAAAATATAAATGTAACTTGATTTTTATCATTTTATTTCCTTCGATCATTTCTTGTTTTTTTTAACTTTAATGTCCTTCTGATTATATGGTTCTAGACATATTACAAGCTTTCACCACGTGGTTCAGTCCTATGCCGTCGCTCCCCAACTGCCTATGATTATCAGCCGGGCTTAGGCATATCGGGTAACAAAATCCTCCCACCTCCCATCTAAGTCTCGAGCGCATTCTACGTATTTCTCGGTATAGGTTTCCCTCCAGGAGACGATTTGGGATTTCCTCTCCGCTCAGTTGGGCAACGTGTACAGTCCCACGAAGCCCAAATTTAATAATGTTAGCCTCCCCTTAAAGGTTATACAGTTAGTTTTCCCTTCTTTACAAGTTTTCACTATCCACGACAGATCCAAATATTCTTCGGAAGATCTTTCTTGTGAGGATGAGGATTTCATGACTTTTGTAATGTTTCACTTTTCAGAATAATACGTGAGGACTAGACGGATTAGCGTTACATAAAACACCGTCTTTAGTTTAATAAATTTGCTTCTAAGGAGTTCCCGAAGTTCAAAATTTTGGTGCCATGAGTGCGCATATATTTGGTTTTCTCTTCATTAATCGCGGGCCCAGCTCTTGAACAGCCTACGTAAGCTCGTGTATAGCTTTCTCTAGTCCAAAGAGAGACCTACTCGTATTATCAATATCTATGTTATCCCTTTACGTTAACACCTCTACTAGTTTGGTATATATCCTTGAACTGGTTTGGACGCCAGAAGCTTTAACAATCTATTCTTGGGTTATGATAAATAAAAGGCAAGCTAATGCGCCTCATTGTTTCAAATCTTTGTTAAGAGAAGAATTAACTTGAATTTTGACGGAGCATCTTATGTCATCTTAAAAGGTTAACTGAGATCCCTGTTTCTTCCATTGCAGCATACTGCTGGGGTCTCTTAATACTGTCATAGGCAGACTTTGAATCAATCAACAAATAATGTGTCGTCATGTTCCAAACTCATCCTGAGGCTGAAGTTCTGGCCAGTAGTTTTTTTTATTTGACCTACTGTATCCTTGAACTCCTAGCTAACGCCCTTCAGAAATCCACCTCCATTATTATATGGAAGAAGTCAACCATTCTCACTTCCCGATGTTCGCCATTATTAAAGTATTGCGTAAAATTCTAGGAATTTTGAGAAGTCTAAAATCATTTAGTTGTCTTTACTGAGAAACCTGAAACATTAAACTTAATCAGTTAAGCAGTTCGGTCAGTAATCTGTTTTAATCAGAACACTTCAGTCGCACAAGACTGAAGAGCAGATTTCTCGTTATTCCCAGAAATCTATAACACATATTTACAATAGTTCTCTGCCATTTCAACATTCCTAACGGATTGTAAGGATGATAGGAGTCGAATACTGCTTCTTCGAATAGATGAGGAAGATGGTTGGGGGTGCGGTCATAAATTAAAACCACACAATTAAAAATAAGAGTTATTTTTATTATGTGCCGACGTTTCGGTCTACAATGTGGGCCTTCATCAGGGCTAAAAGAAACAAGATAACAACCAATGTAATTAGACTTAATAATGCGTTAGGTATATAATAATAATATGACAGTAATAAATTATGGGAACATAAATAATATTAAATGTAAAATGATAATAAGATGACAATTATAAAGTATGGAAATAAGGTGACAGTTATAAAGTATGGAAATAAACAAAATTAAGATGATAGTTATAAAGTATGGAAGTAGACATAATTGAGATGATAATATTGTAATGAGAATATATAAATAGAGACTCAGTAAATGAAGAAAAATGATAAAGGAAAAATATGTGAACAATTAAAATTTTAAATATTAACAATTATGAGTTGATATATGACGGTAATATATTAAAAACATAGTTAAGAGTATAGGTAATATATAAAAAAAATATAGTCATTACAAAAGAGAAGTCGGTTTTGTGTACCAGTCAGTGGATATTGTGTTATTAGGGTTTCTAATGATGAGGAGGTCAAGAAATGGGAGGGAATTGTTAGTTTCGGATTCAGCGGTAAAATGTAGGCGGGGGTGGTAAGAGTTAAAGGCTAAAAGTATGTCAGTAATTTTGTCGGGGTTAAGAACAAGGAGGAGGTCGTCTACGTATTTTTTAATAAGAATAATATCCTCAGGAAACTGAGGGATTATCAAATTTAGTAAATCGTTAAGGACAATATTGGCGAGGTCAGGGGCGAGAGGATTTCCCATAGCCAGTCCTGAAATTTGATTAAAGAACTGTCCATTGAATGTAAGGTATCCGGAATTGCAACAAAGGTTGAGGGATTCTAGGTATGAAGGGCAATTAAGTGAGGTATGGGGTTCAATAGAAGACCAGTTATCTTCGATGATACATAGGGCTTTATCTATAGGAATATTGGTAAACAAGCTTTCTACATCAAAGGAAACAAGGATGTAATGTTCCGGAATAATGAAGGATATTAATTGTTCGCGGAGAAAAAAGAATTTTGGATATCGTAAGGATTGTTGTGACTAAGATGTTGTAAAGAGGGTAGTAAGAATTTACTGAGGTTAACAGAGGGTGAGTTGATATTCGATGTGATAGGGCGGAGGGGGATACCTGGTTTATGAATTTTTGGGAGTCCATAGAAGCGAGGAGCAACGGAATTATAGGAAATAAGGTTTCTATAGCTGGGATAGTTTATAAATTTTGAATCTAAAAGAGATTTCAGGTGTTTATTGAATTTAGTTTTAAGTGAAGGGGTGGGATCGCGGGATATAGGAACATAAGTGGATCTATCGGAAAGGAGAATGTTCATTTTGTCATTATATTCGGAACGGTCCATGATTACAGTCTTGTTTCCTTTGTCAGTTCTGGTTACTATGATGTCGTCATGGGATTTTAGGAAAGCTCGGGTAAGAGATAAGTCTTTAAAGAATTGAGGTGAAAAATTTGATGGTGAGGAAGGTGGATGTTGGAGATGATTGGATATAATATTGCAAACAGAAATCCGTGACAACTCCTTATCGTCATTAGAATTGGATATAACATCGTCATTAAAGATAAATTCCAAATCAGTAATGAGTTGAGGAATAATTTTGATTGAGGTGTTGGGAGCGGAAAAAATTTGGTCCTAAACTTAAAATATCTTTAACATAGGGTGTAAAATGGTGGAAGAAACGAAGAAAAGCTTCTTCGAATAGGTTAGGATGATAAGTAAAGTTCTGATGAAATTCCAGGAAATGGAATGAAATGAGGTTTAAGCGGAATCGGTTAGTTATATAATAATGTAGGGTATTGTTGCATTGTGCGGAGAATTGGCTGTTGCACAATGATCTTTAGAATGAATGGTTCGAACGCTTTGGTATTTGAAGCATAGTAAATGTTCAAATTTCAGTTGTCCCCTTAGGCATCTATTGTAATTGAGAACGTCAAAATATAAATAAACATAGGTGATCTTTGTAAATAGTAATGTTTATTTTTATATTAGGGAGAAATTCCGAATTCGAGGGGCTGATCAACTTCGCTGAGTTGATATGAACACACCAATAGACCAATACAGACGACGATTTTAAAGATAAAGGTAATAGCAGATAAATGTATGAATACATATTTTAAATATCGAAATTTTCCTAGGTATTGGACCAATCCAGCCAAATATTAACGGTCAATCAATATAGACGGCGGTAAATGATTAGACTTATCAAGTCTAGAATTACGGTATTCGTACTCATATTCAACTCCGAAAATGCCCTTGTATGTAATGGAGAGGTCCCTCTGCTTCCCAAATTAAGCCTTTCAACTGTAAATGTTTTTTCGGAGAACTCCTCTTGAAGATCCTCTTGCAGGTAAGGAATTTTCTATTATTTCTGGATTTTACAGCTTTGATGCTCATATCTGATTTTGGGATCTTAGTGCTTCCTTTTCTGTGGGTCTAAATGCTAAAATATCACCTAATCTTGTCAGCCCATCAGTTACAAGAGAAATAAATTCTTGAATGTATACGAGAAGTTCTGCTATCTGTTATGGCGGAGAGTAACGAGAAGCATGTTATTATGGCATTTAACCAACACATTCGGGGGGGGTTTTTGACTGTCTGGTTAAGTCTGGTTTTAGCATAAACGTTAGAATTCCCTCTCCTTCATTAAAGTTATACTATTTACTACATATTCTATACTTATTAACTGTACACACTAAAATTTGATAAATAGTATTGTTATATTATCGAATCTAAAATAAGTAATTTTATGAAAATCCAAATTTTATTTAATAATCTTCATATTTTTGTAATCATAACTGTCATTTAGTTAACAATCACAGAATGTAGGCTAAGCTTTTGATGTTGGGGCGAGATAAGCATGATGGAGAGAGGATATACAGCGATACCTCTTCTTGGCCTGAGTCCTATTACACATTTATGTCAGGAGGTCCCCACAACTTTTTTTCAGCCTTTTGCAAGTTAATTAATATGTTGGATATGTCCGTGTAAGTTTTTGTGAAAACGTCCAAATCTGTTAGTTGATTGTTGGCATGTGAAGGTCCTTATGTAGAGTAAAGTTGCTAACTTACCACAGAGAATTTGTTTGAAAAGTTTTGGATTGACTAATTGGAATCCAATTTGCGCACATAAGAGTTTAAATTAACAGTTCTTTTCCTGATTTATTTATTTTTGTTATTTGGATAAGTGTAACTCAATTTACCGTTTCTGTAGGTAAAGTTTGATATGTATAGTACACACATCTTCATCACTTAAAATTATAGTAGATGAATAAAAATTGGGATATTTGACAATTAAACAGTCCATAGATTTCTATAAAGAGTTATGGAATATGATTCCATTTCTGGACTTTGTTGGTACTGAGATATCAAAATATTACCCTACCGAAGCAATAAGTTATTTAACAGCAATGTTTGCATCCAGCGTTATAACTGAAAGGTTGGGAGCTGAGTGAGAGGAGAAGCAAATACCGCCCCTCCGCTAACAGAGTAAAATTAACAGACCACATTTAACTTGTGGCTGACTCTTCGAGGGATAAATGAATATTACAGGAAGCCGACCGTTGAAGAAGAGGCTGTTTTGCTCGCTGGAGCATGAATTCTTCCGGGGCTATTGTCTTCAGTCTGCAAACTCCAGAACAGTCTTCCATAAACAAAACTAATTGTTCGTGCTTGGCGGATCATCTTAGGGGGAATGTAATATAAACAAATATTCAAAAAATTCTACCCTAAGAATCTTAGAAGGGTGCTTTTTATGGCAGATAAAACGTCAGACGATCGCGTGAGGAAAGTTTCTTTAGCATTTCTTTAAAGCACATAAGTTAAATATGTCAGAAGTGGGATCATTGTAAATGGTTATAATTTTGGTTTTCTTGTTTTTGTAATTATTGGGCTACTGTGTGGAAAATGACGTCTCAGAGTGTTAGACTGAATGATTTAAAAGTTGCAGACCTAAGACGGGAGTTAGAAGAACGAGATCTGGATACTTTCGGAACGAAATCAGTACTGCAACAACGCTTGCGCCAATTTTTTGTTGATTCAGGGGAAAATCCAGACGAGATTACGTTTGAAAATGATTTCAGTAAGTTGTCTGCAACTTTTAAAACTGAATTAAGTACTGTTAAAAATACATTGGAGGCTAAGTTAGGCAATTTAGAAACTAAGTTAATGGAAAGTGTAGATAATAAGTTAGCTGATGTAGAATCTAGATTAGGAGAAAAAGTCGATTCAGTAGAAAATGAACTTAGGGTAAGAATAGAAGCTCTAGAAGAACGTATGAACAACCCAACGACAATCGACACCGACCAACCCTCTGAGAGAAGCCCTCACAACACCATTCCCTCCGCCAATGCTGGGATGCCACCAACGCACAACACCATCCCATTGTTCGACGGGAAGACACCGTGGGAGGACTACATGACTCTCTTCGAGACAGCGGCTTCGATCCACGGGTGGTCAAAGGAGACGCAAGCATCAGCGTTGTGCCTAGCCTTGCGTGGAGACGCCTTAGGAGTGCTACAGGGGATGCCCATGTCGGAGCGGTGCAACTACGGTGAGCTGATAAGAAGACTGGAGATGCGTTTCGGCCATCGCCACATGGACCAACTATACCGTTCCCAGTTAAAGAACAGGGTCCAGAAGACCAACGAGACGCTGCAGGAATTTGAAGCAGATATCGCCCGGCTAGTGAGGAATGCCTACCCAACAGTCACCGACGACGTCTACGAGAGCTTGGCTATCGACAAATTCCTGGATGGACTTCGAGACCCGGAAACCCAACAGGCAGTGAAACTCGCGCGCCCTAAGACTTTGGGCGATGCATTGTCGCAGGCCATAGAATTCGAGGCTGTCAGGCAGTCAGTCCGTGGACATGCACGAGTTCGAGCGGCAGAAGCGGAGCATAACGCGGCCTCCACCATCGAGGGCATAGTAACAAAGGTTTTGGAAGCCCTCAGGACACGCAAAAATGAGATACGCTGTTGGAGCTGCGGTCAACTTGGACACCCCAGAAGCAAGTGTCCTACCAGGAAGCCGGAAAAAGCCACAGGAAAACTAAGGAGGGTTGATGGGAAGGGGCAACTGTCAACCCGTAGCATCGAAGGCCCCAGGGTCGCCGTGAGAATCGCGACAATAGGGAGCAAGACAAATAGTTTTTATGTGGATGGAATGGTGAACGGGCAGCTGCGGAGTTTTCTGCTGGATACCGGCGCAACCATGACAATACTGAACCCGAAGGCAGTTAACGCTAAGAAGATATCACCTACCACTTGGGCGTTACGGACAGCCACAGGACAGCCAGCCGAGGTCTACGGGGAGACAGTTGCCACTTTCTTCATCGGGGGCCAACGTCTAGAGCACCGCGTTCTCGTGGCGGAAATAGACGAGGAAGTCATCTTCGGCATGGACTTGATGATCAAATACGGGATCAAGCTGGACATGTCGAGAGGTGTGATGACGCTGGGAGACGAAGAGGTCATCCTTCGGCAGGGAAAGGACCTCTATGCACGAATACTCCTACTAGAAGACACCACTTTACCTGCACGGAGTCAAATTCTGACGCATGGGACGATCAATGGACGACTACCGGAGGGTCAATGTCTTCTACTTGAACCTGGGAAGCACGAGGAGCAGGAAGTCGGACGCGGTGTTCTGGTTGCAAGGTCTCTCATCAAGGTCGGACATACCACCCCAATCCGACTGATGAATCTGAACAGCTTCCCGGTGACACTAAAGAGAGGAACACCAGTCGGAGAATGTACGGCCGCTACCTCAGTAGTCCGACAGCTACAACGCAACCCCACCGAGCAACGAGGACTACCCGAAGAATTAAAAGGATTCGTGGAGGAATCATGCAGAGAACTTTCGCCTGAACAGAGCGAACTCGTGAAGAGATTGATTACCCGATGGCAGGACATTTTCGAGATCAGCTCAGGACCACGGGGTAGAACGAACATCGTCCAGCACAAAATTGACACCGGGGATACAAAGCCCATCCGACAGATCCCGAGGAGGCTGCCGCTAGCTAAACGAAAGGATGCCGAGGAGATTATTAAGGATATGGCGAATGATGGTGTCATCGAGCCCTCGAGTAGCCCATGGATGTCTCCTGTCGTACTGGTAAAAAAGAAGGATGGGACGACAAGATTCTGCGTAGATTACCGTCTTTTGAACAACGCCACGAAGAAGGACAGCTACCCACTCCCAAGGATTGACGACACGCTGGACACACTAGAGGGTTGCAAACTATTTTCTACCTTGGATCTCCGCAGTGGATATTGGCAGGTTGGATTGGCACCGGAAGATAAGGAGAAGACGGCATTTTCAATCGGCACTGGCCTCTGGCAATTTACGGTAATGCCATTCGGGCTTTGCAATGCACCTGCAACGTTCGAGAGGCTGATGGAAAGCGTCTTAAGAGGCCTTTCTTGGGAGATATGCCTGGTTTACTTGGACGACATCATTGTACTGGGAAAATCCTTCACTCACCATCTGGAGAATCTGGAGCGGGTCTTCGAACGGCTGCGTGCAGCTAATCTAAAACTGAACCGAAGAAGTGCAATCTCTTCCGAAGGCAAGTCAACTACCTGGGGCATGTTGTATCAGACAACGGAGTTGCTGTTGACCCAGAGAAGATTACAGCGATCACCAATTGGCCAGCACCTCGAGATAAGCACCAAGTGAGAAGTTTCCTCGGGCTCTGCACCTACTACAGGAGGTACGTGAAAGGATTCGCCAACATCGCAAAACCTCTTACCAGGCTCACTGAGGAAAAACGGACTTTCCTTTGGGATCGCGAGTGTCAGGCTTCATTTGAGGAGTTAAAGAAGAAATTGAGTAGTGCGCCTATTCTAAGCTATCCACGTCCCGAGGGCAAGTTCATTCTTGACACAGATGCCAGCAACACTGCTATTGGAAGCGTCCTTTCTCAACTCCAAGACGGGGAAGAAAAGGTTATTGGGTACTTCAGCAAAGCACTGTCAGCTCCAGAACGCAACTACTGTGTCACAAGGAAAGAGCTTCTGGCAGTGGTTAAGTCCATAGAGCACTTTCATAAATACCTGTATGGAAGAAGATTTCTACTGAGAACGGACCACGCAGCTCTAATGTGGCTGCTGCGATTCAAGTCACCGGAGGGACAAGTTGCACGGTGGATCGAGCGCCTTCAGGAATATGACTTCGAATCTGCTCATCGTTCTGGAACGAGTCACCGGAATGCGGATGCGCTCTCAAGGAGACCCTGTGACGGAGAATGCAAGCATTGTTCTCGACAAGAAGAAAAGCAAGCAACAGTGTTGCGGACTACGGTCGTTACCGACGGTTGGCAGGACACACAACTGGCAAAGGAACAGGACGAGGACCCGGACTTGAAACAAATAAGGGAATGGAAGCTATCAGGCCAAAGGAGACCAAGCTGGCAGGATGTTGCTCCAATGTCGAAAAATATAAAAACCTATTGGGCTCAATGGAACTCCATTCTACTGGACAAAGGTCTGCTGAAACGAGCATTGGAGAACACAGAGGGAGATCAGCGGAGACTACAGCTCATCGTACCAAAGATTAAAGTGCCCGAAGTACTGAGGGAATTACATGATGGAGCATCTGGTGGCCACCTTGGAGTTCACCGGACATTAGAAAAGGTTCGTGAACGCTTTTACTGGGCAAACCTCAAGGACGATGTGTTAGATTGGTGCCGGCGGTGTGCAACTTGTGCCGCCTCTAATGGACCGATAAGGAAAAAGAAGGCACCTATGAAGAAATACAACGTAGGAGCACCATTCGAGAGAATAGCGGTAGACATCGCTGGCCCTTTTCCTGTGACAGATAATGGCAACCGATACATTCTCGTGGCCATGGATTATTTTTCAAAGTGGGTGGAAGCTTACGCCCTTCCGAATCAGGAGGCCGCCACGGTTGCAGATGTTCTCGTGAAGCAGCTCGTCAGTCGGTTTG
Organism: Piezodorus guildinii; assembly: GCA_023052935.1. Classification (NCBI taxonomy): domain Eukaryota; kingdom Metazoa; phylum Arthropoda; class Insecta; order Hemiptera; family Pentatomidae; genus Piezodorus; species Piezodorus guildinii. Next base: position 75,146,752 of record CM041297.1, on the reverse strand, counting down.
GGGTGCCCATGGAACTTCATGCTGACCAAGGAAGAAACTTTGAGTCGGCAGTCTTCACCAGGATGTGCGAGGCTCTAGGAATACGGAAGACCAGAACGACGCCTCTTCACCCTCAGTCCGATGGCATGGTAGAGCGCATGAACAGGACGATGGGTCGATATTTGGCCAAGGTAGTTTCTGACCATCAGCGAGACTGGGACCAATATCTTCATCTGTTCCTGCTAGCCTATCGTAGTTCAGTCAATGAAACGACAGGGCAGACCCCCGCCAATGTCGTGTTCGGTAGAGAACTACGCTTGCCTTGCGATCTGAAATTCGGTTTCAAGCCTGATGAGGAGGTCGCCGGAGAAGACTACGTCACGAACCTACGGAAGCGAATGAACACTATTCACGAGAAGGTTCGCACAAACATCCAGGGAGCAAGTGACAGAATGAAGGAGCGTTACGACATCAAGGCAGAGAAAGGTGGCTTCCAACCTGGAGACTTGGTCTGGCTACACGATCCTCGAAGAAGGCAAGGCTACTCACCGAAACTTCAAAACTCCTGGGACGGACCGTATGAGGTCATCAAGAGGATCAATGATGTCATCTATAGGATCAGGAAGCAGCCCAAAGGAAAACCCAAGGTAGTCCATTTCAACCGATTGGCTCCATACAAGGGAAACCATGGCCCTACAGAGGAACAGCAAGTGAGGAACCTCACCGACAAGGACCTAACTCCCCATCCTAAGGCGCCAGACTCCCTTAGGGTAACGCAGACAGTTTACAGAGACATATTCTCGTTACCGGTAGACTATGCTCTAGCACATTGTGTCGCCGAACATCTGAGGAATTCCCGGGGGATTGCGACGGTCTTCAGGAAGAAGTTCGCTGGAATTGAAGAGCTGGAACGCCAGGGACCAAGAGTTGGGAAGACTCTCCATCAAGAGCATGAAGGCCGGCACCTGTTTTACTTGGTTACCAAGAGTTCATCAGAGCAGAAGCCGACATACGACACACTGCGCCGGAGTCTTGACGACCTGCGGAGAAAGCTTCTGGAACTGCGTGTCACCAAGCTCGCCATCCCGAAGTTGGGTTGTGGATACGATGGCCTGGAGTGGAGGATTGTCAGGAACATTGTAGAAGAGACGTTCGCCAACTCTGGAGTCATCATAATGGTATGCACGTTCAACCCCTGGAAAGACAAAACACCTACATCGGAGGAAGATCAGCATCGCTCAGCTTCTGCAATCTGTGCTCTGGGGCAGAGCACGTCTAAGGAGGGGGTAGTGCTACGGTCAAGACAATGACGGGTGGACCACGCCTGGAGGGGCCTAGATGAGGCTAGAGACTTCTGGACCTGGACAGTCCTCGAAGTGCCTGGAAAGGCCCACCACCCTACCTGCGCCCGGGTCTAGAAGATTCGGCGGTGGTACAAATAGCTGTCCCCTGAGTCTAGGTGAGTCAGTCTTAATCCGGCTCAACAAGTATCAGTGATGTGTCAGTGAACAGTGACAGTGAACAGTTCGTGACAGTGTGACAGTATAGTGAAACTGTGTGTCAATATTGTGATAACCGGTCGGTGGGAAATTAGAAGACTGTAGTTTATATATGTGTTTTATAGTTGTAAGTTCTAGAATAAGTCTAACAGATTGTAAGAATTTACGTAAGTAGTTTATTTGTTAGGAATACCTCATTTTATATGTATACTGTTTAGTAGTTAAGCTAGTGATTCCATTATTATTGTTAATATAGTTGTTAGTAATCCCTTTGTATTTGTGTTTTCTGTATTTAATAAATATTTGTAATTTGTAAACTGGAGTAGTTCATTTCTCACACCCCGTAGCCCGTAACAATATTAAATTCAGAATTAAAAAATATCTGACATATCTGTTGTCTATTACGGCTGTAATATTATTCTGATTTAGATTTTTCATCCATAAAAGATCCAATTAATTATTTCATAACTAATAATAATAATCATCATTTTTAGCTTTAATGGTGAACAATATCAACCCATTTACATCTAACTATAACAGCATGAGAATAACTTATAAAAATAACAACAGAGTTCAAAACATATCTCTGTTAATACAGCTCCGATTTTGATAATAATTTTTCGTTGTGTCAGGAAGTTGTATGTCTGTTGATCTATTATAACAAATAAAGAATTTATCTTGATAAAGCATAAAAAATGTAAAAGCTAGTGGATATTTTAGATTTTAAAGAGATTATTTATTTTTTTACAGGTTTAATCAATTTTTTACATTGGTAAAACGCTGAGGGACAATATGGTGTGTAATATATTTAAAAAAAAAATCAAAATTTAAAATTAATCTACGGGGTGAGGGGAAGTGAGAGAAGAGATGCGGATTGACTCTTCTCTCCAAATTACCACAAAAAAAGTAGATAATGGCTTATTTCAATTATTATATTTAAAACTAAAAAATATCTCCCATATAACTATTTTCCGGGATAGGGAGTGAGAGTGGGGATTAGTGCCAGAGTTAAAAGCCCCATCGGCTTCGTAGCAGACTTTGGTTAACAGATTGCCTGGTAGCTATTCAACACGCGTTGCCTAGCAACAGGGAACCAAAAACTTGGAACAAAATAATCACAAGTTCGAGTTTCGGGCTGTGAGGGGCTTTTATCTTAGCATTTATCCCCCCCCCTCACCCCTCCCTCCCTCCCCGGGCCCCAGAAACCCCCGAATAGCCTTCAAAGGCGAGGCTGGGGTGAACAAAAAAAAAAAAAAATGCTTGGTTACACCTTTTCCTTTCGAGTACCATTATTCTCCTAGTGCAATAAGTCTATTTGCATTAAAGTTTACAAGCCAGAATTAGGCAAACAAAACCTCTTGCAAGATTTTGAAAGTTTGTTTATATTAATCATATGTACGTTTCTTTAATTATAATTATCAAATTTTCTATTTAAGTGTTTTTCATATTCCAAATGAATTATAACCATTTAACCCAATTTAAAAGAAGCTAAGTAATTGAAATAAATTTAATCAAAATGAAAAATGGAATATATTTCCGTATTTTAATGACGTGGAGTACCTCACCTCCCAGATAATGGAAGTTTTTTCACCTTTATAGGGTAGAGCAGGGTTAGTTGAGCATAGGGACAAGTTGGGCGATTGAAATATCTCGCAAACTATTCACCGTACACATCGTGGCTGGTAGACCAAGTGAAGCGCGTGTGTGTTATGTTTATTTTGTGACCAAAAAGTAAAAACGTCGTAGATCACAAGTTTTCGTCTATATTAGTCGATTTTTATCTCTTTTTAAACAGGTAAGTGGTAATCTTTCACTTGTACTTGTAAGAATTATTGTACTTTTTATATGTGGAGTTGTTGTAGGTATAATTCTTATTATTTTTTTTATAACCTCGCTTTTTTTTCAAATTCCGGGTTTGGATTAGTTGAAATATAGTTGCGCGACTTACCTCAGGACTCAAACAACTTAAATAATGAATGTTTCATTTTTTGTTAGGATGCGGTCTTACAAGAGGAAGACAACAAAATGTTCTTAATTGCAACAGTGACAATGACCGTTACTTTACAAAGATTTAATTAACATTTTTTTAAAATATAAGCTATATGAATAATAATATAAACATTCATGCCTGATTTTAAATGGCAAGACTGAATATAACCTCGAAGTTAATGTTTTATTGATTCTAGTTTTGGTAGATTATTCAAAGAGAATTACTTTAACTTTTGTCGTTCTGTCACTAAAAGACAACAAATAAAGAGCTGATTGTCAAACACATATTTTACTTTATTTATAGTCGAAATTGAATCCATGGTTTGGTTAGACATTCTTAGTGCTCAACTTGCCCCATACTCTTGCTCAACTTACCTCACCTATGGGGGTACATTGAGCAAACTCGACTTCCTGGATTTAAATAGCTGTAGCTCTTAAATTCGACTTCTTACGAAAAAATTTCTATGGACACTTTTGCTAAGGGATATATTACGAATCCATCAAGCCGCTTAAAAACTCATTGACCCCGTAGGGGGAAGTGGATTAGCCACTTTTCAGGGGTTTGGACGTCCCTGCGGCCCCAGTCTAACACACACATTCCTCTGACATTGGATACACTTACAGTCTTAGGTTCTCACTCAACCACCTCTACACACTTGAGTCCGTCTCCGCGGGTGGTGCGCTGGCTATTCCCGGGGTCTCGGGGAAACGGGCTGCAGAGGGTACAGAGTTAAAACGGTGGGCACCGCCGGCTGCTCGGTAGCTGACTGGGCCTGAACCCACTGTTAGTCACGGTGGGAAGCTGCCTAGAGTAACGGGCGAAAATCCGAGGCATACCCACGGAGCCGGGTGGCACCCGGTATTGAGTCCCGCGGGTGCGTTAAGGGGGAACGCCCGAGGCCACTGCAGCTGTCGGTGGAACCGAATTCGCTCCGGGGACTCGTCTGTGGGCCGCGCGTTGGGACGGACTCTTGAACTCATACACCTTTAACACACCATAGATCTACACATTTATTTATTTTTTCTAATATGATGAATGTCCCAGATAAAAATACAGCGCTTCAGGAGCACAGCGCGCAAGTAGAGCAGCTCAGCTCAACTCCCTTTACCCAATCCAACATCGAGACCTCCCAAGCTCATTTCGTGGAGGATGTCCCGTCCTATCAAGAACTCTCCCTCACAATGGAATCACATAGTAGCGATGCTACACTCGTACCTCTACCATTAACCTCAACTTCATCCCAATCAACTTCCACTTCTCTTCAACCGCCAAACTCTCACGGGCAAATAGAAAATACAGTCCCGTTTCGCACTAAGTGGTTTCCGTGCTATATGGTGATGACTCTGGCCGATAATGACCAACGGAAAACGTTTGCCTCATACAGCCCAAGTGGCAAAAGCTGTCAAATCTTGGAGTCCAGGAACTTCACTGAAATTCCTCAAAAACGGATCAGCAATGTTAAGTGTAAACAATGAAAAAGATCTTGCTAATCTACAACGATTTAATATCTACGATGGTATAGCAGTAGAAATTCTGCCCCATAAAACTCTAAACCACACTAGAGGTGTCATTCGCGCAAACGAGCTGCTTCATTGCTCCGAGGAGGAACTGATGGAGGAACTTGCTCCAATGGATGTAGTGGAAGCTCGGCGAATTCACCGAACCATAAATGGCATCAGAACCCCAACAGCCACAGTAATCCTTAAGTTTCTCCGACCAACTGTTCCAGAAAGGATTCAATTAGATTTTCTAACACTACGGGTCCGTCCATCTGAACCTAATCCGATTCAGTGCAGGTCTTGTTACCGATTTAGGCATACCAAAGCAACCTGTATGACTGTAGCTTGTGGCGTATGTGCTGAGGAGCACTCCGTTGACACATGTTCAAGTCGACCGAAGTGTGTAAACTGCTTAGGTCCACATCCTGCCTTTAGCATAAACTGTCCTGTTTACGCCAAAGAGAAGGCCATCGAACAAATTCGAGAGACCGACAAGGTCTCCTACAAGAGGGCGGAGCAGATATATAAAAGATTCACTCCCCCTAAGCCTGATGTTTCATTCTCTCAGGCACTGAGAGCAGATCCCAACTCTAATTACGGGACTCCTCCTGAGGTCGCATCCCAAGTGGCTCGTGCTGCTGTTCCACCAGTCTCCGATGCTCCACCTCTGACTGCAAAGATGGACTCGGCGACACCACCTAATGAGGCTGAATCCCTACTTCCATCGACAGTCCCTGAGCACACATTAACCAAGCAGCTGTCACAACTTGCAGGGCTTATAGACACTATCTCCTGCCGGTTGTTAGCACTGGAGCGGCACATATTACCAGGTGATACAATTCCAATTCAGCCGCCGCTTTCCGCAGGCACTATAACTCCCTCAGCGCAATACTCCCGAGATACCAGTTCATCCGCTGATGTAGTCCATACTCCGTCGTCCTGTGATCTTCACACTATGACTGAACCACCTCCTCGAAACATTTCAACTCGCAACCAGAGTGAAAAATCACCCGCCTCTTCCGCAGGTGGACATAGAATTCCTAAACGTCCAGCATCCCGACTATCGGCTGGTAATGATTTACCCAACTTTGAATCAAATCCTGGATCCTATGCTTCGACGAAGCCGCCTCAGAATAAGCGGCAGACAAAGGTCGAAAAAAAGGCTCCTAGGACAAAAAATCCTTCTAATAAATGACAATATCCTCACGTGAACTACGGTTTCTGCAATGGAATGTAAATGGGATTAAAGTAAGGAAACCTGACCTCGAAATCCTCCTTCGTAATAGCCAAAGTGACGTTGTCTGTATACAGGAGACGCACTTGAAAACCTCAGAAATATTCAAGATAGCTGGGTACAGCGTAATGAGGAAAGATTTTACTACTGGACTGATAGCCTGCGGTGGTGTTTGCATTTTAATAAAAAATGATATTCCTTTCCTCCCGGTCCAAATCAACAGTAATCTCCAGGCAGTTGCCATCAGAATTCTGGCATGCCCATTGGCACTGACAGTCTGCTCCATTTACCTCCCTCCAGGAACTCACGTCACGATACAGCAGCTCGAACAGTTATGCCAACAGCTTCCATCGCCACTTCTTCTTCTAGGGGACTTTAATGCTCATAATCAAGCCTGGGGCAGTAAACTAAATGACATTCGATCTGAAACAATAATACAGATTATGGACACCCTTAGCCTTAACTTGCTTAATAACGGTAACCCCACTTATCAGTGTCCCCGATCTGGAGCCCAATCATGTATAGACTTGAGTCTATGTACTCCTAGCCTTCAGACTACTCTGTCATGGGAAGTACTTAATGACCCTCACGGCAGCGATCATTTCCCCGTATATATTCACACAGCTAGTAGAGTAGCCAACGTGGCGCGCCCAGGGTGCTGGCTGGTGAAGAAGGCTGATTGGTCGCTGTTCCAGGAGTCAGCTAAAATCTCTCAACTTGATGTGAACCTCGACGGGTGTGGAGCTTATAAACAATTCGAGGCTGCATTACTTCGGGCCGCGGAAGTTGCCATCCCTTATCGAGAACCGAGCATGATCTCAATGCAGCCAGTCCCTTGGTGGACTGAGGAGTGCCGCTTGGCGGTACGCAACAGAAAACAGGCCTTAAGGAAACTGTCTCACAAGCCCTCTCCACTCAACCTGGAAGCCTACAGAAATGCAAGGATTCATGCGCGTTACGTTATAAAAATGCAGAAAAAACGTGCCTGGATAAAATTTCTTGATAACATTAGTTCCAATACCCCTCTAGAACTGTTTTGGAACACGGTTAAGAAACTAAACGGTCGGTTAATACCTGGACCCCCTAAGTTGCTTCAAATCAACCAAGAGGTCGTGTCAGACCCTCAGAGGATAGCTGATGCACTTGGACAGCACTTCTACGACGTATCGGCCTCACAAAATTACCCCCTACACTTCCAGCGGCTCAAGAACGACCGTGAAACAACTCCGTGCAACATATCTATTCCCTCCAGACGCAGCACAAGTACGGCTCTCAACCACTCCTTTTCGGAAGCTGAATTCCAGGTAGCACTAGCCTCGTGCAAAGAAGCATCCCCAGGGCCAGATGGCATTCACGCTAGTATGGTAACCAGCCTCTCAGCTAAGGACAAAATTGCACTCCTTCATATTTTCAATAAGCTTTTTCTAGGAGAGCAATTTCCACTATCATGGAAAGATGCTATCCTGATCCCGATTCACAAGAAAAATAAACCCCCGATATTGCTTCTAGTTACAGACCCATCTCTTTGACCAGCATTCCATGTAAAATTTACGAAAGGCTAATAGCCAATCATTTGCAGTGGTACCTAGAAACCGAAAATATGCTACCAGCCTGGCAGAGTGGATTCCGTAAAGGACGAAGCACTCAAGACAATCTTGTATTCCTCTCCTCAGAAATACTTACAGCATTTGGAGAGCGCGAACGAGTGTTAGCTGTATTGCTTGATGTTGAAAAAGCCTTCGATCGAGTTTGGAGATGGCTCATAATCTCCTCTCTACAGAAGTGTGGTATTCATGGTCCTATTCTTTCCTTTATTCGGCATTACCTGCGAGACCGGTCGTTCAGAGTGCGTTGCGGAAATACAATGTCATCTCGTTTTGTTCAAGAGAATGGTGTTCCCCAAGGAGGTGTCCTTAGTCCTATTCTATTTTGTTTAGCTTTCAATGGCGTCCTAGGTAATATTTACCCACCAGTCCAGGCACTGCTATTTGCGGATGACCTATTGCTTTGTGTTCGAGGCAAACAAATTACTGAACTCACCAAATCGATGCAGTCTGCGCTCCATACTGTGGAGAACTGGTGTTCAAACAACGGTTTTAAAATTTCCTCAGCCAAATCTACAGCAATCATCTTCGCAAAACGGGCAGCAAACATCTCTCAACCTTTATCTCTTTTAATAGACGGGCAAAGGATAAATGTAGTAGAAAAGGTCAAGTACCTGGGGGTTACGTTTGACAGTCGCCTATCCTGGGGCCCGCACATCCGTGAGGTCAAAGCCTCTTGTATACGAGCACTCAACTTACTTCGAATGGTCACAAACACGGCTTGGGGGGGAGACCGTATGGCTATGCTAAGATTATTTAGAGTGGTTCTACGGAATAGGGTCGAATACGGAGCATGTGCATACGGATCTGCCGTTCCGACTCGTCTAAATGCGCTTAGAGTGATCGTTACTACGGGGCTGAGGACAGCCATCGGCGCGTTTCGTTCTAGCCCCATTATCAGTCTCTTCGGCGAAGCCGGGGAGTTGCCATCCCATTATCGCCGACAACAAATGGAGGTTAAATACTTTCTTAAAGTTCTCGCCAACCCTCATCACCCACTAAAACCTCAATTTCTTCTTTCTTTGCGGGAACGGCCGCTGATGCCTACTCTTCCCTCTCGGGTCCACGACGCGATACTGCCTTTCCGCCAGAGTTTGGAGCAGCTATACCCCATCGGGACGTCCCCTATACCTCCCTGGTCCGTCCCTTCTATCCATTGTCAACTGTCTCTCACACGACTTCCAAAACTCACGACTCCACCACAAGTATACCAGCAAGAATTTTTAGAGCTTATCCAAAGGTACCAAATGCTAATGTTTATTACACAGACGGCTCTCGGGGAGAACTAGGCGCTGGAGCTGCATTTGTGAGTGAGGCCCAAGTTAACATGTTTGCCCTCCCTTCTATATCGAGTAGCTATACCGCCGAAGTAACTGCCATCCTCCAGTCCCTCCTTCTTCGCCAGCAATCTTCCTCTCAAGTAATCATATGCACCGATTCCCTCTCCACTCTCTCCTCTATCCGTAACATATATTCCTCTGACTACCTCATCCAAAGAATTCATACCACACTTGCATCCTTTTCCTCCCGGGTCAACATTGTTTTCTTCTGGGTTCCAGGACATTGTGGGATCTTGGGGAACGATCGGGCTGATTTAGCGGCACGTCACGCGGTTTCCGAGGGTCTTGAACTTCAAGGTGTGAGCCTGCCTGACCTTGTCACTTCAATTCGATCTAGCATATTGGGTTGCTGGCAGCGGGAGTGGGCGGCCCTCGGGAACAATAAGCTTCGCCTTATTCGGCCCCGCGTTGGCCCTTGGGGGTCTTCCTGCCGGCCGTCTCGACGCGAAGAGGTTGTGCTCGCGCGACTTCGTATAGGACACTCTAGGTTGACCCACGGTTATCTCATGGCCCGTGGACATCCGCCTCTCTGTCGATCATGTCAGGTTCCTCTCTCAATACTCCACATCCTCACAGAATGCCGACAATATACCGCTTCACGTATTCTTTTCAACCTCCCCACCGATCTGTCGCTTCTTCTCTCTGATTCCTCTCCTCATATAACTAACATCATTCGCTTCCTAAAGTCAAACCATCTTTACTCTCAGATCTAAACTTTACTCTCACTCTACTCCTATAATCATGTAACCTGTGTCTAACGGTGTAAAGGCGAACATGACCCTGGTGGTTGTCGCCTCGAAAAAGAAAAAAAAAAAAAAAAAAAACTCATTGAGACTTATCATTGAGGAGCTATTTCCGTTTAAGTGAAAAATTGCTCAACTATCCCCGCCCTACCCTATTTAAGGGTTAACTATGGCTGGCCATCGCCTTAATAATAATTTTTAATATTTCAAGTTGTTTTGCCTATTGTAAGCCGTTTCTCAGAATCAGCCAGAATTGGGATGTTAATTTCCCCAACAATGCATAACAATGGCCACATAAGTAACACCCGTCCGTGAATGAACCCCTCCAGCGGTAATTGAACATTAGAATTCAATATATATTAATTAGTTAACAGGCTTGCTACAATGCCTTTACTAAGTCAGCTTTTGCTAAGTAATCGCTAAGAAGCAAAGCAACCTTTAAGCCAGCGACTTAACCTAATTGGGCCGAGTTTTAATGAGCCTTCTTTTTCTCAGGGTTCTCTTTCTCTCTCCTTCTCGTCTTCCTTTACGTTTGATTTTTTCTTTTCTTCTTCATTTATTTCTTCTCTTTTTACTCCCGCCCGCCGCCCTTTTATTTCGTCCGCTACCATAAACCCTACTACTTACCTATAGTATTATTATCTGACTAAAAGAATTACGCTGTAGTTGCCCCATTTCATTTTTATTTTTATTAAGCCCAGCACATTAATCCGTAATCCAATTTTTTACTTTTAACGCCTTGCCAATGCTCTTTTCTTTTACTGCTCTTAGAGGTACTTACAATTTTATTTAGAATAAAAACAATAATGAAAAATCTTATCGCCAAGGAGTTATTTTCATTACAAATACTATTTGACTGACTGTTTAACTCATCTCAATACTATTCTGATTAGAGTGCATTTAATTTATTCTAATGTTTAAGTTACAACTTGGACTGATAATGACTACATTAATTTGTCATAGCCATTGTTTAAAATTTTACATATTTTAAGATAGATCTGATTTATGAATTTTTTTTTTATAATTAGACTTTGGATAATCAAATATTTGGAAAATACCATATTAACAGGCAGGTAGTTACTTCCAACCACATAATAAATTTTCTAAATGAATTGCATATGGAAAATGTTAACACAAAATTATTTATATATTTAACCTTCTTGCATTGACCCCCTTCAATCGATTTTTGATATGATGAGGCTATATAAGGAAAAATGATTAAGCGTGCAAATTATTTCTAGCCTCATATTTGTCATAGAGCGCTAAAGATTTCTGTTAATGTAATTATTCAAGATTTTTTTTTAGCCATTTTCTTGGCTACTTAGGTAATATGTTGTCAGGACCAATATATATAAAATACTCTCATCATCAATTTAGATTTGTTTGTTCCTTAAATATGCAAAATGACCGGAGTTAATATTTTTTAAAGAAACCGTTATTTTAACAGTTCACAATTTTATAACGCCGGAACCAGCTTAGTCTCAAAGACCAAATTTATATCACTTAAACATATCGTACAGATAGGTAATCTTATAAAGGTTTGAGGATTGTATATAGGTATGAGTGACTTCTAGAGTGTGTACATATTTTTATCGATTCTTTATTGTATATGTATATATATATATGAGTATATGTATTGTATTATTATTTTATAAATTTATTATTTTGTATTATTATAGGAATGTGGTACTTGATCACTGTTATAAATGTCCTAATTTAGGAAAGATTGTAATAAAAATTATTTTGGAATAAATAATGACAATTTTAAAGAATCTCATTATTATTCCAAATCGTATTTATTAAGTATATTTATGCCATTAATCATGTCGTGGACCATTTCAACTTTTATTACTTAAATGACCTTCCAATGGTTTACCACAATGAGCATTACTGTATAATATATAACACTGTATAATTTTTCTTAATCTTGAACTGGAAAGAAAAATAACACTTTTGTAGTAGAAGAGACAGACATTGCTCTTGCTATCACATTTATAAATATACATTCACTCGTTTAGAACAAACGAAGTCTGACTGAATGTCGGCTTTATTCCAGTTCTAAAGTTAACATCAAACACCGTTGGCACGAACATTTAATGCTCATATCGGTACAACATTATTTATGGAACGGAGTCACTCGAGTTAAATTTGTAACTCTAATACTTACCTTATCTAACGAAATGTTTTTATTAAAAATAGCCCCTCTATTTGTTTACTTATCTCCAAGAGAATTAGAATCCCTTCTGATTACTGTTTAAGATAAGGAGCTTATTAGACTCGAAAGAGAATTTGAATTTAAAGTTTTAGGCAAATAGGAGGGGGCTGGGGTTGGAGGTGAGGGGACGGAAGGGGGTTAAAGCTGGGCCAACTTTGATAAAATATTATTACGCATATAAATACAGGAAGAGGATTTGCAATTCAGATGCAAGTCAAACAATGAAAATAATTTGTAATTCTAATATCGAACTGGAAGGACCAAAACAAAAAATACCCTCTGGATGAGACCTGGGCTGACAAATACTATGCTAGCAATCAGCAGTCGTGTGGTTTGGTGGCAGCCACTAAAGCTAGTGCGATGACAGCCAAGTGTTAAATGCACTTGAATATTGTGGTTTGGGTTATGTAGTGGTACATACCACTAAACACCACATTACAGATTATTGTACTAGTTGAAATATGCAACTGATTTATTTAATATTTCACATTATCGTTTCTTTGATTAACACAGTGAATTATGTAGAAAAAAAAATATTCTGGGAATAAGTCCCTTAAGAATAACATACAATTGGACATAATATAACAATCTGGCCAAGAAACAAATGTTATATGTATCATTATTTATTTTTTCATTATTATATATTATATTTATATATATATTAATATATATATATATATATATATTGGGTTGATGCAAAATTAATGCAGGTTTTTAGTAGGTATTGTAAATACGCCATATCTTTACTTTAACCATATATATTTAATCAAAATAATTTCCATCTGAATCAATGCACTTTTACCAACGTTCAACAAGCTTTCTTATTCCACCAGAAAAAAATCGGAATCCTGGACTCAATGAAATCACGAAAAGAATTTTCAATGTCGTCCTGGTTTTGAAAATTTTTCTCCCTCAAAAAGTTGTCCAGATGCCTGAAAAAGTGGAAGTCTGTAGGAGAGAGGTCAGGTGAATAAGGCGGATGTTGGAGAACTTCGTAGCCCAACTCGTGCAGTCATCGAAGCGTTGGTTGTGCAACGTGTGGTCTGGCGTTATCGTGGAGCAGGATCGGCCCCTTCCGATTTATCAATGCTGGGCAAAGACGTTGCAATTTTTGAGTTCCGAGTTCCGCCGCCATTTCTCGTGTGGTTTTGGTTGGGTCTTCTTCCACTTTTGACCTCAGCTGGTCGTTGTCCAGAGCAAGATGACGGTCCCGACCTTCCTTGTCTTCGAGGTCGAAATCTCCTCTGCGAAACTTCTGGAACCAACGCTGCACCGTGCACTCATTAATAGCCCCCTGACCCCACACTTCATTAATATTACGAGCCGTTTGCGCAGCGCTGCGCCCTAATTTAAATTCGTAAAAATAAATTTGACGAAAATCGCACTTTGACATTTTCGATTCAAGACCTTTGAACACACTGAACAAAACGATTTTACTAAACAAATTCATGGTGAAAGAGAGGGTATTAGATAAGGTTTGTTTTGGTATAATAATGATCAATGTTAGGATTAGCTTTGTTTACACAATTGGAATTAAGATATTGCAATAGAGGAAACCTGCATTAATTTTGCATCAACCCATATATATATATTACCCATTTTATATATATATTATATATATATATTACAAAAAATAAATTAATTTAGTGACAATATGATTATATAAAATTTACTACTAATTTTATATCAATTACTATTATAGAAGAGTAATTTAATATATGAATGTATTATTCGGAACAGTCTCTTCTATCTAATTTATATATTTATTTATCATAACATATATAAACTATGATTATTAAAATATTACGTTTCGAGGAACTTCTTATGCCTCATCTTCAGATCTTTAAATATCATATTTATTTCCATATTATATCCTAATATAGGTCATTTAATATTGTAATATTATTCATATTTAATCCCTATATATGAATAATTCTGTCATTCTGTTAAAATAATCTATTATTTTATTGTCACATAATAATTTCTTCAACATTTTGCTGCTAAACACTAGTAGTCTACATGATATTTGCAAGTGTTTAGCAGCAAAATGTTGAAGAAATTATTATGTGACAATGAAATAATAGATTATCTTAACAGAATGACTGGATTATTCATATATAGAGATTAAATATGAATAATATTACAATATTAAATGACCTATATTAGGATATAATATGGAAATAAATATAATATTTAAAGATCTGAAGATGAGGCAAAAGAAGTACCTCGAAACGTAATATTTTAATAATCATAGTTTATATATGTTATGATAAATAAATATATAATTTAAATAGAAGAGACTGTTCCTAATAATACATTCATCATTTACTACTAATGATTATACAAAAAGAGAAAAGTTGAGATTACTTGTATAAATACATGTAAAAAACTAAAATATTTTCTAAAATCTAACTAAATCTTTATAATACTATTCTTATAGTCAAACAGAGTCATTTTAGGAAACGAGAAGATACTGAAAAAAATCTGGTGCACGCAACACACGACTTTCACTTTGACGTTGTTAAAATTAATTTAAGTGTTTTTAAAGACACTTAGAGGTGAAGAAAGATCGAAGAATTGATTACGTAGTGTTTCGATAGAAGCTATTGTTTCATTAAAAAATCTATTATGTTTTTATCTACAACAATCAGTTAGTTTCATCGGTTGTTCATCACTCTCCATTAACTTTTACAATTTCGTGTATTAGATAATTTTTTTTTCTAAAATCTTTAGCTTTCAGACGTTATATAATAAATCTATATTACTATTCCTATGTTTAAAAACACAAAAATTGCATACAAAAATATTTTTGCACTTTCTTCCTTTAGTCGTTTATCAGAATTCGCTCAACTTGCATATCAAGCCGTTATTTATCAATGCTAACAAGAATATATGTCAGATAAAGGGAAGTTGCTGGAAATATATTGGGTTGTCCGAGAAATAATCCATGATAACAGTTACAAGGGAGAAAAAAATGATTTCTAAAAAAAAATAAAGAAACTGATACTTCCAATACATTTTTTTCAACATGTAGGCAGCTAAAATTAAATGTTTACAAAATAGGATAATTGTTGCTTAAATGAAAATAAGCACAAAACAGTATTTTAATTAGTTATAAACATTTAAATAAGGAAACGCACTAATTGATCAATAAGTAAACAAGAACATTTATAGAAATTGATGGAGAGTCAATGAAATAAAATAAAATAATATCAAAATAGATTTTTTTTTTCTAAATTGAAATGAACTTTATTTCTCGGACAGTATGGAATATAAATAAACAAATTTTAAACTTATAATTTAGCAATCCCTTGGGCCATAATTTCATAATTCAATTAAGTTGTTTTTAATTCCCATTCAGATGCTCCCTCCCTGTTAATTTGCAGTTCTTGCTGAAAACAGGCTGTCTCCAGGGGGTAATACTAATATTCCTTTCCCTAATTATTTATCTCATAATCTATTCAAAATGTCCGATATTCAATTATCCCCCGATTCAGACAGGAAAGGTATTTAGAGGTAGTTTAAAATATAAGTTTTTCACGAAAATTTTTTTAAAAAAATATCCAGAAAATATAAAAATATGTAATTAAATTAAATTCATTGTGCGCATTATTTAGTAATTTTTCCTTCTTAAAAACAAACATGTTATACGGTCGTGACCAATCATTTTATATTTAAATAATTACAATGATTATAAAGTTTAAATTTTAAATGTAGTTATAGAGAGAAATAAATAAAAATCTGGTGCGGGCAACACACGACTTTCACTTACCTCGATTTTTAAAATCAATGAAAGAATTTTCAAATACAGTTAGAGATGAAAATACGTGAAACTATTAAGGAATTAATCAAATTGAATTTCTATATAAACATGTGTTTCATTAAAAAATCTATTATATTATTATCTAAAATAATCAGTTAGTTTTATCTTCTTCTCATCACTCTCTATCAACTTCTAAAAGCTTGTGTATGAGATGATATTTTTTCTAAAACCTTTAGGTTTCCAACGGTATATCATACATGTATATTACTGCTCTTATGTTCAAAAACGAAAAATGGCATTAAAAAAGTATTTTTCTGTTTTGTCCTTTAGTTGGGTATCGAATTTATTCAATTTATATATTTACCTGTTTTTCATCAGCGTTAACAAGATAATCTAGTTATTATTATTGAATCTACAAAATTAAAGGTACTTTAGGGGAAGGAAATTTAAAATATCGGCATTTAAGCCCTGACAAACCATTTTTATCCAAATAAAACCTACATGATATTAAAGCCCATTTAATTATACATCGATATAGCGAGTTTAATCAAAATCGTCGGAAACGTTTTCGAGAAAATCGAAAAAAGATGCAAAATGCATGGTATAAAGTGCCTCTTCTGGTAATCTCATTTTGATGAAAAAAGTTTTGTCACGTCTCGGGCGTATAGTTGTCTTAAATATGAAATTTCAGTTTCATAGGACTTACCGTTTCCGCCCGGGAGTTACCACACACACACACACACACACACAGACACTATTTTTGCGGGACTTGGTTATTTGGACTCAGGGGACCCTAAAACGTGTATTTCCGTTGAAAACTGGAATTCGAAAATTTTCACGATCGCAATACTTCCCCTTACTTATATAGTAAGTGAAAGTAAAAAAAGGTTTAAAAAAATGTAAATAATTAAAAAGGAAAAAATTGTAAATAATAGAAATTTAGTATTAGAATTTTTTTTATTTTTTTTTTTTATTATTTTTATTGAGATATATTACAATTTGTTACAAAATGAACAATAATAATATTGATAAGAGACCACATTCATACTATATATACAGAAAATAATAATAATGGTCAAATTACATAAAATAGAACATAAATAAATTCATATATATACAATAAAATAATAATAATAAATAAAAAACAAAACAAATCGAAACAAAAACCTATTATTGAGATAAATAAAAAGTTGGCAAATAAATAAACATCTTACACACAATCATAACTATATACAATGTATAAAATTGCTAAAGGGACCCCAGCAAGCGCTTTTCCCTCCACTTGTGGAGGAAAAAGCGGAACCCAAGAGATCCCAGCGCCTCTATCTCAGCCGCATCACTGGTCTGAGCCAGTGGAGGCTGAGTTAGGGCACTGTAGCCACAAACATACCCGTACATGAGTGGAGGATCTGACCATTGTCAGAACTCCAGTTTAAATGTTTACAATAGGTCTCGTGGCCATTGCCGTTTCAATCTTCGAGGAGGATTGTAGGGATGGGTGGTGCTGGATAGGATTGCGACTAGAGGGTTAGGATGATGACTAAGGTTCTGATGAAATTTGGAAAATTTGGATGGTACCAGGTCTAAAACAAACGGAATATTAAGGTCATGGTGTAGGGCACAGTTGGTAACGTAATAAGGAGCATTAACTATTGTTCGGAGGACTTTGGATTGGAAGGATTGGATGCGTTTGATGTTAGAATGTTTAGCTGTCCCCCACAGTTCAAGTCCGTAGGTCCATATAGGTTTCAGTACTGTCTTGTATATTAGTAATTTGTTGTCAACTGTAAGATGAGATTTTCTGTTTAGTAGTCTGTATAACTGGCCGAATCTGCGGTTGAGTTCTTTTCTTTTTAGTCTTGTATGTGGGTTCCACGTCAGTCTTTTGTCTAGTAAAAAGCCGAGATACCGGACTGTGTCTGAGGAAGGAAGCGGTATGGAATTGAATTAACCGTTGGACAGGATTTGCGTCGAAAGGTGAATGTGACGTGAGTGCATTTGCTTTCGTTCACCTTAATGCGCCAAGCATTGCACCAGTCTTCGACAAGGGAAAGGTGCTTTTGGAGATTTAGCGATGCTGCTTCAGGATCGGAATTGGATGATAAAATGGCTGTGTCATCAGCAAATGTTGCCAGAAAGGTATTGGGATCGGTAGGGATATCGGCGGTGAAGAGGATGTAGAGGACGGGTCCTAAGACGCTGCCTTGAGGAACACCGGCCTCAACAGTATATTGTTCGGAAAATTCGGAACCACAGCGAACTCGGAAGGAGCGGTTGGATAAATAGGATAGGAGGATTAGGTATAAGGATTGAGGTAAATGGGTTTTGAGCTTATAGAGCAGTCCCGGGTGCCACACACGGTCAAAAGCTTGAGCTATGTCCAGAAAGGCACCCGAACAATACTCCTTGCACTCAAGGGCGGAGGAAATGTGGTCTACAACTCGGAGTCCTTGCTGAACCGTGGAATGTTGAGGACGGAATCCAAACTGGTGTGAAGGAAAATTGTGAAATTTGGCTAGGATTCGTTTTAATAGGAGTTTTTCGAAGATTTTGGAGAGGATCGGAAGAAGGCTAATAGGTCTGTAGGATGACGTACAGTTGGATGGTTTGCCTGGTTTTAGGAAAAGGATGATAGTCGAGTGTTTCCACAACAGAGGGAAATAGGTGGTGCGTAGGATACAGTTATAGATATATGTAAGGAATGTAATGGCTTTAGGGGAAGTTGTCTTAGGATTTGAGGAGTAAGGAGATCGTATCCAGGGGATTTACGGAGAGGAAGCTTTTGAAGCAGATATTTAACCTCAGAGGGATTGATTTCTTTAGGTGGTAAGGAAATTGGTATCGGTGACGTAAGGAACTCTTCAACTATTGCGGTATGGGTTGGATTGAGATCAGAATGAGGAGTGAATACCTTGGAAAGGTGTAGTACAAATTCCTGGGCCCTATCTTTGTCAGAAGCAGCCCAGGAATTATCACTACGCCGGAGAGGATGGGATATCAGAGGGGATTTTAGGATTCTCTTCGTAACATTCCACAGGGAATTGTCACGAGTCGAGAGAGAGGAGAGGTAGGTATTGTAGGATTGGGATCGGAAGATCGCCAACTCCCGCTTTAATTTTCTACAAAAAAAGTTATAGGAGCGGCGATCCTCTGGGTGGCGGGTGCGTTGCCATAATGTTCTGGCTCTGCGTTTGCTGTTGATGAGGTCTGTCAGGTGTTGTGGTAAATGGCTTTTATAAGGAATTATTTGGGATTGTTTGGGAGAGGAGGCAGTCCAGGCGGCTTGTTGAATAGCGGTTGTAAAGGAATATACGGCGTCGTCAAGGTCATTTGGGGTTTTGAGAATCACTCTGAGGTCAATATCATTAGTGAGGATTTCGCGGAAGAAGTTCCAGTTGACAGGGCCTCTAATGAATGACGGTGGGATAGGTTTAGGAATAGGTGTTATGGATACATTTAGAATCAATGGACTATGATCAGAGGATAGTTCATCAAGGCGAGCTATGGAAAAATTGAGAGAGCCTAATCCGCTGTGGATGAAGAAGTCGAGGATGTCAGGATTACGGTTAGGATCTGTTGGCCAGTAGGTAGGAGAATTGGGAGGTAGGAGATGAAAGCGTCGGGAGTTGAGTGCAGACTGCAATGTCCGTCCACGAGAATTGGTGGTTCTAGAACCCCACTGTTGGTTCTTAGCGTTTAAGTCTGCACCCAAAATGAAGTGTTTACCCAAGTAGTTGAGAAAGGATTCAAATTGGGCAGAGGAAATAGGATGTTTAGGAGGGCAGTATGCTGATGCGAGATAAGCGGAAAGGAAAAGGTTTTGATAACAATGGAAGTTGCTTGTAGGTAATCGTGGGCGGAAATTGGGTGTAAGTGATGGGTGAGGGATCGGCGGACTATGACAGCAGTACCGGCATGGGCTTTGCCGTCTGGATGGTCTGTCCGGTATGTCGTGTATCCTGGTATTTTAAAGTACTGTTTAGTGGTTAGTCTAGTTTCAGTAATGAGTGCAACATCAATGTTTTTGTCTTGCAGTAAGGCTGTAAGTTCGTCAGTGTGAGTTCTAACACCATTCGCATTCCAAAGGAGAATGGATAAGGAATTAGGTGAGGTCATTTATGGTTTTTTTAAGGCAGGAATGAGATTTGATACGAGATTCGTAAGGAGTGATATTAGGGGCATAACAAGGGATTTAATTTCGGAGATAAAGGATGTCATCAAACTGGTAAGGTCTGTGGCATTTGAAGGAGGAGGGATATGAGAGATTTGTGGTTGATTAGGATTTTTAGGATTGGTTACATTTTGAGGAAGAGGTATATGTGGAATGGATTGAGGTACATTCTGTAGTTCCGGCAGGGCCACGGCTTCAGTACTTTGATTCCCACCTCCAAGTAGGTGGGCAAATGATACATTGGCATCAATAAGTTTTGAGGGTTCTCTTCTGTTTCTTACTTGTCTTGCTGTTTCATCCGGTACTTGAGGTTTTTGAAACCTGGTCCTCAGTTCCTTATAAATTTGGCATCCTTTATAGTTGGCTGGGTGGTCCTTGAGGCAATGAGCACATACAGCTGGTGTTGATTTTGGTTTTGTACACTCCACAGACTTGTGCTGTTCACCGCATTTCACGCATCGAGGTATGTGATGACAATAACTTTTAGTATGACCATATGCTTGACAGTTATGGCACTGAATTATCTCCTTCTTTATGTAAGGTTTCTCAACTCTTACGCTGGTATAGTACAATCTATTGAGGTCATAGATTTGTTCAACTCCTTCCGATGGCTCCAAGTCCACGAAAAAGAGTGGTAGTGGAATTTTGTCCTTTAGGACATTAGTGACTTGCCGCACTTTATAGCCTATCTCCGTTAATTCTTCTTTAATAGCTTCAACTGGTGTCGAGGGGTGTAAGTTTCTGATTACAACCCTTAAAGCTCTCTCTTGGCGTAGCTGGTAGGTATGGAAATCCGCTTTGGTATCAGTTAGATATTTCACTATTTTTCTATATGTCTCGACAGTAGTAGGAGATATTTTGGTGTCATTAATTCTACTCATACAGTAGTAGCTGGTAGAATCGGTAATTTTGTTCAATTGTGTACACAACAACTGGAAATTTTTAATATTTTTGACAAATATTGGAGGGGGTCGTGGTTCACTAGGTATAGGAGCAGATTCCATGTTTTCTTTTTCGTTATGTAAAATCTGAAAAGGATTTGGGGTGAAAAACGGTGATTCGTCAGTCATCCCTTGTGACGATGTGCCAGGTTGTGGTTCAGATTCTGAATTAGTACCCGAAGGGGTTGCTTGTAATCTTTTATTAGTATCACGGCGAGGTCTTTGTTTCGTAGGAGACGGGATTGAACCACTAGATCTAGATCTTTTAGTTGAAGCTTTGGAGGACATTACTTGATGATAATATCGCATTTCATGTAAGGAAAATAATTAAATAATAACCAGATGTTGGGGGAAAAAATAATAACTTAAGAAAAGTTAAGCAAGACCAGCCTTGCCTAGCTATTGGCAATCAGCTGATATGAAGAGGTGACTCAGCATTCACTTTACGGTGCGAATTGTAGCCCAACTTACCGTTGTTTGCTCCAATATTTACTGTTGTTGTTATCCTGAAGCCTGGTGATGTTTTCAAGACTGTTCTGAAGTGATATCCAACTGAAAAAGCAAGAAATCCAAGAGCCGACTTGAAAGATGACCGCTATACTCATGCGCATGCGCAGAACTCAGTATTAGAATAGGATAGGAAATAATTTTTGAAAAAATATATATTTAAAAGAAATTGAAAAACCATATACAATTTGTCCATGAGGGATTGATACGTATGCTGTGTTGCACTGCCAAAAATATATAGCATTTATCTTTTGTTAAATAAGTTCGTATTTATCCTCTCTGTGTTAATAGAATCGTGTTTACTTGGTCAATAATTTTTACATATTCTAAAAAACAGATTAATTGAGGTGCTTTGATGCATCAGTTTCAACCAAGATTCCTCATATTTAAGTGGTATTTTGTTTGAAAAAGATGAAAGGAAAAAAAAATTGTTTTTCGTCATTTCGTCAACTGGAAAATCAGGTGCACAGACGGTTAACAAAATTTGCTGAGGGTATGGTGACATTGCGTTGGAGAAAGCACGGTCCGTAAGTGGTTTTCTTGGTAAGTGGTTTCGGAACCGGAAATTTCGACTGGGAAGACGCAAAGAGCTCGCTCGTATAGTCCTTCAACTTTTTGATTTCCAAAAAGTACTATATCCATTCTAGGAAATTTTACAGGAAGCGCCAAAATCTCTCATTACTATATTATTGAACTACCTAATTTCGGTCTTTTTGCATTAAAATTTAAAATTATTTTTTTACTATAATAATAACATCATATTAAAGTTATGAAATATTTTTTTTAGAATGATTTGGAACAAAATTTATTGCGTAATTAGTGCTTTTAGAAAATTACTGCATTTCTAAATCGCGTTTTTTAAGGACTCGAGAGTTCATTATATAAAATCAAATAGAAAATTTAGATAAAACTAAATGATGAGAATACAAATATGTAATAAAATCAATTTCGTAAAAAATGTCCTTTAGAACCTTTTGGAAATCAACGTCTCAACTGTTGATGATAGACAAAAAAAAAATTGATTAAAATATTTACAAGAATCTGAAGTTTTTATTGAAATCACCAGTAAAAAACGCAGCGAAATTATTTTGCAACCCAATAATTATAAAATTATTATAACTGGTAAAGGATCATATTATAGTAAAAATAATAATAAAACTAGTGAATTTCTGAAAAAAAAAATTGAACATCCACTCTAAATTGTTTACATGCAACAAAATCTATTATTATTACAATCATTTAAACTCTTATTTCACATTTGTTACATATAAACAAAAACTTGGAATGAGATGTGGAAAAAAACATACCCATTTCGTTGAAACAAACCATTCAAAAGGAGCAAGGAGAACATACCTGAAAAGAAAAAAAATTTCTTAGTTTCGAAATGAAATTTCCAAGATACTTAACTTACATATAAATTTTCAACACTAAGTTTTTTTGGGAAATAAATTACCACTAATTACTTAAATCGGAAATGAATCTTTAATACGATTTAAAAAAAAAACTTTAAAATTATTTTAATGTTTATGGTAGTACTAAACTGTTTCTTCTGAATCCCTGATTGGAATCATAATATCTATTTATGATTAATCAATACAATTCTCGTGGTTTGGAGAGGGATAAAACACTGGGGTTGCTAATAGCACAGCTATCGCAATATAGTTCCTTAAGAAATATATTTTTAAAACTATTACAAGCAAGGTTTAGATAAAGTTCTAGTCTAATATTCTTAAGTTCCGGGCTAGACCCCGGCTGTGTCGAAATTATTGTTCTCTTATCCCAGCTTCTGTCAAGTGGGTACCAGAAAATTGGGAGGAAAACCTGACGGCTGGGTGTGATCAAGACCTTATCACATCCATACCACGTCCTCACGCCCAAGACCGCGAAAAAGGAAGAATCTCTATATGCACTGAACCCAGGAAGTCTAAGGGATTGTAGGGGTTCAAATTTTTATTTATTATATTTTTTTTTATAACAAGTACAATATAATGACATTTTTTTTTAAATTATTCATTTAATTTTTTTCAGAGTTGCTTTTTTTTGTTATTCATATATTATAATAGACATTTAAATATTTAACTTACTAGTTAAACAGAAACAAAAGAAAAACATATTCACTTTCTGGGAATGTACTTTACATTAAAAGAGTATAAATTCGATAAATGTGTTTTTTTTTCTTCTCAATTTTCTACTCCTTCGGTAAATATAGTCAGTGTTATACGTGCAGTAAATAGAAAACTGTTATGTTTAAGAAAGCGGAAAAAAATCTTAGTTTTTACCGCTTTTTGGGGAAGGGAAGAGGATTTTAACGTGATACTACTTACCGATGTACAGGACACTGTTGTCAAAATTTGCTAACTTAAGAAAAGTGCATGAAACAGCCGCGATAACTACTCAATTTTTATAAATATATAGACAAATATGTGAGACAATATATAACTTCAAATTGGGACCAACCAAATATAGAGATAGATTCTAAGTTTCTAATTTAGGCAATATTGGAGAGATACTGGGAATCAGCATCCCTCCAAGATGTTTTTGGAAGGAACCTGCAAAGATGTTGAGTTGTTCACTACTCTCAATGGACAGGATAACCCTGAGGTAAGTTACAGGACCGTATACAGAACACTGTCAGCTTGACAGGCATCTCCATAATATGGGATTGGTGGCCTCACCGACTTACAGATTCTGCAAGAAGGAAGCTGAAACTGCATATCATGTGGTTTGCAGTTGTCCAGAGACTGCTAGGATACGGTTTTACCATTTTGGCAGCGACCGTATTATAAATCCAAAGTTGTGTGAACTGATCAATCCCTATAGCTTGATCATATTCACCAAAGCACTAGGCCTGTATTAACGGAAATGGACGGCGCACAATAAGCCTAATAAGGCTGCATTGCATAAGATATGCCGGGGAATAAAAGAAATTACCGATGTCACATCGAACCTCATTAATCAATATATTTTTTTTTTAAATAAAAATATTTGGCTATAATGATCCAAAATCACTACAGAAAATAATGTAATATTTCCCTACAAATTTTATTTTATTACGACCTGATTTAGTAAATTCTAATTTACTGGCTAAACAATTAAAACTCCTTTACGAGTCTAGAGCCAATGCGACAATTTATTTTATAATGGAATAGCATCATAAAATATTTTTTTAAATAATCTTTATAAGTACTTTATTTTTATTTAATATTTTCAATTATAAGAAATGGAACAATATTTCGACATAATATAATACATCAAAACAAAACAATTGAAAAGTATTCAATGTCTGAAGTTTTTCATGGATTCGGAACATTGGAAGTTATCCAAATCGAAAAAGCTGTTCAGCGGCAGAACCAATTTCGGGATCGTTTCCGCTGTTAACTGTATTAGGTTCTCGGCTGATAAGGCTCCACGCAACTCCTCGTTCCCTCTTCCAGATGTACTAATCGGGGAGAAACAGGGAAAAAAAAATAGTTTTAAATTTATATATGAGTGAAGTAAAAAAACCAACAATTCAATAACATTTTTTTTTTAAATTAAAATTTGTTATTGAAGTTTATGACTGTATATGGGTCAATCCATTCGAAATCGTCCAGACCTTTCAAGGAAATTCTTTCTAATTCCTGTAATTTTTTAGATATCAAATCAAAACAAAAATTAACCATAAGATAAAGACATGCTTTGTATTTTTGTCTCTATGACTCATTCTCTAAATAGTGAAGAAAGTTGTTTAAAAAGTTCTCGAAAATGAATTAAAAACGAGACAGCGAGATAAAAGTACGTAAAAGAAAAGAGACTCATCTTTGATTATTTTTCCTTTATAGTTGAGTCATAATACTACTTGCTGGAAAAATTTCGATCTTAAGAACATAATAGTTTTTGGTATATGAATTTTCAAAATTAGCAAAAATTCATTTATTTGCGTTGTTTACACGGAAATATTTTAAAAGGGACTGAGTGAAAAATTATGAAACTAATACAGATTACCTATCAACACGATGTGTCTGCGTGTTATAAATTTGGTCTTTGAGACTAAGTTGGTTCCGGAGTTATCAAATTCTCTTAAATGTTAAAATTACGTTTTCTTAAAAAAATATTAATTCCGGTAATTATGCATATTTTAAGAACCAAACAAAAACTACAATGATGATGGGAGCATTATATCTAATTTTGGTCCTTACAACACATTACCTAAGTAGCCAAGAATATAGTTCAAAAAATCAAGATAAATTACATCAACTGCAACCTTTGGCGCGCTATGACGAGGGAGGTTAGAAATAATTTCATGCTTGATTATATTTCCTTTTATACCCTTATCATTGCACTGCTTGTTTTAGAAATATTTATCGTGTATTGCTATATCCTTTTTTAAATATAAATTTTCAAAGAAGGATTATTTCCAACTTAGTAATATTTATAGCAAAATATCTTAAAAAGGAAGGATTGAAAAATGTTGAAACTATTAAATATAAAGATAATCTCATACATAGATTTGAATTTCTTATTTATTATTATAATAATTTATAACTCGTAAGTTAATAGGTCGGAATCGAAAAATATATAAATATATATGCATATTTTTATGGGTTCATAATATTTAGGATTATTAAATTTTTTAATGCTGCCTAAATTTCATAAGTTAAGAACAATAATGATTGATCTGTCATTTACAAAATTTCGTTTCTAATAATAAGAAAATTAGTGAGAGAAGTTAGTTCCGAGTGCATTCAAAAGAACACGCAATTAAGATATAAACTGGTGCCGACGTTTCAGCCTAAATCATAGGCCTTCTTCAGGGCGTATTAAGGAGAGCGTCACAACAATGAAGCCATAATCAAAGCCCACTTACTCACACAGTCAACCATTCTCACTTTACAATAAGAAAATTAATTTTATTTGTTATTTTTAATATGCATATTTTTCTTCTGAAGCGCCTGAAAAGATGGTGGCCTCAATACCTCAATATACTTTAAGTGCTATCTTAAATAAACATTGAAGTTCTGCGCGCTGGATAACTTCTTCACGAGATTTTTTAAGGCAATAATCACAGTATCACGCATTAACATGTATTCGCATCTACAATTGTAAATATCAGTAAAATAAACATCATATGTTCTTGTTTTTACTTTCCAGCTATAACCATAATAAACATACATTTTTATTTACAAAATATATTGAAGTAGTTGTGGTAGGCTTGACAGATAGATAAGTTCAGAAGCAAAAAAAAAAGAAGATATATAATACAATAAAATATAATACAATAATAATTTCCTAATTAGGATTACACACATAGCAAAGATGATTTCAATTGTTGAATTTAAACCTACCATTTTTATAAATGAAGCAAAAAATTATTGTTATGGGATATATAATAGGTTTGTCTAACATTTATTATATATCACATAAGTTTAAAAAAAAATCAGGTGTGGGAAACTCACGACATTCATTTCCCTGTTAGAATATCAGTAAGTCTAAATATAATTTCTAATATATCTTTTAAAAAAATTACCACATTTTTAAAATGTTTTATTTTATAATTTTATTTATTGAGATACGTCTTTATTTCTAAATTAAAATGAGAAATGTTTCATCCTCTCAAATAATTTGGACTAGAAATGCTGATGAAAGTTGATATAGAGGGATATATTATTTCACAAAGATGTCCCCATAGAGATGTAATGACAACAGATCTCTGTGGCAAAGGCCCTTGTGACACCCGAGTTTCTGGCTTCTCTGTTTTGTGTTA
Organism: Piezodorus guildinii; assembly: GCA_023052935.1. Taxonomy (NCBI): domain Eukaryota; kingdom Metazoa; phylum Arthropoda; class Insecta; order Hemiptera; family Pentatomidae; genus Piezodorus; species Piezodorus guildinii. Next base: position 75,119,524 of record CM041297.1, on the reverse strand, counting down.
TTAGTTTTAGTAGTTTCTGAAACCACAGGCAGTCTACTATTCACTACCTACTCATGTTATCCAAAAGTTCTCCCTTTTATTCTCCATATTCATGAAAATTTTATGGGTTTTTTTTTATGTTATCTACGATTTCTAAACATATAGAATAGAATAGAAAAAAAATTGTATTCTGGGACTGTGTCTCTTAAGAATAACGGATTGTACATTGAAATATGAAATAATATAATAAGTCTGGTTATAACATAGTTATTATTGACAATAAGAATTTTCATACAACAAAAATAAATAAAAAATGAAATTTTTCGAAAACGATGGTGTTGAGCAGAATGAAAAATAAATGAAGTGACTAACAATATACATACATTTAAACAGTAGGCTTTTTACTTATTTTCTTTATTCAAAATTCAATATTTAGAATTGCAATATTATAATTATTAAGCGTCTGTTTAAGATGATAAAAGGTACAGAACAATTTGGGATTTGAATGAAGATAGAGACGCAGCATGATGGATATGGGTAGGTAGAGAATTCCAGAGGATAGTAGAGCGAACAATAAAGGAACAGTCAGAAGTTTTAGTTTTGTGGGTAAGAACGTAAAGTTCAGAATGTCGTGATCTTATTTGAAGAGAGTGGACTGAGGATTTAAATTGAAGGTGACTATGGATACAGAGTGATGGGAGTTAATGGTTTGGTAAAGGTATGATCCTAGGAAATATTTTCTGGGGAAGGAGCCACTTTAACTGGCAGTATAAGTGGGTAACAAGTGATCTTTTAGAAGCACTGAAGACAAATCTAATAAGACATGTCTATAAACAATATTGATGCAGAGGAGAGTGTCAACGATATATGATTCTTTTATTTATTTCTTTAATCTATAGTACACCTACAACCCAAGAATGGTATTTAGTACCAGTACCTATAAGAAGAGATTCGTACTGTTTCTATGCAATCGAATGTACTGTTATATATTGTAAGATGACAACACTTAATCAAAATAATCTAGCTACATATGTTCATATGTTTATGCACACATAACAACTTTCTGTTAACTTATATAACTTATTTTATTACATACAAAGTTATCGAAATCTTGCGCTTTCCAAGGTCCATATCACTACTCGTTTTTCAGAAGTTTTTTGACACCTGGATCATAGAAAATTTAATTTTCCCATTTAAAGAAAAACTTTATTGCAATGCATTTTACTTACAAATCTTCACAAAAGAATGAGCTAAAGGATAATGAAACCCGTGTCTAAATCCGTCGAGCGGTTTATAAGGAGTCCGCAGAAACCATGAGTTGCGTGATCACTTCATATAAATAGAGATATAGCCTTGCATCGACCATGGTTTTGCAATTGAACTACCAGATTATAGAGTATAGAGATAATGAAAGTGATTTGTTGAGAAAAGAAATAATAATAAAATAAAATAATTATAAAATAGAAGGTCAACTAAGAAGCCTAGTTTGAGACAGGAGGAAGAAGGACCTGAGAGAATTGTAATTGTCGCCGACTGACGTGAGCGATAAGCCGCCAATGGCAACAGAAATTGGGAGCCCCCCTTATCTACTCCCAACAAATTTCAGGGGTCAGCAAACTTGGCAGTCGATAGCTCAATATTGTCTCCCTTCTCATTGACTCATCATTGTCTTCAATATGCCCCCTTTATTGACTTGATCCTTTTATATTGAAGGAATGTGAATGGTAGCCGTCACTGGATTGGAGTCTTCTGAACTTTCGAGGAGGAATTCAAACTTAGTGTAAATATCATTGCTCGTGCGTTATTAAAGGTCTAAAATAACAGTTTAGAAATCCAAGTCAATGCTGTTAAAGTAAATTCTTTCTCAAACTTACATTCATGTACAAATAAAATTTAACCGTTCAGAAACAAATCCCGGAATTCACTACTTCAAACAAAATGTTGTCAATATAAATAAGTAAGCATCGTTTTCGAATATAAATTGTACATAGCAAATAAATAACTACATTGACCATAATTATATTATATACTTGTTTTTCGTTCTGTTTCCTAAACACATTAAGTATCCCAAGTCCATAGAAAGAAATTGATATATGTCAGTCATATGAGAGTTGCCAACACAGAACATATCAGAGATCTGTATATCATACTGCTATTTTTTCGGCTGGCTGCTTTTCTAAGGCAGCGGTACCTTCAAACACTAGCTTACTTGATATATTTAATCCATATATAAACTATATTAAATGATACCATTGGATCTCCTTTCCAAAGGTATCGTGTTTACCAATCCAATAGGTGGCATGCAGGGTAAGATTAAAGTAAACAAGATTCCATTAATACGTAATTATAATCATTAACTTACACATATAAATTATATTAATACATTGCCTAGACTTTCGATTGAGAATACTGAGGGACATTTTCACTACTACCTTTGCCATACAATATTACAAATAACCAGATACCTTTAAACACTTAGTCGGCTGGCGAAGGTAAAATCTGTCTTAGGTCCCCTTTCTCGACATCATCCTCCAGCTGCTTTCAGAACCCTGATGGCCATCTCCTCTTCTTGTAGATGGACCCCGACTCTCCTCTTGTTGGACTACCACTTCGTGGCTAGAATAAGACACACTCTTCTTGAGGATTGAACTTGACCTCTCGTGGCTGGAATAAGACTCACCTCATCTTGAGGATAGAACTTAACTGACTCGAATCTTCTCCTCATCGTCGTCACCTCGGACAGGGCTGATCTGGGAAGTGCTCCAAGCCGAGGGTCCTTTATCCTAGTGTCTAGGAAGTTTCTCGAGGTATATATTGCTGGGGGGTCCCATGGAGGTGAACGCCGTTTGATGTTTTGCCGACAAAGGTTCGTTATCTTTAATTGTTTAATATTAAATTATTTCATAATAAACTCCCCTCAGTGTCCTCAATACCTTACAATACAACCAATTTATTGTCAAAAGTCTAATTTTTTCAGTGCTTATTGCAAAACAGATTCTTTGGCCATACGTTCAAGTCATAACTGAGTATTAATACTGTGAGATGATAAAGCCTACTGGTACTCGATGAGAGTAAATAAACCTCTACATTGTTTGTTAATTCTTATGTTTTATTTTCTTTTGTTTTGTTTTTGTATTGTTGCTAAAAATACCAGACCCACATTATTATACTATCAATTTGGATTTAGAATAATGACCCAACATTCATCAACGCCTGGTTACAGTATGTATATTTATAATAATTATATTAGTATATATATATATATATATATATATATATATACAATTTTTTCGTGACTATTCCAAATATTTTATTATTATATAGAGTAGCTAGTAGTATCATAAGTACTGAAAATAATCCATTATTTTGTTAGATGGCATCATAGGTGAGATGGCACAAGTTTCTCTAGTATATCATCACTCAATCTATTGTTAACCATTTTTTCAAGGATTTTTGATATGCTAGAGATTAAAGAGATGGGTCGAAAATCTTGAGGATTGATGCTGCTAGTTCTTTTAGGAATAGGTACTATGATAGATTTTTTCCATTCAGCGGGGAAATCTCCGCTGCTCCAAATCTCGCTATATATTTCTAATAAGTACCTTTTTCCTTTCTCCGGTAGTTTTTTGAGGAATTCTACTGGGACACAATCTATACCAGGAGCTGATTTCCCCTTACATTTTAGGAGGGCGCATTTATGTTCTTCAACACTAAATGGTTCATTACATGCTTTTGAGCAGTATCCTGTCAAACTACGAAGCTGTTGAGTTTCTTCTTCTTGTCGATCTATGGAGTCAGCGCTACAATTCAAGGCCGATACTTCCTTAAAATGCTTTGCTAATTCTTCAGCATTGTCTTTGGGATCTGTTACGGTTGTACTATTAACAAGTCCGGGAATAATTTTCTGTTTTCTGATTCATATGATACTGCGTATCTTACTCCATACTTCAAACGTAGGAGTCAAGTGATTTATGGAAGAAAATTGTTCATGCTGTTTGATTTAAAATTAACTATAGTACAATTTTATTTGTTTGAGTTAGCCCAGCTTCCCTGGGAGCGCCGAGGTTATAAAATCGCCAAAGTTTGGGTGTATCTAAATTAAAAATTAGTTATGATAGAATACTAAAAGTTTGTATATCACTCCAACTTTATGAAAGGATGCATCGTGCAAAATTACATGAACATCTAAAATCCTAAAATTTCTAGACGAATTCGCATGGAATGACCCTCATATGCTGTAGAAGACTACAACAGAGTATTAAATTAAAGAAAAAAATGCAACGGTTTTCAAACCAGTCTCCAAGTGATGCATGTGAGAAGAAAACAATAAGACGCTAACTCCCAAAATTTCTGAATGAGTCAATAGATGAAGCGTTTATTCAGCAGAGAGGTCGTTGGAGGGAATGTTCATATAATTGCACGCACATGTAATGTTTTATAATATAATTTTATAAATTAATATAGCTTTCTTTGGTTTGGCAAGACCAATTGAGACGTTGATTTCCGAAAGGTACTATATCCATTCTAGGAAATTTTACAGGAAGCGCGAAAATCTCTCGTTACTTTATTATTAAACTAGCTAATTTGAGTCTTTGCATTAAAATTTAGAATTATTTTTTTTACCATAATAATAACATCATATTAAAGTTATGAAATAATTTTTTTTAGAATGATTTGGAACAAAAATTATTGCGTAATTAGTAATAATAATAATAATAGGCTTAGCGAACCCGAAGGTTCGATGCCGATACCACCAAATTCCGCCTACACAGACTCGTCCAATGTTCACCATTAAAGCCCAAGCTCCCGAGATCAGCCTTAACGCAATCCTCCCATCTCCGCTTAGGCCTACCTTTCGGACGCCTACCAGTCGGATCAGCTAATACCATCTTTCTCGGAATCCGCTCGTCATCGAGCCCAACAACTTTACTCGCCCATTTGAGTCTCCGCGATGCAATCAGCTCAATTATATTCACAGGATACAAGTTCCGCAATTCCGCGTTGTGCAACATTCTAATCTCCCCAGTGGCCTCATCTCTCATCGGAGCAAATATTTTACGCAATACCTTATTTTCGAAAACCTTAAGCCGTTGTTCATCCTTCAAAGTAAGCGGCCACGTTTTACATCCGTAAAGAACCGTTGGAAGAATACTTGTTTTATAAATTCTAATCTTTAAGTTTTTAGATAGAAGCCGCGAACTAAGTAACTTAGCAACTGAATAATAACATGCATTTCCCACCTTTAACCGGGACTTTATTTCTTCCTGGATTTCGTTTTTTCTAGTTATAATTGAACCTAAATACTTGAATTTCTCTACGTGTTCAAAAGTATGGCCTGATACATCAATATCACCAAGATCGACACCGTTTCTGCTACTAATCATATACTTCGTCTTATCGGTATTTAATTCGAGTCCTATTTCTTTACCGGTTTTTATTAACACACTTGTATTTAGTTGTATGGTTTCCGTGTCTTCACCTAGCAGTACCAGATCATCGGCATACTGCAAAACCGGAATCTTGTCACCCATATTTAAGCCTTTCTCGGTACACATCACCTTTTCTATGACATATTCTAAAGCTATATTAAATAACACAGGTGAAAGGGAGTCACCCTGTTTCAAACCCGATCGCACCTCAAATCTCTTGGAGTAATTATGACCGATTCTAACTTTATGGAATGTTTCCGACAAACACACTAGGTTTACTAACTTTCTAGGTATTCCCTGTTTAATCATGATGTTATATAGCTTCTGAATTGCGTAATTAGTACTTTTAGAAAATGACTGCATTTCTAAATCGCGTTTCTTAAGGACTCGAGAGTTGATTAGATAAAATCAAATAGACAATTTAGATAAAACTAAATGATGAGAACACAAATATTACAAAAAATCAATTTCGTAAAAAATGTCCTTTAGTAACTTTTGGAAATCAACGTCTCAATTGTGCAAGGAGGTTATAATACCAATATAGCTAATATAAGTCAAGGAACTCTTTTATATGCATACATTTATTTTGCAAACATAAATTCTATTTCTTAATGAATTCAGGACATTTTAACGTCTTCCGAAAATTAATTACAATTTTCAGTTATTTGTTATCATTCCAGTAATATTCAGGATGAAATAAAAAATATTAGGAACAGAACATAAATAAGAAAAGTATCCTAGAGAATTTCCTCTTGAGAAATATTACAAAAAGCAGAAAGAGCGGAGGAGCGAGACAGTCCCAGGCGGGCAGCAATATCCGTGGGCCCAGACATAAAGTTTCTATCCACTCCCAACAGTCAAAAATCCATTTTTAAAAACACTCTCCGAGAGGAACTGAAATATTTGTGAGATCATGTTTCAGTTTTTTAATATTCATTTGAATATTTTTTACGTCTAAAGATACTAGGACGATACTGTGGGTACAAGTTTGATCAGATTTCCACCGCTGCTATGTTGGAAAAATAATTTATATACGACGTTCTAAACCAATTCATATCTCTTTAAATCATCTTTAAATGGAGACGGGGTAGTTGGTCAACTCACGTAGATAATCGTGATAATTGCCCAGCAACCGGTTAATAGAATTTAATAGTTAAAATAATTTTGAGTTCGGGTCTCCGTTCCGAGGATCTTTCAGCTCGGCATTAATCCCCCGCCCTTTCCCCTAGCCCGAGAAACACCCGTACAGCCTACAAAAGCAAGGTAGGGCTAAACAAAAACAAATAAAATATCATCATTATATGTACATACTTTGATTATTTTTTAAATGTACAAAACCTTCTAAAACAGAGAAAAGATCTTTCTTTATTTATAATTAAAGATTAATAATCCTTTCTAACCAAATTATATTTTTCTAAACCTACAATATATTATACAATACAGTACATACAATATTATGAACACGTAAACAAGAAGAATGACATCGTATAAGGTTTAATGATGGTTCATTTCTTTGAAAGTTCTCGAATCTTAAAATGTTTTGAACCAATGTGGTACGGTGCACCTACTTATCAGTACCCCCTTGCCCCAAACTTCATTTATTGATATTCCTGGCCGTTTGGACACCACTACGGTTGAATTTAAACTTTTAAAATATAACTATACGAAAATCACACTTTCACATCTTAGTTTAGAAAGAATTTATTTATAAGAATTTACAAGAAGCAAATTGTTACAGACTTTTTTTTTACATATATTTTTTTAGAGGTTTAATTAGCGTTGACATTTATACCAATTGAGAATCCAGCAAACGTAAACATATCATTTATATAGCGTATTAAATTAACATTATTAATAAATAATAATATAATAAATAACCAGAAAAATACCAAGAACTTTTTCAAGAGCTAAAATCATTTTACCACCTGGACAAAATAATAACGACTTTAATTGTTTTCTTTCGGAACGGCTTAATACTAAAAAGCACGAAGGAGTTTGGTCTAGACCTAAGAAATTTTAAATTAGCTTAAAAAGCTGTTATACTAGATGATTGAAGAATTGTCGGGAAAATTTTAAATAAGCAAAATCATTTACTTTCCCTGATTCTTTTCTGGGATGCAGATTTAATTCCAGATATCTGAGAGGAATAGAATAATAATAAATATTAATAAAATAAAATCTAAAAAAAAATTAAGTTGTTTAAAACCAAAATTTCATGGGGTCAACTCTGTGTAATGACTAGCCTAGTATAATAGCCTTGTATGCCCAAGGGCCTCTCCAAATCTTTCAGGTGGGCTTAGGATTTTTTAATGAGAGCAAAAAATTTTCAGTAATGCCGTCCTTCGAAGGGGAACTAAAAAAAGGGGTCCCGAACATGTGCGAGTTCAGGTACTCATTAAACATCCCTATCCTTATCAAAGCTGAATAGGCAAAATTTATGACTCCCACTGTGTCGTCATCTGATTAGCTACAACAGCATAAAATGACGTTATATCAATTAACAAACAAGATACTGCCCTACCAGTATGGAGGAGACAGTAGCTAGAAAAAAGATGGATTCACGAAAAAGACATCGAAGGTGACAGAAGAGAATGACAGCCTAGATATGAAGCATCCACAGAACTGACCAGGATCATTGGATGAATCATTGATAATTTATATTCAATATATTTATATAGTTGTTTCTGTTCAAAATAAATTATTTCTTTTGAATTGTACAATGCATAGCTGTAAAGTGGAAAATACATCTGAAAAATAACCCGATTATAAATTATTACTAAATTATATAAATTAAAATTTTAATTGGCTCTCACAAGTAAAAATGTAGCCACTTCTTATTTCGTTGAAGAGTATTTTACTCGTTTTTCTCATCTGAAAATATTTGTCAAAAACAAAAATGCTATTTTAACAACTGTATCCAATAATTTATACTCAAGAGGCATTGAACGTGCTTAAAATTCAAATTACACCCTTGTGTATAATATTTACTTGTGGTTCCGATTGCTCAGAACCCGAAAATCATTTAAAATTTATGATATCTATAAGAAAGTTACGGACGGCAAGTCGTTTTAAGAGGGTGGTGACCATCTAAAATTTCTCTTTGGGAACATTACATACGTTATAAATACAAACGAAGTCTGCAAGTAGGCCAACTTATCAATAACGGCTTAAAGCAACTGATTCTGGAGTGTTTCCGTAGACACATAGAAAGAAATACCTACACACACATGTAGAGGCTGTCACAGATGATTTATCACTAGATTGTGTGTTGGATAACAAAAATCTTGATCAGTTGAACAAAATATTTTATTTTATTATAAGTGTTTGTGACTGTATTGATAGAAGTACAAACCCTCAGCTATAGGTCAGGCGCGTGCTGATAAATCACATATTAGGTGCCTTTTTAATATTATTATTATTATTATTTGTGTCTACATGGGCGCTTGTAATCCCTGAAATTTATTTATATGATATTTAGACTTCTGATATTTATGCTATTTGTTTTCCTTAGTTCCTTTGCTATTTGTTTATTCTGCATAGTAAATTTTCCTAAGTATATATGTATTTGTATTCATTTATGATACCTCATTTATGACCTTTATTATATGAATATATATATATATATATATATATATATATATATATATATATATAATATATATATTATAAAAATGTTTATAATATGAAAATATTCGAAATAATAAAAATATTTTGGTTTGTTTATTTATTTAACGTTCCTGTATGCTGCTGTGGCTAATCGGATGATGCTACAGTGGGAACCCTAAATTGTGTCTATCTACGTTTAATTAGGATAGGGATCTTTAACGAGAATACTGAATTTCTGACATCGCACAGGTTCGGGGCCACCTTTTAACGTCCCCTCCGAAGGACGGTATAGCTAAGGATTTTTTACTCCGCTTAAAAATTCTTGTGCCACCTGCGGGTTCGAACCAGAGATCTTTGGCATAGGAGGATCTTTGACTAGCCACCCTTCTGCAGGTAACACCTATTTTTTTTATTATTATTTTTTTTTTTTTGTCTTCTTATACTGTACATATTTTCTTCTACTTATACCACTAATACTGAGTAAGCAAGACTCGATGGCTATAATGCATATTAAGCCAATAAAATGTTTCTATTCTATTCTATGAATTTGGGTTGTTAAACTATTATCTTTAGTAGTTACCTATGGAATACCATAGTTTTAAACGGGTAAACGATGGCAACAAAAAACAATTTTTATGTAGATATTATAATCACTAAACATAAATAGACTAAGTTAATAATATTAATATTATTGTTTAGCGGGTACTGGATAGATTCAATGCTAGCCAAAAAAAAAAAAAAAAATCATAACAATAACTGGTGACTTTGAACGGTCGATACAACTTTATTCGATTTTACAAGATTATAAACTTAGAAGAAATTTTGAATATACGAGAAAATGAGGGCATGAGAAAAAGTTTTTTAGGTTTTAGGAACGCATGGTGACCTTGAAGACACAAAGACTAAAAGTTGATCGATACAGAAGGAAGCTGCCAAGAAGAAGGACGTCTAGATCTGCATTTATTATTAGATTTTTTTTTTTACTAGATTCTATTTTTCTGATTAAATTGTACAAAATAGTTGTCTTGAAATTTTAGTTTGGTACAACGTTTCGTCTTCGTGCTAGACCTACTACACACTTACACACACACACACACACACACACACAGACTTTTTCGGAACTTGATCATTTGGATGCAGGGAACCCTAAAACGTGTATGCTCATACTCAGCTGCACATTAAAATGTTAAAGATTAAATTGTAACATTTCCGGACAGAAATAAGTTAATTTCATATTAAAAAAGTCTGGTACGTGCAAATTAAGTCTATAACATACCTCAGTTTTTAAATCCAATTTAATAATTTTTAAATAAAGTAAGTGTTCAAAATCGTAAACGCATAAATTACTTTGAGTTTAACTATTATATTGAAATAAACTATTATATATAGATTTCTAGAGATAGATTATTATCATTATCTATTATTATCTACAACAATCAGTTAGTTTTATTTCCATCTCAACACTATTAATTACTTTTTACAACTTTGTGCATAGTATAATATCTTTATAAAATCTTTTGATTTCCAATGATATATTGTATTATACGTCTATAATACTATTCTTATGTCCAAAAACTAAAAATTACATAAACAATTATTTTTCTCTTTTCTCCTTTAATTGGATATCGAATTTATACAAATTACATATTTACCCGTTTTTTATCAAAGCTAACAAGAGGATGTAGTTCATTTTTTCGAATCGAAAAAAAGGTAACTTAGAGCAAGAAATATCTTTTGAAATAACGATATTTAAGCCTTGTCAATTTATTTCGACCAGAATAAAACCTATATGATAATAAAGCCCATTTAATTTCACATGAATATAGCTAGTTTAATCAAAATCATTAAAGCCGTTATCCAAAAAATCGTAAAAAAGTGCAAAATGCTTAGTGTAAAGTTGCTCTTCTGGTTAGCCGATTTTCATGAAAAAAATTCTGTAGCATTTCGGGCGTATAGGTGTCTTAAATATAACATTCCAGATCCATAGAACTTTTGGTTTTCGCGATTGACCTACCACACACATAGACCTTTTTTGCGGGACTTGATAATTTGGACTCAGGGGCTCCTAAAACGTGTATGTGCATACTCAGCTTCAGTAGTAGATGTTTAAATTGTCGACTGCAGTCTGCTGGTCCATGAGACTGAACCACCAACCATTTTCAAGATGTAGCCTGAAGTTGACCTTCGACAGTCAACAACTCCATCGTTCGGGTCAGACGAGTACGTGATATCTAGGTCTTGTGTTTGCTTTATGTATCTTGACTGCATTCCAATGTTATTGACAGGGATTCTCTTGAAATCTACTTACTAGGCTGACTGCAAACATGATATCCGGGCTAGTTGTTATAGCCAAAAATATGAGAGAACTAATAGCCTCCCGGAAGGTACTTCCTCATCTAGTAGTATAGATCGTTTACATAAAACTGTACAAGGATCAGCTAGAACAGGTAGGTTTGGTGTCTTCATTCAGGCATTTGAATGGAGGATGGGTGAACCATCCTTTTTTATTTTTATTCCCATTCCAATAAACTGATGAACATCACCAATAGCCGCCTTTAAGTGTAGTCTACAAACTTTGTTATCTGGACTCTCTACTTCGTCTGATGCTTATATATAAACTTCTTCTTCTAATGTTTCAAAAAGTAAAGTACTTTTTACATCAACCTGTTTTATTTTAATATTTCTTTGGACTGCAATTGAATATAAAATATTCATATCGTGCAGTTCGTGCAAAAGTTTCATTAAAGTAGATTTCTTCTGTTTGTGAGCATTGGATGTTGCAATAAGTTTTCTGAAAACTTACTAATTGTAACATTAAAACTGTCTGATTCTGCCGTTGCAACGAATGTATTAATGAAAACGAAACCAAGAGAAAAATAAGGGGGCAAAATAATAAAACGTAACTGTAACACTTGACTCGGGAACGCATCCACGTTCAATAATTATAAGAAACAAACTTTAACGTTCTCTGGACGCATAATCTATTGAATTTGCAAAGAAATAAGCGAGAGAAAGAACACAATTATGAGTTTATACAACTGTTGAAAAACTTACATCTAACATATCATCAGTGCTACTTTACAAAAGTTTTTTTTTTAAGAACCCAATTTTGTTCTGTCACAACGAAAATTTTGTTTCACAGAGAGCTATTAATAATGAGGGGCTACTTCATAAATCTCCTCAGAAAGGAATATGTCACATTCATTTCACGTAGATATCGTTGATAGAAGCATCTTAATTAAATCAAATTAGATAGGTCTTCGATCAATTTTTTTATTATTTTTTTTTTCATAGCCCCTTTTGTTAACTCTAATTAAAAGCTTAGTTTTTGGGTCTTTTTCTTTTCCTGCATCTATGCATTTTAAATATGTAAGATAGCTCTATAATTTCTATAATATATCTCTATCTTCTAAGAAACTATAATGAGGTGATGAGGCTAACCTTTTGGCTTAAGTAGAACCTCAGTCTAATACTAAAACCTTAATCTCAATATTCTGCCATCGTTGAGGTAATCCAGAAGGTGCCAGTTTACCATATGTGAGATTGTTTATAATTTTGACCGTTTCGTAAAACATTTTATTCCTCGTAGTTATGAATTCGGAAATATTGTCCAATTTTAATTCCTCGTGAATTATAGAGGTTTTAGATCTTTGGAATGACGCTCCTTTTACAATTTTATGTAGTACGCCATTTTGAAACGATTGTAAACGTTTTTCGGTCGACTTAGCAACGTTCGGAAAGAGTGGTGCACCAAATAATAGAGTTGGGCGTCTAATGGTCTTACATATTGATATCTTCAGTCGAAGAGACATACTGGACGATCAAAATATTAATAAATAAGCCATTAAATCTGTGGGCAAACACTTTAATTGAATGGGATAAAAGGCAATGTAGCGCAATAAGTGAACGCCGGAGGAGAATACTACAACTCAAACACTGTTTTGAAGTCTCCCAGAGCTCAAAGTGGTCCCGCTTTCAAAACGAACAATAGATATTTTATAAGGGATATCGGAAATGAGAGGACCCTCAAAAGCCTCCTCAATATTTGATACAATAGATAAAGACCGGCAGTGGTCTATTGTCGGCTCTGATGGATCGATACTGACCTGGAGGAGACAACTCCTCGGATTTAGGAGGAGCCACGAGGAGGCGTACAAAGGCTAAGTCCCGGACCTGCTAAGTCCAACTTTCCCCAACTTGGAGGGCCCCAATCACTTACGAATTCCAGAAGCATCCCGAGTCCCGATTAATCATAACAAACACAGTTGCATTACCATATCAAAAACGGTTTCCCAAGGAAAATCTTGCGAAAGCTGGCCGTCCTCTGTATTCAGAGCTCGGAACAGAAGAAGGGGGATAAATTTCCCGACAAGGGTTGGACAATTAGATAAGAAAAAGTTGAGAGACGCCTCGGTGATGCTATCCTCGTTAATTCCTGTTGCTTACTGTTTCTCGCTAATTCTTCTCTAATCTCGTTAGCTTTTTATTAACTACCTTCTTTCATTAGGAAGTTCATAATCATTTTGTTAACATTATCTGTTTTGCCTTTCTGATAAAATGATTAATCTCAGAGAAACAATTAGGTTTTTATCTGGACATTAAAGCATATTAGTACTACCTCCTTGGTCCGCAACTCGCAACACGTTAACACAATCAGCTATTAATTTAAAACTCTTCGTCTCCACAAAAGCGAACTATAGTTTTCAACGGAAATACGTGTTTAATAGTCCCTTAAGTCCAAATAACGCAGTCCTTAAAATAAGGTCTGCGAGTGTGTGTGGCAGGTTAGTGTAGCACGATAAACGATAAGCCGTCCGAAACTCATATTTCATATTTAAGGCAACTATACACCTGAGATGTTAAAGTAACTTTTTCAATAAAATCGGCTGACCGGAAGTGCCACTTTATACAATGCATTTTGCACCTTTATAGGATTTTCTAAAAACGTCTCACGACATCGATTACATTCGCCATAGCGGGCTTTAATATTATGTAGGTTTGATAATGATTGAATTAGTCCTACTGGGCATAAATACTTATATTTTATTTCACCAAAGTACCTTTAATTTTATACGTTCAGAAGAATTAGCCGTGTAATCTTATATGGATTTACAAAAAACGGCTAAATATAAAAAGAACTAGAGAAGAGAAATGCTTTATTTTATCAAAATTACAACAAAACAATACAGCGCTACCCAACTGTATAGGGCTGCTATCACACACAGCGTACATATCAATCTAAAATGACATGCGATATTGAATTGAGATGTTATAAGTTTACTATACTTTTCTTTATCAACAGCTTTCTATGTTATACCTTGTAATATGTGATATAGTTTACAATTGAAAGCAAAATCTATACAAAAAAAAAAAGAAAGAAAAAGGAACGAATTTGAAAATACACACCTAACGGATCAATAGTATCAAATAATCACTGACATTATTTAAACAAGAAGATAAGTCCACTAAATAAAAGCATAAATATAAGTAAATAAATAAGGTTAGGTAGAAATCTCAACCCAACTAATATCCATATTGGTTATGATGAATAATCCCCAGACAGTCCAATATTATATTCTCGGCTATCATAGACAATTTCCTATAATCAACACCTCACACTTCCAGAAGGTTCCTTGTTCTACTGGGGATAGTCTCGTGAGATCCGAACCAGAGGTCTCCCCTCACAGAACTCTCTCTCTCTCCGAAGGTCTCGCACAACTTCTCTTTAAGGAAAGGGATACACTTATTGTAGATCTCTCTCTTTTCCCTATCCACTTCATCTGCCTGATTGAGGTCGTTTGTTTCATACCTGACGGTCGGGTCGAGGATCAGTGCTGTTCTCCCGTTCTTGGAGAATGCTACAATGTCAGCATACCTCTTAGAACCGCCCCTGTCCACGCAGTAGGCCTCGTCAAAGCAGGTATATTTCCTTTTCCCTAAGAGCCTTAGCGCATGCTTGACGCGATGGTGCCGGCGAGTAACGAGGAGGGATACGTTAGTCCGGGAAACACATATTGGTTGACCACGTAGAGCTTTTGTTCCGGCTTGAGTAGAATAGAGCTGGTGACTTTTATCAAGATTAGTGATTAGTTTTGTCACCTCTTCGTTAAATATCAGTTCTCCGGAGAACGTACTAAGTATTTAATGACTTTCTAAATCACTAAAGAAGAAAAGACCAAAAATATTTTATATTTTAATTTTTTAAACATAAAAACAACAAAATAGATGTATAATATACCGTTGGAAAATTAAGGTTTTTGGACAAATATTATCTTATGTACGAAGTTGTAAAGATATCGTAAAGTGACCAATTCGGTATAAGACTATTACTGATAATTATACATAACAATTTGATATTATTTAATCTACATCATATGTTACCAGCGAAACTTAGTACACTTTTTATTTTAATTAATTTTAAAATTTTTAAATTTACATTGATTAAATAGTTCATTAATTGACAGCCGAGGTAAGTGAAAGTCGTGTGTTGCCGCACCAGATTTTTTTTTTTATTTTGTATTTAATATTAGTTTACATCATTTTACTATTTTCTCATATTTTCGGGCATAATCCCCCCTAGTAAATAGTGAAACCCGGTGGGTCATTAATCATAAATAAAAACCTTAAATACTTTATCATTTTATTCTTAGGAATGAGGATAAGACAAAATCATATTAAATACTAATTTAGCATTATATATCTTAGTATTAACTTATGTATTAACTTATGTATAATCTTATCTTATGTATTAACTAAGTAAGTACATACGATTTAAAACCACATTTACTAGACTGTAGTCATCTTCCCTATTAGAATGTAGTGTTCTGACAATGCGGCGGTGCAGCTGTATCTTCAAGAAATAGACCATTTCCTATAAAAATGCAAAACATTGGACGAAATAAATAAAGCATGCAGTAAATAAGTCACTGCCAATAATATATTACACTGCGATTTAAAATAATTTTATGATTGCACTTGTCGCCGTGTTTAAGGGAATGTTCCATAGGCAATAGGAAAAGAAAAGTGATGTGATCTTAAATAGATGATCTTTCTAGTTAGAGAAAAAATAATTGTTAAATTTTAACGTTAGAAGAAAATATGTAGACCTAAATTTTAATATCGTTCAATCTTTTAAAGAACAACAGGTTTTCATTTTGATTAATAAAATTTTGTTGTTTTTTTTCCTAAAAAAGAAAATATGTAAAAATATTCGATGAAGTTTTAAATTTAAACTACCTCCTGAGATGAGTGGTTAGATAAATGGCGCCAAAATTTGGTGCAATTCCAATGATAATGTCGGCTGAGCTTTTTGCATTTTTATTTTTATAAAGACTTCAAGAAACTAGATAAAAATTTCAGTGTATGATTTTTTAAAATATTTCCTTGAAATTCATATTCGACATTCATTAAATCTGAAAGACTATTCACTTGAAGCAGAAAGATCAATTATAAATTATTGCTACTTGAATATTTTCTAAAAACTTGCTATATTGCTACTCTTATTTGTGCGAATAATGTTTCAAAGTAGGTGAATACTACTTCTTTTGTTTGTTTTTTTCTCATCTAGTTGTTAATTAAATTCTTTTGTAGTTTCGTACTAGCAAAGGAGTAGTAAATAACAAAAAAGATTGATGAAAAAAAAAATAGCGATTAAAGCCGTATATGGTATATATTGACAGATAGGGTTGAATCAAAAACATTGGAACCGTCTTCGAGAAACTTGTAAGAATGTGCTTAGTTGATAGAAAAAAGTAGCACTTGTGTTGTTTCAATTTTACTGACAAGTTAAAAAAAATCGGTACATTTACCAATGGTAAATTTAGGTTTCTTGCGACATATTACTTTTAGAGAACTAATATTTGGTTGGATAAACCGTTAAAATGTGTTAAATAATGCCCATTGAAAGTGTCATATTTCATATGTATTGAAAGAAAAAATTATTTTTTTACTTTATTATTTCTTTATTTAGGAATTTCTTCAATATGAAGGTTTCCTCAACCAAACTCCTGCCCCATCAGGTCTATCCATCTCTGCCGCTCCATCGCGTCCTCCTCCGACAGCCACCTACCAGCCATACTCTACCACTCGACTCTTCCATCTAACTGAGGGTCTTCCTCTCCTTCTACCATCTGCCTCCCAATCCATAATTATTTTTGGTAAACGATTGTCCTCCATCCGTTTCACATAGCCGTACCATCATAATCTCCTTTCTTCCATCACCTCAAGGATATTTTGTTTTATTTCAAGCTTCTTCTTTATAGTTTGTTTGTTTAACGTCACTTTATGCTACTATGGCTAATCGGACGATGCTACAGTGGGAGTCCTAAATTTTGCCTATCCAGGTTTTATTAGGATTAGGGATCTTTAACGAGTACCTGAATAGCACAGGCTCGGGACCACCTTTTAATGTCTCCTCCGAAGGACGGCATAACTAAGGATTTTTTACTCCCATTAAAAAATCCTAGGGCCACCCGCAGGTTTGAACCCGCGACCTTTGGCATAGAAAGCTGTTATGCTAGCAACTACGCTTCTTCTTTATAGTGACGTTGTTCTTCCTCTCGATTCTCGATATTCTTGACGCTCTCCTCCAAAAATCCATCGCTACAGAAAGAATTTTTTCCCCTGGGCTATGCTGAGGGGTCATGTGGGCGAAACATACAATATTATACTTTTTACTAAAGCTTTGTATGCAAGATTCTTCGTTTTAACCAATATATTGCTGCTCCAAAGATAAGAGTTGAGAATTCCATCTGCTTTTTTCCACAGTTGCGATTATTTCATGTATTACTGCCTTCATTGACCATTATATTCAATTATGGAGCCCAAATAACAAAATATTCTACTTTGCATAGATTGCACAATGTTCGGTCGGTACTTTCCTCCTTCATGCACATGGATGTCTCCAAAAAAATTACGACATAACCAAAATTATTTTTGGAGACCTCTTTGCTCATAATGATCTAGTATTTTTCTAAATAGGTAACCTGTATCGTCTTCATCTTGTGCAATTAATACCGGCTTAGCAGCAAATACTATTTGTCATAGGTTTTTTTTTCCAATTAAGTTTGTTTAGGCATTCAACAAGATATATTTTAAATAGTGTAGGTGACATGCAGCAGTCTTGCAGTAACCCTTTTCCGTTTTGAAATTCCCTGGACAATAACTGGCCTATTTTTATCTTGCACCTATTATTTGAATAAATATCTTCAATTAGGTCTACGATTCCTTGGATCTATTCTAGCCTTCTCTAGGTATTAACATAGGAGTTTGTGAGGCACACTGACGTGTGCTTTTTCCATGTCGATGAAAATTAAATCTAGTATTTTTTTCATGTCCATTTGTTGTTTCTCTTATATCTATCTCAGAGTTAAAATATGGTCAATACAGGATCTTTTTGGTTGTAAATCCAAATTCATATTCAATTTGAGCATAGTGCTTTTATAATTCTTCCTAGTAGTTTCATGAATGGATTTGTAACACAGATTCCTCTATAATTTTCACATTTTGTTTCTATCGTCTTTTTTAAATATTGGTGTGAAATAAATATTTTTAAAGGGACATATCCCAGGGTACTAAAGAATTTATTTATTTATTCATTACCTACCTAAATACTCTAACTTCATTTTTTGAGGTATGTTTTCACCCTTTATTTTATTGATAAGGTACGCGAACATTAAGGACACCTTAACTCCACCACACTTCAACCATTCTGCACATACTCCTCCAGCAACAAAGGCTTTCCTATCCCTAAACCTTTTCAACTCCTTATTGGCTTTTGTTCTAGTTAGTTTTTTACAAAAAATAAATAAATGAATGGACGAATAAAATTTTAATATCATGAAGAATTATGCATTTCCTTGTTTCGAAAATATAATTTTTAAACCTCATTAAACGTAGGAATTAGTAGAAAAAAAATCTCTGCACATTAATTATTGTGTTGATTACGTAGCAATTAAAATGTAAAATAAAAAGTTTTGAGATTTGTTATAACTACTTTCTACGGCGCTTTTGCCCACCCTCTCCTCCCCCAGTATATAATTTATATATATTTGGCCCAATATTTGTTGTTTGTTCTTTCATCTAATGTAAAACAGATTATATGATGTACCGATCTGGAACCAATAAAATAATATATTAATTATATCTATATAAATCTCAGATGAAATGTTATTCTCAATGACTATAGCACAACCTAAAGAATCCCAGATACCAGAAGAACTAAAAATATACTCCAGTGTAAGAGGAAGATGTTCTGAGAGACGCTGGATCCATGACGTCGAGGAGGGCCTGATAGCATTAGGAATCGATAATTGGAAACAGAAGGCAATTTCCCGCGATGAATCGAATCCTGTTGTTGAGGAAGCGGAGGCCCGAATCCAGCTGCAGTGGCTACGCTTCGAATAAACATGGTTAATTGCATTTGGCATTTTATCAGCAATTAAATTACGGCACTCTATGTTTTAATAATCATAAATTAATCCAATTTTTTAAAATCAAACTATACTGAAAGGTTATTTGTTTAATTATAGGGTATAATTTTTTTAATAAATTTGATCAGCGCAACATATGATTTTTTCGTAATTTTGTAGTTAAAATACATTTAAGAAATTCGAATTGTAAAATGTTCAAAGAATTACATTAAGTTTTGTAGTACAGTGATTTAAAATTAAATAATATAGCAATATGAATTATTATCTACAATTTTAATTTTTTTTTTTATTCGAATTAACATTGTTTATAAGTATAAGTATAAATAGACCTCACTCTGCATTATGTACTCTGTATGCTATCTAAACCCGTGTTTTATTGGTAGTTTCTTTGTTACCACATCCCCAAACAACTGCTCCATCAAATGCGTTTTATGGTTACTATTCATAAATGCATTTATGCAAATTTAAATAAAGAGAATATAAAATATATAGCAAAGCCGCGGTCTACAGCTAGTAATATATAAATGAAGCTAACGTCTAAGGTATCAATTAAAAAAAAAAAAATGATGTGAAATGTGCTGAATAAAATTAAAATAAATAAACAAAAGAATCAAGATGTTTTATTCCGTGATTTTCACTAAAATTGTCAAATCTACTAAGGACTTTCTGGGGAATGCAGGGATAGACTCAATAGCTGAGATTAAAATGCTCAGACAGTTTGGGAGTCCCGGCTATAAGAAGGAATGGAGGTCTAAAGGGATACAGATCGGATTTAGAACGACCTACAAAAATCTATTTTAGAGATAGAATTCCAGCCATTCCAATTAATTTGAATACTTCACACCGAATATCACAATTAGAGATGTTTCAAGTTCAATTATGTGGTTGTAGTAAAATAATTGACAGTGATATTCATTTTGTTTCACTGATGATAATTAAATTTATTATTGTTTATAGGCATTATCATTATGAAATATATTAAAATAAAATGTTACATTAGTTGGCCAGTTTCTTGTTTTTTTATTAGAATTTGATTAAAAAACAGCTACGTCATTAGCGCCCGATTTAGATAATGATTTTACTATAATTATTTTATTAAGAAAAATAGGATAAACAAATTAAAAAAAAAAGATAAATGGATTTAAGACAAGAGTTTTAAGGGTGGACAAAGGCTGGACGCCTGGCTCGGCACTTGCTGTATCTCAACTGCACTTCAGCTCAGCATCAGCCTCCTTCAGTCAATATTGTTATAATTTTAACACTTTGGAGGTAAGTCTTTTGTGATTAGGTGAAGGTGAGTCAGTCAGGCAAGTTTCTGATTAGGTCCTTAGTTGATATTTGAGAGATTTAATAGGGTAAAAAAAAAGAATATGCCATTCATAAGAAAAATACATTCGAAAAGGTTGAGTATGAGTAGAAAAGTAAGTGTAACACAGCCATTCGGTATTAAGGAGTGTAATGATCAGAAAAAAGAAATCTTATACGATGATAAGATTTTCAGTCAAGAAGATTGCAGGTTGTTAGATTTAATAGTTGGTGAATAATGAGCTAAATAAATATACAATCAAGAAATACGAGGGGAGAGAGAAGAAACAACCAAATCCCGAAGTAATGGTGGGGAAAACGAGAGCGCTACGAAGTTCAAACATTACGAAGCAGTTCATGACTCGCTTTATCCTAGCCCTCGCAAACCACAGAGCCATAACAGAAGAGGGGAAACGAGAAAGGATGCGGGAGATTTACCTGAATGTTGGCGAAGGAAATTTCTGAAGCAATGTAACATAACGATGTAAGTTGACTGATGGGAGATTAGACGATATGTAAAATAAAATCACCAACATGGGACTAATATTTTAGTAGGAGGTAGATATTTTTCGTCACATGTTTATTTTAATCATTATAAAAAAAAAAGTAAAAAAAAAAATTGAAATTTTACGTATTAATACGCATAACTCCATTATTTTTTAAGATAGATTAATAGTTTTAGCTTTAGAAAAGAGCGATAAACAAAAAAAAATTGAGCTTTATTAGTGCATATACATCTCCTAAGTAAAATCTTTGGTGCGGGCAACACACTGACTTTCACTTACCTCCATTTTTAAAATCAATGAAAAATTTTCAAATACAGTTCGAGATAAAAAAATATTTTTTCTGTTTTCTCCTTTAGTTGGGTATCGAACTCATTCAATTTATATATTTACCAGTTTTTTATCAGTGGTAACAAGGTAATATAGTTATTTTTCTAGAATAAACAATGAAACCTAAATGATATAAAAACTATTAAATTTTACATCGATATAGCGAGTTTAATCAAAATCGTCGAAACCGTTAGCGATAAAATCGAAAAAAGGAGTAAAATGCATGGTATAATGTGGCTCTTCTGTTTATCTCATTTTGATGAAAATGTTTTTGTAACGTCTCGGGCGTATATTTGTCTTAAATATAAAATTTCAGTTTCATAGGACTTTTAATTTCCGCCCGGGAGTTACCACACACACACACCTTTTTGCGGGACTTGGTTATTTGGACTCAGGGGACTCTAAAATGTGTATTTCCGTTGAAAACTGGAATTCGAAAATTATCACGATCGCAATACTTTCCCTTACTAAATATATTAAGTGAAAGTAAAAATATGTCTCCTTCATTTTATACAAACATTACATGTATATATATATATATATATATATATATATATATATATATATATATATATATATATATATATATATATATATATAATTTGTAGACGATAAGTAAAATATCACATTACGACACGGCGCAATCCTTACAGTAAACGCAATAGAGAAACATATTAACGCAATAGAGAAACATATTAACGCAATAGATCATAAGGATGATATTAACCTATAATAATGTAATATTAGATTATAAATAAATAATAAAACATATAAGGAGGTCTGTATGTTTTTTCTACTAACTAATACAAATAGAGTCGAGTTATATACTATAAAATATAAATAAATATCTGATTGAATAAGGATTTATCTATGAGTAAGCAAAAACAATATTCTAACCATAACAAAAGTAGCCTTGAGTTAACTTATTGTTACCAATTGTGTTTAAATTTCTCCATTATTTGTTTTTTTTTTTTTTTTTTTTTTTTTTTTTTTATGTATCAATTCAAAGAAACGTCTGTATTATTGGACAAACAGACACAATTTAAAAAAATTCATTTTGAACTACACAACAAATCAATTAATTAGGTATTTCTTTATCATTTCGTAATAACTGTTATATTGTATTTTTATCACTTTTGTAATTGCAAAAAATTTTGGAATTATAGTTTTCATCGGGAATACACGCAAAAAAGTGTGTGAGTGCGATAAGTTAAGCTCGAAAACAATATATTTTTGAATCTTAAATGCCTGAGTAATTACAGCATCTTTTTTAATAAAATTGAAGAACTAGTAGAGGCGCTTTATACTTATTTGCCATTTTCTCTAAAAAAGGCTCTAGAGATTTTTATTAACCTTGATATAGGTGTAAAATTTAATCGGTTTTAATATCAGGTAGAATTCACCCTGAATTGTCAGATGGGGCTTAAATGCCAATATTTTAGATTTTCTTCCTTCAAAATACCAATAATTCGTAGAGATCATCCATTTCATCTTGTTAGAATTTATTAAAAACGGTAAACGTAAAAGTTGAACGGATTCGAGGTGCAACCAAAAGAGAGAAGAATAAATAATTATTTATGGAGATTTTTTTTCTGACATAAGAATAGTAATATGGATGCAAAATATCCCGCTAAAAACCTGGTGCGGAAAGTGTTTTGTTGTATTCAATATTGTATAAGGTAATGGAAAGTGATGGAAATCAGGAAAAACTAAGTCATTGTTGTACATAATGATTTCTATTGTTAAATTCTTCGATCTAAAACGCATGTTTCTATAGAAACTCAGATAATTATTTTTTTTTTTGAAACAATTCTTTATTGAGCAATATTACAATCTGTCCAATTTAGGACATTTTTAATAGTGATGAAGTACAACATTCATACTACATTCACACGATATATACTAAACAATAAATTTATATAATAATAATACAATATACATATATACAAAACAAAATCAATAAAATATATACAAAAGTCACTCATACCTATATACAATTCACAATCATACGAGTGGAGAATCTAGCCAATGCTAGAACTCCAATATACATTTTACAACAGGTCTCGAGGCCACTGCCGTTTCAACCTTCTAGGAGGATGGTAAGGATGTGTGGAGCTGGATAAGGATTGAGCTAGGGGATTAGGGTGATGGATAAGGTTCTGATGAAATTTAGAGAATTTTAATGGTATAAGGTCTAAAATAAATGGAATATTTAGGTCGCGGTGTAAGGTATGGTTGGATACATAATAAGGAGCATTAACTATTGTTCGGAGGACTTTTGATTGGAAGGATTGAATGCGTTTGATGTTAGAATATTTGGCTGTCCCCCACAGTTCAAGTCCGTAGGTCCAGATAGGTTTCAGTACTGTCTTGTATATTAGCAGTTTGTTCTCGATAGATAATTTAGAATTTCTGTTCAGTAGTCTGTATAATTGTCCAAATCGTCGATTAAGTTCTTGTCGTTTAAGTCTAGTATGCGGGTTCCAAGTTAGTCTTTTGTCCAGAAGGAAGCCAAGATACCGGACTGTGTCGGAGAAAGGAAGCGGAACGGAGTTAAAGAGAACTGGAGGGCAGGATTGTCTTCGAAGGGTAAAGGTGGCATGTCTGCATTTGGATTGATTTACTTTGATTCTCCAGTTGTTACACCAGTCTTCAATTTGAGAAATGTGCGTTTGGAGGCCTATAGATGCAATTTCGGGATCTGAGTGAGAGGATAGGATAGCGGTGTCATCAGCGTACGTTGCTAGGAAGGTATTAGGGCAAACAGGAATATCAGCCGTGTATATGTTGTAGAGGAAAGGACCAAGGACACTGCCCTGAGGAACACCGGATTCGACTGGATAGTAATTGGAATATTCTGCACCACAGCGAACTCGGAAGGAGCGGTTTGATAGATAGGATCGGAGGACTAGGTATATGGATTGGGGTAAATGGTTTTTGAGCTTAAAGAGTAATCCCGGGTGCCACACCCGGTCAAATGCTTGCGTTATGTCCAGAAATGCACCCGAGCAGTACTCCTTGTTCTCAAGGGCAGAGGAAATATGGTCAACGACTCGGAGCCCTTGCTGAACGGTTGAATGTTGGGAACGGAATCCAAACTGATGGGAAGGAATAGTGTGGGATTCTAATAAAGGTAATATTCGTTTGAGGAGGATTTTTTCAAAGATTTTTGAAAGGATTGGGAGTAGGCTGATAGGTCTATATGATGTCGTTGTGTTAGGAGGTTTACCTGGTTTTAGGAAGAGAATTATAGTGGAATGTTTCCATAAGAGAGGAAAATGAGTAGTGCGTAGAATGGAGTTGTAAATATATGTAAGAAATATAATGGCTTTAGATGGAAGCTGTCTGAGAATCTGAGGAGTGAGGAGATCGTATCCAGGAGATTTACGGAGTGCAAGTTTTCGGAGATGATATTTGACCTCAGAGGGATTAACTGCTTTAGGAGGTAATGAAAGCGGGATTGGAGACTGAAGGAACTCTTCCACCACTGCAGTGTGGTTTGGATGGGATTCTGGATGAGGTGTGAAGACTTCGGAAACGTATTTGGCAAGTTCCTCGGCTTTGTCTTCATCAGACGCAGCCCAGGAGCCATTACTACGACGGAGGGGATGGGAAATATGGTGGGATTTTAGAATTTTCTTGGTGACATTCCACAGGGAATTGTCACAAGCCGAAAGAGAAGAAAGGAAGGAACTAAAGGATTGGGAACGGAAGGTCGCCAGCTCCCTCTTTAACTGTCTACAATAAAAGTTATAGGAGCGGCGATCTGTAGGGTGACGGGTGCGTTGCCATAAGGATCTGGATCGTCGTTTGGTGCGGATGAGGTCTATGAGGTGTTGTGGTAAATGATTTTGGTTATGACTTATCTGGGAGTGCTTGGGAGAGGAGGCAGTCCAAACAGCTTGTTGAATAGCGATGGTGAAGGAGTTTACGGCATCGTCAAGGTCATCTGGAGTTTTGAGTTTCACACTGAGGTCAATATCACTGGTCAGGATTTGGCGAAAAAGGTCCCAGTTTACTGGTCCTCTGATAAATGACGGTGGGGTGGGTTTAGGAATAGGAATTAGGGATACTTTAAGGAGCAATGGACTATGGTCAGAGGACAGTTCATCAAGGCGAGTCACCGACATGTTTAGGGAGCCTAATCCGCTGTGGATGAAGAAGTCAAGGATGTCAGGATTACGGTTAGGATCAGTTGGCCAGTAGGTAGGGGAATCAGGAGGCAGGAAGTTGAAACGTCTAGAGTTGAGTGCAGACTGTAAATTCCGCCCACGACTATTCGTGGATCTGGAACCCCATTGTTGGTTCTTAGCATTCATGTCTGCACCCAGAATGAAGTGGTTTCCTAAGGAATTGAGGAAAGATTCGAATAGAATGTTGGAGATGGAATGTTTAGGAGGGCAGTACGCTGATGCGAGGGTGATCGGAAAGAAAAAGTCTTGATTACTATGGCGGTGCATTGTAGGAAATCATAGGAGGGGACTGGGAGTATGTGGTGGGAGAGGGACTGGTGCACAATGACAGCAGTACCGGCATGGGCTTTTCCGTCTGGGTGGTCCGTACGGTATGTTACGTATTGAGGTATTTTAAAGAACTGTTTAGTGGTTAGTCTAGTTTCAGTAATAAGTGCTACATCAACGTTTTTGTCTTGCAATAAAGCTGTAAGTTCGTCAGTGTGATTTCTAACACCATTCGCATTCCAAAGGAGAATGGATAAGGAGTTAGGTGTAGTCATTTAAGGATTTTTTAAGGATGGGATTAAATTTGATACGAGATTAGTCAGTAGTGATATTAGCGGCATAACAAGGGATTTGATTTCAGTGATGAAGGATGTCATCAAACTTGTAAGGTCTGTGACATTTGATGGAGGAGGAATATGAGAAATTTGATTCGGATGAGGTTTTTGATGGTTGGTTAAATTTTGAGGAATTTGTGGTTGTGGAAGGGGTTCAGGATTTTGAAGTATGCGTTGTTCCGGCAGGGCCTCTTTGTTCTGGTTCCCACCTCCAAGTAGATGGGCAAATGTTACATTGGAATCAATTTTTTTTGAAGGTTGTCTTTTACTTCTGATCGGTTCAGCTGTTTCATCCAGATTCTGAGGTTTTTGGTATCTGCTTTTGAGGTTCTTGTAGATTTGACATCCCTTGTAGTTAGCCGGGTGGTCCTCGAGGCACAGAGCACATACAGCGGGTGTTGATCTTGATCTTGTGCATTCTTCTGATTTATGTTGCTCACCGCATTTTACACAGCGTGGTGTGTGGTGGCAGTAAGTTCTCGTATGACCATATGCCTGACAATTATGGCACTGAACTATTTCTTTCTTAGTGTAAGGTTTCTCAACTCTTACACTAGTATAGTACAATCTATTGAGGTCGTAAACTTTTTCAACTCCTGCTGATGGTTCCAAGTCCACGAAGAATAGAGGCATTGGAATTTTATCTTTTAGGACATTGGTGACTTGCCGCACTTTATAGCCTATCTCCGTCAGTTCTTCTTTGATAGCTGTAACTGGTGTCGAAGGGTGTAGGTTTCTAATTACAACCCTTAAAGCTCTCTCCTGGCGCAACTGATAGGTATGAAAATCAGCTTTGGTCTCACTCAGATATTTTACTATTTTTCTGTAGCTTTCGGCGGTAGTCGGGGATATTTTAGTATCACTGGTTCTACTTATACAAGAATAACTATTAGGATCGGTTAATTTGTTTAAATGCGCACAAAGTAGTTGAAATTTTTTAATATTTTTAACAAAAATTGGTGGAGGTTGTGGTTCTCTGGGTATAGGAGAAGATTCCATAGATTCTTTTTCATTTTGATTTTGGAGGATCTGAAATGGGTTCGGTGTAAAAAACGGCGATTCATCAGTCATTCCTTGTGATGATGTGCTGGGCTGTGGTCCAGATCCTAAAGAGGTAGCTGAAGCGGTCGCTGGTGGAATCATTTTTTTATTATTTTCACGGCGAGGTCTCTGTTTTGTAGGAGACGAGTTTGAACCTGCAGATCTAGATCTTTTACTTGTAGCTTTTGAGGACATAACTTGATGAAAATATCTCATTTATTTAAAAAAAAAAAATAAAATAAAAAAAAAAATAAAATAAAAAAATAATAATAATAATAGATAAATAATGAAATGAGAATGAGAAGGAAGAATAATAAAAGAAAGATAAGTTAAAGAAAAGCAAGCCCGAGCTTGCCGAGCTAGCGGCGATCAGCTGATCAGTGACCCTCCTTTCACTTTTCGTGATTGTACAAAGTAAATTATAACTTTGCTTACCGATATTTCTCCAATATTCACTGCTGTGGTTTTCTTGAAGTCTAGTGATGTTTTCTAGACTGAACTCATGCGAATTCCTACTGAAAAGAGCAAAAATCTGAGAGACGAAGTAACGTATGACTGTTGTCATCGAGCGCATCAGCTGTTTTTTTTAATCCAGATAATTATTAAACTTTTTTTTTTCAATTTAACTTTTTTTAAAAGTCCTTAATGATTTTAACAATCGAGAAAAGTAAAAGTTGAATTTTTTAAAATTTATTTTATCTAATACTCAATTATAGATTGAGGATCACTTGTAGCTAGGTGACTAGCATAACAGTCTTTTATGCTAAAAGCCACGGGTTCAAACCCGCTAACGGTCCTAGGATTTTTTAATGGGAGTATGAAATTGTCAGTTATGTCGTCCTTTAGAGGGGACGTTTAAAAGTGGTCGCGAGCCTGTGCAATGTCAGGTACTCGTTAAACACCCCTATCCTAATAAAAACTGGATAGGAAAAATTTAAGACTCCCGCTGTAGCATCGTCCGATTATCTACAGTAGCATAAAGTGACTTTAAATAGATAAATAAGGTATTTATATGACATTGAAACCGGAAACTTTATTATTTTGTTGGTTAAATATATGTTCTAATTTAAAATAAAATAAAACTGACCATTTAAATTCTTATGAAACAATTTTACTAATTGACTATAAACTCCCATCAAAGCAAAAGCAATAAAAAGGAAAAAAAATGTTTTAGGATATTTCTTTTTGCAATTAAAAAAATGTTTTTGACATAAAGGTGAGCCTGCGACAGACCTTTGACTTTGGCTAGCTGTGTAAAATCAAAAACATGTATGTAATGCAAACACAAAAACTCCGACCGCAAAGCACAGAAACGGAGTCCTGCGTGGGACATACACACGAGGATCAGACGGCTGAAAACCCTACTGCCCTTTATAGGGAAAAAATAAAAACCTAAAAGGGGCAGAAAAAAAACTTTCATTCAATTAAATCTTTTATTCTGTATATTGTTCCTCCTATCTTCCTGTTGCTCTATTAATTGCCTACCTCCTTCCTGTCTCCAACCTGGTCGATATTACAATTCTTTTCTGCCTTGTTTTTCTATCAACGAAATAATGCGAACTCTAGTAACAAAAGCCTTTATTATTTTAATCAATTAGACAATATTTATGTATCAAAATCGTTTTATATATATCGAATATTTTTTTCCTATTGAAATAAATAATATTAAATATTTTTTTCATAAATTGAACGTAAATATAAATGAGTTAAAGAGGATTTATTAATTTTATTATATATTTATAGAGTGTATCCTTTTAAGTATAGGTTATTCAAATTAATGTGATTCGCATTTTTCATTCAACAATTTATTTTTCTATTATTAACCGCTGGCCATTTACAAGCAATCTAATAACATTATTTTTATAAACTAAAAGATAATTAAATTTAAACATTGTTATAAAATATGTACATGCCACTAAGCAGTCACATCCATTCACATAATATATATATATATATATATATATATATATATATATATATATATTATGATATTATTATGAAATATGTTAGGAGTAGAAGGCAACGGACGAGCGGACACCCTAGCGAAGGTAGCGGCTCAGAGTGACCTTCCGCTATCCTACAATAAGATTCCCATATCCTTCCTACATCAAAGGGGAGATGAGGAAAGAGACGGTAGTCGAATGGAATCGTTCCAGGGCAGCTTCGCTGAAGTCACCAAGCCTTAGATAGATAGATTTGTTCCCCATATCACACTAAACAACTACAAACACATACTAAGTAGTAATTAAAAGGTAACACAATTTCTAACTGAACATGGACAAACAAAACAATACTTAAAACGCTTTAACATACTACAAGACGACAAATGTCCATACGATGGTAACATACACAATTTTCGACACCTACTATTTGACTGTAAGAAATTAGACAACATTCGAGCTAAACTTATACAGGACGTTATATTAGAGCACGGGACTTAGCCAGAATCAAAACAGAGACTAATGACAAAATTTAAAAAGTATTTTATAAATTTCATTAACAAAATAGACCAACCAACTTAATACTGATTGTAGGAAGGCAGTTCAGTCTATGTAATTCTTGTTGTGCTAAATTCATTCATTTTGTTTTTTATATATTCAGTTGCTTTATTCTAATTTTGAAAAATATTGAAAGGTGTAATTAACATTATTTTTAAGCTATTTTCTTTTGTTAGTTATTTTTGATTGATGTTAAATTAATTTTACTTTTCGATATATTTGATGTTTAAAATGAAGATTAAAATAATGTAAACTTAATAATTTGTGAAATATAACATAGAGTACGTGTAGTGTGCCTAAGAATAGGCATGGGACATGTATATAAAAATTAATAAACTCTCCTCCTTTGGGGTTACCATAGGAGGAAAAAAAAAAAAAAAAAAAAAATATATATATATATATATATATATATATATATTATATATATATATATATATATATATATATATATATATATATATGAGTGTGTGTAGTCAACATATCAAAAATCCTAAACCGGCCTTGCCTGTCCTCTTTTACACATTTTTTTCTTTTAAATTTTAATAACAATTCGAATTAAACATTATTTATGACAATGACATTTCAAATTAACAATTTACAACGAGTTGCACCATAATTTATTTAAATTAATATTTCCTCAAAGTTATAAATCATTGTTTTATATAATTTTTTTCACATTAAAAATGGTTTAAAATAAATATTCCAATATATTATTATTTATTGGGTTGGCAAATCAGACCTTTCGTTTTTGTTTTTTTTCTGTTTATTTTTATGTCACTATGATACACTTCTTATCTCATGAAGTAATCTTAAGGTGGATTGTTTAATCTGTTTTTTAATATTTTAAAAACTATATTTATTAACTCTTGTTGAATCAAGCATAATATGGTGTTGTTTTTTTTTGCACTTCGAACATGGAAGAAAATAACATTCATTATCAGATTATTATGTTGTATTATTCTAAAAAAAGGTTGGCGTGCTGCAGAAGCTAATAGAAAAATTTGCTATGTTTATACGGATAATGCTAAATGATAATTATGATGATTTTAAATTATGATCAATATAATGTGGATTAAAATAAATTTTATGTCTATAATACACTGAGTTTTATTTCACCCTGAAAAACCGGAAGGACTTATTTGCCAACCTAATAATTTAACAATATCCCATAAACCCCAAATTTTAATCGTATTTCATTTTACCAAGTTCACATCAAAATGACCTACGGCCGAAACTTGGCAATGGAAAAATAAATTGTTAAGTGAAACATGCGGATAACATTTTTCATTGATTAACATCTATTTTCGGAGCGAAATTTTGTTAATATCAAATAGGTTTTATGATCATTAAAATTTCGACCTTCATGCCGAATTTCCAAAAATTTCTTTCTTTAGTGTTAAATTTCTTTCCAGAGAAGTTTGTATTTTCTCAACACTATAAACTTTCAAGCCCAAAACACAAGATTTTATTACTAACAGAGTCTGTATTCTATTACTTTCCAAGAAACCGTGATCTTAATTTTCTGAGAACCGTTTCTTTTATATCTCGGAATTTCTTCTTTTGTCTCATATTTGTTGAAATACTTGGAAGAGGGGAAAGAAACAAGGAGGCAAAATCTATTGTTAGTTGACAATTTTCTATTATAATTATATATTTGGTGGTTCCATATATTCTTCACTATGTGAAGGGAAAATAACACAAGTTTTTTAGATACAAAGAAAACATTTTGTCCAATAATGTATTCACAGTTTTTATTAATGACCTCTTGCCAATTAATTCTAAATTTCGTACTCATAAATCATATTGGGCTTAAAAGCGAAAAACTGATCAAGATACCTTTTCAAACCTCTGTCACTTGCGTATCTTTTTCTATTGTCACTGCAATATCTCGTATCTGTTCAATCGGTCATGTTCGGTAAGTCTTAATATCAATTGTATCGACCTCAGTATGCTAACAACTGCAGGGTGCAAGTTTCCTTCGTACCTCGTTTCTCGGGAACGAAACTTTCAAATCCATTTTGGAGCAATACGTTTTGTAAGGCATCGTTGTAAACGTTACATACATGTCCGTGTGTCTGTGTTAAGTCCGGCACGAAAACGAAAAGGTGTACGAAAATGAAATTTCGTGACAATTATACGCTCGAGATTTTACAGCAACTTTTTCATCAAAATCGGTTAACCAGAAGGGCTACTTTCTACCGTGCATTTTGCACCTTTTTATGATTTTCTCAAAAACGGCTCAAATGATTTTGATTAAGCCTCATATGTCGATCTGAAATTTTAAGAACTCTAATATGATGTAGGTTTCATTCTGATTGAAATAGTCTGACAGGGCTTAAATGCCGAAAATTTAAATTTTCTTCCTCTAAAGTACCTCTCATTCTGTGCATTCCAAAAGATTACCCATACCATCTTAATGGCATTGATAAAGAACGGCTAAATATACAAGTTGAACGAATTTGATGACTAAGTACAGGATAATGGAGCAAACTTATTTTATAATGTAATTTTTTTTTAATATTAAGAACAGTAATATAGATGTATAATAAATATACCCTTGGAAAGAGAAAGATTAAAGAAAAAATATCATCTGATACAAAGAGTTGTAAACAGTAATATAAAGTGACGAATGGAGAATAAACTTATTACCGATTAACATTTTAATATATTTACAATATTTAATCTAAATCATATGCAATCCTCACATAGACTGAAACGACAAGAAACAGCTCGCAGATATCGCTTATTACAACATTTACTTGACAAACGTTCAAAACTTCCCGCCTACTACAAAAAACTAATTTATATTACCATACTTAGGCCTATTTGGACATATGGAATTGAACTATGGGGATCAACCAAGCCATCAAATTCCTCTCGCATACAATCCTTGCAATCCAAAATCCTCCGAAAGATCCTAAATGCCCCTTACTTTGTCGCCAATAAAATAATCCACAAAGACCTGAATATCCCATTAGTTGCAGACTTAGCCCGAATTAGATATACTTCCTTTCACTCCAAATTACCACTCCACCCAAACCCACTTGTCCGCAATATCTCATCTCCTTCTATTCCTGATCATCCTCCGAGGCGGCTGAAACGACGATGGCCTCGAGACCTTCTTGTCTGAAAAACCTTTGAAGTGCTACCAATGGGTAGATTCTTCTCACGCCTGTCATGTCCATATCTCATGTGTGAACAGTCACATTTACTTGATGTATTTTTTGTGTTAATACAGTTGTAAATATCTCTATAATAAATAAAATAAAAAAAAAAAAAAAAAAAAACATATGCTCCCTACGAAAATGAAATCACGTTTTATTAAAATCAAATTAAAATATTTCTTAAATTTTAATATATTTAATATATTTAAAATTAAATAATTCTTAAATTCAGTCGTGGTAAGTGAAAGTCGTGTTGCCCGCACCAGATTTTTAAAAAAATATAAATAACAAAATATTGTAAGGAAGCTAAAATATACAAAAAAAAAAAAAAATAATAATAAAAATAGTTTTCAAGTATTTATTGTCTAGCTAACGTTTCGACCCACATTGTAGGCTATCATCATGTATCAGAGTCAACCCCTCTCAGTATGACAGCTGAGGTAGGACTGCTTAGTCTGCTTGTAAATATATGTTATTTAATATGCTATTATAAATATATTATATATGCTAGTCAATATAACATATACTAATCAGTTATTAGTCAGGTTTTCTCACAAAACCTTTATATAACAAATGGGTTAATCCATTCGAAATCGTCTAGACCTTGCCAATTTTTTTGACTAGTTATTTTCTATCCTTTCGTGAATATAAAACCATAAATACATTTTTTTTTCTAGTCAATACTTTACGTGTTGCAGCCGTTTTAAGTTTGCTTCGGGGGCAAAAACATGTGATGGGAAAATCTTTCTAATTCCTGTAATTTTTTAGATATCAAATCAAAAAAAAATCTAACAATAAGATAAGAACATGTTTTGTATTTTTTTCCTCATGACTCTCCCTAAGTAGTAAAAAAGTTGTTTAAAAAATTCTCTAAAATAAAAAATAAAAAAAAACCGAGACTATTAGCGAGATAAAAGTATATAAAGGAAATTAGACTCACCTTTGATTATGTTTTCCTTAGTCATATTCCTACTTTCTGTAAAAATTTCGATCTCGAGAGCAGTGTCCATTTTTGTACATGAATTTTCAAAATTGGCTAAAATTTATTTTTCTCGATGTTTACATGGAAATACCTCAAAAGAAACAGAGCGAAAAATTATAAAACTAATTCAGATTACCTATCTATACAATGTGTTCAAGTTATATAAATTTGGTCTTTGAGACTAAGCTGGTTCCGGAGTTATAAGATTCTCTCAACTGTTAAAATAATGTTAAAAAATATTAACTTCGGTAATTGTGCATATTTAAGAACCAAACAAAAACCAGAATGATGGCCAGAGTATTTTAGATAATGTTGGTTGCAGCAACTTACCTAAGTAGCGAAGAAAACGGTTTAAAAAATCACGAAAAATTACATCAATTGAAACCTTTGGCGCGCTATGCCAAGGGAGCTTAGAAATGATTTTTACTTTTTATTATTTTTCCTTTATAGCTTTCTCATTGCTCAGCTTGTTTTAGAAATTTCGTTCGTGTAAGCTATAAACCTTTTTTAATATAAATTTTTAAAGAAGGTTATTTTTCCAGCTTAGTAATATTTATACTAAAATATTTCAAAAAGGACTGAGTGAAAAATGCTGAAACTCATACAGATTATACTAATTCTATATAATAATAAGAAAGAATAAAATTTAGTGGCTGTAGTTATAAAAATATATAATTCGTCCTTTAATTTCACCAAGTGGAACTTAAGAGTCATTGCCATAGACTCCAAGAGCGTTCTAGAAGTCATTAACTCCATTATACAAGAAATATTAAATATTTGGTGGAAAGCGAAATAGAAAGGATGTAGTCTTCGCCTGGATCCCAGCCCACTGCGGAATTTGGGCAATGAAGAGGCGGATAAAGCCACCTCAGCAAGGAGAAATATCAGAGAAAACGGTGCTAACAGACACCACTATGAAATACTGGATAAACTATCTGAAGTCAATTATCTTTCAGAATTAGGAGAGAGTGGATCGTAAGCCAATCTAAGTTGTTTTAAATCAAACATGTCTGCAAAAACTGGACCACTAGTTCAAGAAAATTTAGAATTGAAGAAACGATGTTATGCAGACTTCGAATAAGACACTGTCCGTTCACCCATGACTATCTCCCCAGAGGTCTGGAGGCTCCAACTTGTGAACATTGTAACAACACTTAACAAACATGTGCTACTTTTTTTTTCTCTTTTTCATACCTTCTGGTTTTATTATTTTACAAAATATACAAAATACGATATGTGCATATATCACATAATATTTGTCCTTCTATTACCCAAAGACATTCTAAGGAATATTTCTAGGTGCGCTGCATGCATTTTTATCATTTCAAGGGCTTTTATGCGTTTATGTATTCAATTACAAAATGGGATATGTGCTACTATAGTGTATTTAAACCAAGCGGCGAAAATCAAATATATTGGGAAAGTATAGCAGATTTTAGAAGATAAAGAAAATTCAGCAGTGAAATTGTTAAAATTCCATATAGAAACGAACTATAATAATATAGCGTAATTTTAAAACTATGCCAATGACCCTTAGGGGTGGAGGCAAAAGAAGGAAAAAAAATATCTTTCTCATTATTATAATTAACGAAATAGTAATGAAGAATACTGTTGTTTTGAATACATTGACTGTTGATAATTTTTATTTTTAAATCTGCCATTCTCTGTATTCAGCAAATAATTAAAATTTACTTTTAGTACGCAAAAACAAAACACTATTAACAAATAATTGGTTCGAAAATAAATACGGCAGATATTTCTGAACAAGTGCTAAATGTCCAGCATAACTCGCACCCCGGCCGTGAAAGGTCTTCCTGACATATCAAATAGTGGGCGGCGGCGACCTTTTAGTATCAAAGGAACACTTATTCTGCTCAATAAAGTTTGGAAATTTACTTTTAAAATGGCTAATAATAAATCATAAACAATTTTTCTATAAAAAAAATCCAATTTCTTACAAAACCGTTTTTAATATTTATTTTGGACCTTTTCCTAATTTCTGGATTATTCCTATAAATTTTAAATTATAACTTCGGTATTTGAAACAATATTGAACAATTATTGGGACATTAAATTCTGAAAGGTACTAACGGAAATTTTTTAAGAGATTGATATTTTGACATTTTTGTCGAAATCCATCATCCGATTTCAAATAAAAAAGATTTAAAGCCTTTAAAAATTGCACTTCACTCCAGAAGGTACTAAATCCACGTTTCATTTAATTCTAAAACCTATAAAAACATTGCCTTCTACAACAAACCGTTTCCTTTGTAAACAGATAGCCTTTCCATTCAGTTTCTTCCAAAATATACTATATTTTCTATAATACAGTAGAAGCACCCAACTTTCGTAATATTAGATTTATTTATTTTTTTTTCATTTTGTGACTGTTTCATTAAGCACATATTGAATCAGCGCTATTAATTTGATCATTTATTTAACATAATAATCACTTTTTAGGTTGTTTTGAACAATCATTAATCATTTAATTTGATTTATTTTTCCTCTTCTCAGCTTTTTCACTCTGGCCCTCCCACGATAACCATTCTAGAGCTTCTGCTTCGTCTCGTAGATGTGGTCTTTCTCAATCCCGTCCAGTTCCACTTACGATATAAACTGCTTAAAAGTTTTCCACCCGTTTACAGAAAACTTTGATAATATTCTTTAGACACTAGCTGAGGGAAATCGCGCTCCGAGAGGACCCAGAGACCACATTCCCTCAGTAGTTTGGCCCTCATTGCCTGGAAGGCAGAGCAGTCCACGATGATGTGCTCACCAGTCTCCGGGACTCCACAACTGGGCAGGGATCTAGGTGTTTTCCGAAACTATGCAACTTTCTTCGAAAACCCCGTGCCCAGTGAGGAATTGCGAAACCCAGTAACCAGGAACTATCTAACCATTTAGCTTCCAATCGGGACCGAAATGTGGGAAAGAATTTCCTGTTCACCTTTTTAGTTTGTCACCCACCTCCTGTCCCACTCTTCCACGGTATCTTCCCGTATAACACGCTTCCATTTCCTTGGGTCCTCCGCAATCCTCATTAGGATATTCCCCGGGACACCTGCTGAGCCTTGCCTTTTGAAGGCAATTTTAAATGAATCTGCACGCAGGAGGAGGTTAGAGGTAAGAGCTCCTGAATGAATTTGAACCGCCTCACGCGATACAGTACGGTAGGCCATTGTGACTCGTAGCAGAGTCGTTCGCTGAACAGTTGCAACCTGCGCTTCTGCCGTTGTGTGATGTTCTTGAACGGCACAGGGGACCCGTACCTCAGGATAACCAGTACCATACAGTGATAAATGATCATCTTTGCTGGGTATCTGGGCCCAGAAAGCTCTCCTTAGTCTACTAAGACCGTAGAAGGCTAAGGAAACCCTATTTCCTAAGTAGTCCAAGTGAGGGGCCATTTTGAATCGTTTGCCAAACCGTATTCCTAAATAGGTAACTACTTCACTAGGACGTATTCTCGTACATGCTATGCAATGCAAAGTAATGCAGAGGTTTATAAGATGTGCGCTGTCCGTTTTATCTCTTAAGAGGATGGTCTGAGTTTTTGCTACGGCCATTTTCAATTTCTTCACCATCGTCCTGCCAGGTTGGCGCATCTTACAGCTTCTGGTTTTATTCAGCTGCCAGGTCATTGACGTAAGAGGCAGAGTATGAATAGAAGATGAAGCAACATGAAACATAATTTGTATTATAACATTGTTTTTCTTCTTGACAGTGTTATTTTATATAATTACCTACAGTATACAAACTACACCATGAAAGTGTAACGTATTTTCTCTTTTTATCAATATAATTATTATTACTTTTCTAATGCTTTCCTGTAATTAAAGAAGAAATAATTTTGTAGAACGAATGTAGTAAAAAAAAGTGATAAAAAAGACTGACAATTAAAGCCATACTATTATTAATTAACGAATATATTCAAAAGAGCAACTTAAGAGCCACAGAAGCCCTCTTCATTAAAAAAAAGATTGGGAAAAAAGAAGAAAAAATCTTTTGGGACTGTAAAAACCAATCTTCATTCCTGGCCAAGAGACCAAAAGAGAGGGAAAGAAATAATAATTTGTCTACTTTTGTGTATTGTGTCATGACAGAACAAAAGTGAACTGAGGGCGGGCAGATAAGTTAGTTGCTCACAAAGACACAAGATAACGCCCGCTTTCAGCGTCCCTACCTCCATATTATATAGTCCCTTCTCTCATTATATACTTGTTCTAAATAGGCTTTACTTTAATACTGAATACTTTACAATGCACACGTGCGCACATATACACAGTAAGTTTCGAATATGAGCACCATATAATGGTATGAATCCTTAAAAGAAATAAGAAATACCATTTAGGTTCAATGGCAGCTCCACAAGCGAGAGATAAAAGGGGAAATTTCAACAATTCCTTCTCGGAATGTCGTTCGAAAAAAATGTAAGTTTATAAGGGCTACTTAACACTTTTCATAACATAAATATGTAACTCTCAAGTTATCATAGAAAATTGTTAGAATTCTTAGTGAGAGAGACCAAAATGTAATTGAAAACACCAGTTACAGGTAAAATTTTGAAAGATTTTGCAAGTGAAGAAGTGTGAGAATTTTTCAGGGTAACAAATTTATAGTATCATCTTAAATAATTATATCGATACTAACAATTTGGTTTATTATTTGCAATAGTAAACCTTTGTAATCGAGAAAGCAAAAAAATAAATTACAACCCCTAAAGATTTGAGGTTATAGGTTTCAAGATATGTAGAAGGGGGATAACGAATAAAATGGGGATCACTTGCTGGGTGGTTAGCATAACAGCCTCCTATGCCAAAGGTCACGGGTTCAAACCCGCAGGTGGTCCTAGGGGTAAAAAAACCTTAGTTATGCTGTCCTGCGGAGGGCACGTTAAAAGCGTTAAAGATCCCTATCATACCTAATAAAACATGTATAAGCAAAATTTAGAACCCCCTGTAACATCGTCCGATTAGCCATAGTAGCATAAAGTGACGTTAAAACCAGTGGACTAATTTTTTCGACATTTAGCTCAAAAACACCAGGGCATCTAACAATGATTCTAACACCTCGACCTATCAGCCCATTAGTTTTAAAATAGCGGCCGATGAAAAATATTCAATTAAAATAACTCAGTTATTTTTGAAGTTGGAGAACTTTTTTTATAGAGTTTTGTGATCAGGACAGCGCTATCAAGCTTTAAAAAGGAAATTAAATGGAATTTACTCATATATACGCTGATAAATCATTTATGAAAATTATTAAGGACTGAGAAAAAATATTACAGAGCTTTAGGTAGATCTATATAATTAGTCCTAATCCATATAAAATTAAATAATCTAAAAAAAGTTTAAAAGATTTCGGAAATATTTTTTAAACTTAGTAGTGGTGAATGGAGGGGATCCCGTGGCTGAGTGGCTTGCGCGCTAGTCTCGCACGCCTAAGGTTGTGAGTTCGTATTACAGTCGTAGCGGGACTTTTTTTTAGGATATAATTAAATAGGGATTCACTCACAGCCTCTTCCCCGGGTATGTGAGTCCCATCAGCC
This sequence comes from Piezodorus guildinii, assembly GCA_023052935.1. NCBI lineage: Eukaryota > Metazoa > Arthropoda > Insecta > Hemiptera > Pentatomidae > Piezodorus > Piezodorus guildinii. Next base: position 75,079,914 of record CM041297.1, on the reverse strand, counting down.
TACTGGTGGCGACTCACAAAAGCAGGCGTAGGGAGTGATGACCCTCCCTATAAAACTTCATCGAGAAATGTGGTGAGTATATTCTCCCAGGAGATTACACCAAAGCCTGTCGCACCAGAGAAAAAAGTGTTGAATGGTCATTTTCCTTGAATATTGATAATGGATTTGGTTAGATGGTCTTTCTTGAGCAATTCATTTATCGCTATACACATAGGTTAATTTCCTAAACAGCTGTATAAATTATTAAATAAAATTTAGTGGCTGAGACCCAGTTTGTTTTCGTAATATAATACATCATATAATACTTGCCTTGCCAGAGTGGGCCTCATCTTATCAACCGACTATAAGACCAACCAAATTAATAGAACTAGAACCACTAAGGTCTCAGCCACTAAATTTGATCCTACAGTACTTATCGTAAAGAGGTATAATCTGTTTGAGTTTCATTATTTTTCACTCTGTCCTTTTTGAGATATTTTACTGTAAATAGTACCGAGCTGGAAAATAATCCTTCTTTGAAAATTTATATTGCAAAAAGGATATAGCTTACGTGATCAAAATTTCTAAAACAAGTAGTGCAATAATAAGGCTATCCTAGGAAAAATGATTGAGCAATATAAACCATTCTAACCTCCTTTGTCATAGCGCGCCAAATATTTTATTTCATGTAATTATTCGTGATTTTTTAAAACCATTTTCTTGGCTACTTAGGTAATGTGATGTAAGAACCAACATTATCTAAAATACCCTAGCCATCATTCTAGTTTTGGTTTGGTTCTTAAATATGCAAAATTACTGGAATTAATATTTGTTTAAGACGTTATTTTAACTGTTATGAAAATTTTATAACTCCAGAACCAGCTTAGTTTCAAAGACCAAATTCAAATCACATAAACTCATCTTATAGATGAGTAATCTGTAAAAAGAAATATAATAAAGCATAAAAATTATTTCTAAACTCCCTCGTCATAGCGCGCCAAAGGTTGCAGTTGATGTAATTTATCTTGATTTTTTTTAACTATATTCTTGGCTACTTAGGTAGGGTGTTGTAAGGACAAAAATTATATAAAATGCTCCCATCATCATTTTTTTTTGTTCTTAAATATGCATAATTACCGGAGTTAATAGTTTTAATAAATAAAACGTAATTTTAACATTTAAGAGAATTTGATAACTCCGGAACCAGCTTAATCTCAAAGACCAAATTTAAAACACTTAGACACATCGTATAGATAGGTAATCTGTATTAGTTTCATAATTATTCACTCAGTCCCTTTTGAGATATTTCCATGTATATATCGTGAAAAATGAATTTTCGCCATGTTTAAAAATTCACATACAAAAAAAAGATAAGTTCTCAGGATCATAATTTTTACAGGAAATAGAACTATGAATATGCTATAAAAGAAAAAATAATTAAAGGTGGGTCTCTTTTCTTTAATATACTTTTGCCTTGCTAAAAGTCTTGCTTTTTAGTCATTTTCGAGCACTTTCTTCACTGCTTAGGAAATGAGTCATAATGACAAAAAATACAAAGCATGTCGTTACCATATTGTTAATTTTTGTTTTCATTTGATATCTAAAAAAATTACAGGAATTACAATGATTTTTCCATCACATGTTTTTGCCCGTGAAGCTGGCTTAAAACGGCTGCAATACTAAAAGTATTGGCCAGAAAAAAATTTGATTTATGGTTTTATATTCACAATAAAATAGAGAATAACTGGTAAAAAAATCACGAAAATCAAAAATGTCGAATGGTATACCGGTCACATTCGGGACCTATTCTGCAGGGTTCTTATCAGCGGGATATAAATCAGGGTTAAAGACATTGATAGATCGGTCCAGATCCAAGGATTGGCCATTCAAGGTCAGTAGAAACATGAAGACCTATATTTCTTTCCTCCAAACATTACAGACTTTAACTTTCTCGAAATTCTTTTGGTTTTGGATAATTTGTGTATAAGATTTTAGAAAATTATCTTACACACAAAGTAGTAAAAGGTAGTGGTTATTGTTATTGTTGTAAATAATAATATATTAGATTATTTAAAGAAAAAAAGGGTAATTATTCCGAAGTGTCACTTTTCTTATCAGTGGCCATGTTTATGGTTATCCAGAGTGCTAATCTTGAGGTTAGGTGCCTTCCACCCGACTTTTGGCGCTAAATTCTCTATTCCCCACGTCTTTAGAAATATAGCTTAGGATATTTATCCGAGGTGTCTTCCACCCGACTTTGGGCGCCAAAAATTCAATTTAAGATACTTATTACAACCTCATTCTTCCAAATACTTATCTTTATTTAACAAATAACGGTCGAAATAATGGCAGGAAATTGAACTTAGAAATGCATACATTTATTTATTATTTATATCGAAGACTTCAATTTTATTTACTTAAGAAACTTTCAATTCAATTTCAATTTCAATTTTATTTTATTATTATAAATAGGCATAATTAAAATAAGACAAAATTAAAATATTTAGAAAAAGACTGACTCCTGATTATTTCACCTATGAAGAATTAATAATTTTTTTAACCATTATTATAACACGTTTTATTAAATTCAATAAAATTGAAATTGAAAGTTTCCATTAAGTAAATAAGATTGAAGTCTTCGATATAAATAATAAATAATTGTATGCATTTTTAAGTTTAATTTCCTGCCATTATTTCGACAGTTATTTTAAAATAAAGATAAGTATTTGGAAGAACGAGGTTGTAATAAGTATCTTGAATTTGAATTTTTGGCGCCGAAAGTCGGGTGGAAGACACCTCGGATAAATATTCTAACCTATATTTCTAAAGACGTGGGGAATATAGAATTTAGCGCCAAAAGTCGGGTGGAAGACAACTAAGCTCAATAATATCACTCTGGATAACCATAAACATGGCCACTGATAAGAGAAGTGACACTTCGGAATAATTATCAAAAAAAGTTGTTCTGCGGACTGGTTTAGGATAAAGAGTGCTTGTAATACAAATATGTAGTTGCAAAAATAAAAATAGAATTTCCAAACAATTTATCAAACCACCGCAACGAGCTAACTGAGGGTGCAAGTCGACAAAACACATTCTGATGTTAAGCCTCGACAAAGCGGCCGCAAAGTGAAACGGTATTTCTTTTGATCACATAATGCTACACGTCAGCCAGTTCAAATGCCTCTTTTTGACGGCACCTGTGTTTGTTATAAATAGATTTGGAGAGCTTATCCCCTTTGTCACTTTATCACTTGAAGATATTAAAATACATTATTTAGTGAGTTAACAAGAATTAAGTGAGAAAACAAATAAACCAGAAATCACTAAACTAAATGTTACTGTTATGAAATTGAATATGAAATCCAGGTACGTCGGAATAAGATATGGAGGAAATCGTTAATGTATAGGAGTTGAACTTTAAATTTATGGTTTCATATTGTTATAAAAACCTCAGTGGGAATGCCACAAATATATATTTATCGGTTAAGATCAGTTACTTTAATTTTAATGATTTTATATAAGTTTTGATGTTATCATTTAAATTGGGTAGTGAATAAATACGAGAACTGATGATAGTGATTCTTTCAGAAATAATATGCAAATTGAATAATGCTTGTATTTATATTTTTTGGGGAGAACGGAGTATTTCAGTAGAAGGACTTTATACTAACAATATTTATAAAATATACTAATTTTAATTAAAGAATTTTCAACAAAATTAATACGCTCAAAATCCATGGAGATATAATAAAAAAGAAAATAATGATATTTAAAAAACGCAGACAAATATTACACAATAATAATAATAAAATAGGCTTACAGAACCCGAAGGTTCGATGCAGATACCACCAAACTTCGCCTGCACAGACTCGTCCAATGTTCGCCGGTTAAGCCCAAGCCCCCGAGATCAGCCTTAATGCAATCCTCCCATCGACGCTTCGGCCTACCGTTTGGACGCCTACCAGTCGATTCAGCGAATACCAACTTTCTCGGAATCCGTTCCTCACTGAGCCAAACAACTTTAAGCGCCCATTTGAGTCTCCACGATGCAATTAACTCACGTATATTCACAGCATACAAGCTCCGCAATTCCGCGTTGTGCAACCTTCTAAACTCCCCAGTGGCCTCATCTCTCTTCGGACCAAATATTTTACGCAGTACCTTATTTTCGAAAGCTTTAAGCCGTTGTTCATCCTTCAAAGTAAGCGGGCACGTTTCGCATCCGTAAAGAACCATCGGAAGAATAATAGTTTTATTAATTCTAACATTTAAGTTTATAGAGAGAAGCCGCGAGCTAAGTAATTTAGCAACTGAATAATAACACGCATTTCCCACTTTTAACCGGGACTTTATGTCTTCCTGGATTTCATTTTTTCTAGTTATAATTGAACCTAAATACTTGAATTTCTCTACGTGTTCAAAAGTATGACCTGATACATCAATATCACTAAGATCGCCACCGTTTCTGCTACTAATCAGATATTTCGTCTAATCGGTATTTAATTCGAGTCATATTTCTTTACCGGTTTTTATTAACACACTTGTATTTAGTATTTGTATTCTATGTTCCCGCGTCTTCACCTAGTAGTACCAAATCATCGGGATACCCCAAAACCGGAATCTTATCACCCATATTTAATTAAACTTTTCTCAGTACATGTCACTTTTTCTATGACATATTCTAAAGCGATATTAAATAAAACAGGTGAATGGGAGTCACCCTGTTTCAAACCCGATCGCACCTCAAATTTCTCGGAGTATCTATGACCGATTCTAACTTTATGGAATGTTTCCGACGAACACATCTCTACATGGTTTGCTAACTTTCTAGGTATTCCCTGTTCAATCATGATGTTATACAGCTTCTGACGGAGACTTATCTTATTACACAATGGTTTTATTTAAAATTAACTAGACCATAAGCAATTTTGATCTTGAAAATTCGAACTTGTGAAAGGAAATCGTGGAAATATTTAGCTTTCGCACGGCGTAAGGAAAATTGGGCAAGGTTTCGGAGAGATTCGACGGTAGAATAATCATTGGTAGTTCTAGTGCGTTTGAATCTTCTTCTAGCTGCATCCCTCGCTCATTAATTCTCTTATCTCTTGGCACTTGAAGGAGGATTTCTTGAGCGGAGCATGGCGGTCAAGGATAATAAAGTGATTAGAAGATAGACAGACATTGTACCATTTCTTCAATGGATGAGGAAGAGTATAGGTTCCAAGGATTGGTATAATAGATCAAGGTATGGATTTAACATTTCGTATTATATATACAAGTGGAGCCCGTGGGTGAGTGGCTAGCGCGCTAGTTTCTCAAGCTACAGGTCGCGAGTTCGAATCCCAGTCCCGGCGGGGCTTTTATAAGGATGTAATATAATTGGGATTCACTCGCAGTCTCTCCCCCGGGTATGTGAGACCCGTCAGCAAATGGTGGCCACTCACAAAATTAGGCGTAGGGAGTGATGAACCTACACTATAAATTGTATCGTGAAACGCGAGTGTAAACTCCCAGGAGATTTTGAGACAGGAGTGGCCTGTCGCGCCACAGAAAAAAAAAATTATATTTGCAAAATAATAGTTAAAAAAACAAAAAAATGTATTATACAAACATTAAGTTAATCAAACCAGCAATACTGTCAATTTATATTCAAGTAAAATGACCATTCACTATTAGTAAATTTATAACGCCATATCTATTTCTAAGCCGATTTCAATGATTCTTTTTTTGTTTTGTTGATTGTAGATGTTTTAATAATTTTGTTATTTATATATTCGTACCTCAGATAGAAGAATTTGATTTTATACTAATTTCAGTTTATACTTTTCTTGAAATTTAGGACCTCGAATTTTGATGGGAGAGAGGGAATTTTTTTCTTCTTCGTCCATTGGACATTGCACGGCTTCATTTTAAGCATGTTTGGTCATTAACGATTCCTTTTTTTTTTTTTTTTTTTTATTGGTAAAGTTATTATAGCGCTAGACCATACTTTTTGGCTGTAATCGAGAGATAAAAACTAAACATTAGTGTTATATCAGTTGTGAGTTATTATTTGTTAGTTGTTTCAACTACTTCCTGATATCAACGATTCATCGTGAGCATAATTACATTCTAACTAGAACTTAATGTGCACTTTTGATAGGCAGGCAGCGTTTTTTCGGAAGCGAGAAGGTACTGAAAAGGAAAGGTTTTGCAGGTGGAAAGAGATGATATATGAAGGGCGAAAATATAAAACGCTGGTGGAAAGGGCTAAAAATAAATCTTTTTATGTTTAATTTAATTTAATTTCGATTAGTAAGATGAACTCAACCTACCAGTAATTTTTGTAATAACAATTGAGGTTCACTAAAGGATTAATAATGAATGCACATAATGGCTATATATGCATAGATGAATACGCATTTGGTATGTTGTTAATCACCATATAAATGCAATTTAGTCTCAGCTATGGCTGCAGGGCCTTGCAACATAATTTCCATAACTGCACCTAGTCAGTGGAAGCTATTCCATCCAGCCGTTAGGAGATTATTTCAATTAAATTTAGCATTCACCTTACATTGTGGCAATTATATTTATCAGATAATTTTTCACTAAATTTAACTTTGATGAATAAAGGAGAAGAGGAGTATAATAGGGCTAAATTTAATCCCTTACTTTACATGCAGAAAAATTTAAATCTTGCTGTATTACAATTCGCTAGTTAACATCAAGGAATTAATTTTTTAAGGTTTTCGGAATATTTAACATATTTCTACCATTGAGCTGCATCTTTCACTGTGTAACATTTTCTTACCCTCAGTTTGAAGCGATTTAGCTCTTTTAGTGTTTTCGAATCGTGAATTTTACAGTAGTTCCCTGGTCAGAAATTTAGTGATAATATATGGAAATGATTTTGAAAAAAAAAAAAAAAAAAATTATTACACGGTGTTTCATTATTTCCAAATAATTAGGTTACGATATAATCATTTATATATCAATAAATATATTTATATAACTTAAATAAATGACAAATAAATTAATCAAAATGCTTTGGAAAGACGAACTAACAATACTGTCGACCTATATTCAAGGAAAATGACCAATGACCACAAATTCAAAATAATTTTTCTTATCCATTTTTGATGGTTATTTTTTGGTTTTTAGATTGTCTATTGTTTCAATAATTTTGCTGTTTATAAATTCAATTTTTAATGGGAAAAAAACAACAACGTAAGACCTCAAATTTTGAGAGGGATAAGGGTAATAAATATTTTATTTTATCGGTCGATTACAATGGTTCATATTTGAAAATAATAAACCAAAAAGAGTTTCAGTATTCATCTTTTCTTTTAATCTGAAAGACGGATTGATTCTTATGTTTGGAATAACCTCAAAACAAATGGACTGATATATATACAGATAATAGTGCTAGTGAGAAACCTAAATGACCCATTAGCTTAAGGAAATCGTTTCTTAAATTATCTTTTTACATTGAAATAACAACAAATCATATACTGAAACTCATAAAGGGTTAAGAAAACATTTTTTGGTATATAAAATTTGTAGCTAGGGCCTATTATTTAGGAGCTATATTGGTTCGAATAGAAAAAGTCACTTTATATTCACTTCATTTATTAATTCGTTCAGCATTATTGTAAAAACCAGCAAATGTGAAAACAAAATAATAACATGTCAGGCATGAGGAAGGACATTATTTTTTTTTACATTATTGAAGACTGTTATGTGGTGTTCATGAGCCTATAGTTATTTGATTAGGGGCCATTTGGATGGTTCACAGCTTTTTTTAGTTGAGCGAGGTCTTGAATAAGGCTCAAAAAATGGTGGGTAAGATTATTCAACTCTCTTATCATTTGCAACGAATTTTCTTCTGAAGACGGCTGCTGAGGAATTCCCCTCATCAAACCGGAGCCTGATTGTTTCACGTGACTATGGCTGTGGTGGTTCCAATTGCTGGAGTGGTGGTCCCAGTTGTCGAGCCGGAGCTCTCAGCTCCTGAGCATGCAGCTAGATATTTGTAGCATTATTCTGAGATGGTGGCTAAATCGATGTTTTATGACATCAGGAAATTCCTTCGAACTGGGTGGTGGAGGATGAGGTCGTTCACAGCGGTATGCTCGTGAAGTTCGTTGAATCCTCAAGTTCTTCAGAACCTGGCACCCACGATAGTTTGCTGGATGTCCTCCCTGGCAGTTGGCCCATGTTCTGGCAGTTCTCTAGCCTTTCTACAAGTTGCGTTTTCGTGGCTAGGACCACATCTTACACAACGTGGGGGATGGTTACAGTACGACTTCGTGTGACCGTACTGCTAGCATCTGATAAACTATGGTATAACTCTTTGTTTTTTGGGGGGAGGAGGGAGGGGGAGGGTATTCTTCTACTTTAATTTTTGTTTAAAATATGGATTGAATTTAGAAAATTTTATCATTGTAGGTTGATTTGGAGATATCAATAAAAAACGTATTAAATTACTGAATTTATAACCAATTTGGAATCAGCGTATATAATATAATTTTCCCTACAAAGATTTAAAATTATTACACGGATATGTTCCTGCACTTGAGCTATGAGTTCAATACTTTCATACATAAAATTATTATAAATTAAAAGTTTGTTAATGATAAGTCTTGACTAATGTAAAACATTAAAAGCAGTATATTGGGAATACGTGATAGGGTAGCTAAAAGCAAATAATATTGCAACAACTGAGGGTACCCTTGAGACCATTAATTTTCACTGTAATACTTTCTATTAAGTAACATAAGAGAGAGAGAGAGAGAAGAAGATTTATTTTGGAGCTCCTTCGCACCTGTGAACGTCAGCCCATTTAAAATCAATATATTCTCATAGTCCTTCCATTTATCAATGGAACCGTCACCTTGGAACCAAAAATGTAACATGGAACCGACCAAGTCCGATTCATCGGATGTGTTAACTTTGAAAATTTTGAGGAAAATGTGTATTACTAATTCCATTATGACACCTATTTTTGATCCATTAACATATGTACGAAAAATCCATCAGAAGCAAGAATAAAAATTTTAAATACTGTATATATAGCTCTTTGATTTGTGATTAGTAGTAATCTAGAATCCCAGGCCACTTTTATTGAACAGACAGACGCTTAGCTACAAATATAATTAATCGATAGTCATTCTCAAGTATTGTAATTACTGAGCATATAAATCTTGTCAGGAATCGTTATTCGTAATCATCCTGGTTACGCGTTCTGGACAAATCATTCTATTTTCCTATTTACTGTACGGTTAAATTATTTTTTCGCATTAAACCTGTGATCCGTATGTGCTATCAGTAGATAATGATCCAGTTACTGCCTCCCACATTCTTCAATCCCACATCGGAGACCTAGAAGTATGGTGTCAGAATTGGAGAATAAAAATTAATTCCAACGAATCCCACCAAATTACTTTTACCCTTCGTCGTAAACCTATGACTTCCTGCCCTTCAGTATCCTTTAATAACTCTCCTCTAGTCCCTGTTGAACAGACCCGATACCTAGGGCTCCATCTCGACAAACGTCTTGGAATCCTCACACAAGACTAAAACGACAAGAAACAGCCTGACGTTTCCGACTACTTCAACACTTACTGGACAAACGCTCAAACCTTCCACTTTACTACGAAAGGCCCTTCTACATTACCATCATAAGACCGATATGGACCAACGGAGTAGAGCTATGTTGCTCAACTAAACCATCGAATTCTTCTCGTATCCAATCCTTACAATCCAAAATCCTTCGCAAAATCCTCAATTCTCCTCATTTTGTCACAAAGAAATTCGTTCATAAAGACCTTAATATTCCATATGTTGCTGACTTAGCCCGAACCAGGTACCATTCCTTCCATGACAAACTCCGTTCCCACTCCAATCCATTAGTTTCAATCCTTGCTTCCTCTTCGATCCCTGACAATCCTCCGAGGCGTCTGAAAAGAGACCTCAACGAGACCTACTAGTTTAAAATATTTTTAGAGAGCTGCTGCTCGGTAGTGTCTCTACATACAATTCATTTTTCTATATTATCATCACATTTACTTGATGTATTTTTTGTAATACAGTTGTAGATATCAATAAATATGTTATAAAAAAAAACAAAAAAAAAAAACCTTTCATCAATGATTTATTTTATTCAACAGATAAAGCTACAGCTACGAATATGCTAAATCGATACCCATTCTCAAGTCCTACAAGAAACCACAAGTATTGCTGTCCAGTCTGGGTGTATTTTCGACTAAATTCGACCTAAATGTGTTAAAAAACCGCTCTCAATTGCATTTTTGCTAGATTTTCTCGTTTTACTCCAGAAACATGGTTCAGACGGAAATGAGAAAGAGCGACAAACCTATTCCTTTATTTAATTCGACATAGAATACGTTAAAGAATTGGCAAGACTTGAAAGCCTGCATGCAAAAAAATTAGGAATAGTTAAAAACATATTTAATACCAAATTTCAAGACATATGTCTTTAAATTAGAAGATTTTAGGATAAAAATTGTATAATAAGCAACATTATAGGCCATCTAATTACCTTTAATTTAAGAGGTGTAATGTCTTAAATTCCTGAATGCGAGTACTTGTGGGAGTTCACGAAAGTAGCAGGAGAGTGGAAAGGTTATCAAATAGTACTATTTAAAATCCATTTACTTAATTTTTTTTTTTTTTTTAATAAATAAAACTAAATGAAAAAGTTATATTAAAGGAAACAATTGTAATATTCATGTAATGAAAACAGTTTTTTTTTTTTTTAAACATAGAAACATATTAATATGGGTCCCGACACAGAGTGGCATATATGGCAATGAAAAAGCCGATGCCGCGGCAAACTGTGCTCGTCGTTTAACATCACCTCAATCAACGATAGTCAACAAAATCCTTCTGCAAGACTGGACAAGGCAGTTCAGCTCTTTACAGAAGGAAAAAATGCAAATCGAATGGAATGGCAATTCATCTAAATTAAATAAAAATAAAAATAGATAGTGTCGGTTGGAAGACCTCGAGAGAACAGGAAGTCAAGGAGAGAAGAAGCGATCCTGTGAAGGCTTCGGATGGGACATAGTGAGTTCTCCTACGGCTACCTTCTGCGAGGTTTAGAAGCCCCAACTTGTACGCAATGTGACACAGTGAGGACAGTAAAACATATAGTGTTGGATTGTCCAATTTTTAATAAATTAAGAATTGAACTACAAATGGAAAATAATTTAAAAGAATTATTGAAAGATGATGAAAACAAAGTCAATATCCTCTTCTAGTATTTGAAAAGAATTTTATATAATAACAGAGTATAAAATGTAAGTTTGAACGCCAATGACCCACAAGAGCAGAGGCGTCATAAATAAATATAGAAACTTCATTTTAAGAAATTACACATTATTTATAGTTAAAGGTAACAAAAAAAAGTTTTAAAGAAAATACGGTTATTGTATATATATTATAATACGTTGAAAGTGTGTGAGAGTGTAAGTTAAATCACTATCGCCGACATCATATCTAAATTTCACATATTTTCATAGTTTACTTTCTCGCACTCTCGCCGTGTAGCTCGACATTCATGGTTACTAAGATGTGATTTATTACTCGTGTTTTCATGTTAATTTAAAACTAAATAGCCAGTAATGTAGTTTATTTTACCACTTCTATATTAAAACCTACCAATTTGCGGACATTTGCCTTGAAATGTGGTATCAGATAATAAATAGCTCATTGGGATAAAGATTGCTCTAAACCAAGTTATCATTTTAATAATTTTTAAGTAGAATTTAACTTCGTTCCTTTTCGTTATTTCCATCGGACCTGTTGATTCGGGGTTCATTGAGAAAAACTAGCTCAAATTTCAGATAAGAGCTGATTTTACTACTTTAAGGATGAATTTCACTAGAAATGCATCCCGTCTGAGCTGCGAGATTTTTTATTCTTCTTTATGCTATCGATTAGGCATATTTGTAGCTTTAGGTTCATTCGTTGAATAAAAAAACGCACTGAAAACAGCTATAATGTGAAAAAAAAAGTTAGCTATACAATAAATACGACTAGAATTATTTTTCCAGAATACACATTGTTAAAACGAATTAATGTTAACCGATTATCTTCTATGGAGAAATTTGTAGAAAAAATAATAACTATCGCTTGCTGCACCTCTCGATACGTCTTAAACTAACACATTTCGGGTTTAAAATAAGACAAAGGAATGCGGGTGTTTTAAAAATTTATAAATATCATCTAATCTATGTTGCTGATTATAAAAATAAAAATAGTATTCAATAACAAATAGTGGTGAAATATTCTCCAATACCTCAAAAAATACAAAACTCCAAGGGAGAATAAATCTCATTAAACTATTTTAAGGACAGAGATGTAGTTTATACAATTGAAAATTTTCCTAGCATAGAAATTTTGTTTTCCTAATATAGAGTTCTTATACTTGTATGAATGCATTATTCATACAATCATTATAGAAAAATAAAGGTTAAGACTAATTATATGAAAATATAATAAGAATTATATAATAAGAAAAAAAAAACCTTTTAAAAACATGCCGTGGCATTTCATATCAGATCGGAAACTATTTTTGGTTAGAGATGAGTCTAAACATAGAAGTGCCTTCAGAAAAAATTGCAGTTTGTGAAAAGAACCAGATGATCTGTGTTCCCAAAATCTATGAACCAGATAAATAAAATTTAAATACTTGAAATTAAAACGAAATTATAATGACTAAAATTAAAGAGCAATACCTAAAACAATTTTAAATATGAATCTTAAAACATTACCCATCATTTATAGAACTGGAATTTAACACATCGTTGAAAACTGGAATTCGACTATTTTTACGATCGCAAATAATATTTCATAAATAGATAAGTAAAAGTAAAAATTGGGGAAAAACATAAGCTTTTCACAATCAGTTTAATACATGTAAGCCAACTAGCTCAGGTAGAGCCATTAAAATGAAAATAATAATAATGGATGTAATTAGTTGACCGTTGAGAATTACTGGAAGGAATTGGTACGGGTAGCGGTCATTAAATGAAACAGCTAAATAGTTTCAACTTTTTTCCATTCTCCCACCATGCGCCCTGATGATGACCCACAAAGGGGGTCGAAACGTTGGCAAACAATAAATAGTTGAAAGTATTTAGCTGTTTCATTTAATGACTGCTACCCGGACTAATTCCTTCCAGAAAATAATAATAATCTTTGAAAAACAACGGAAGAGGTCATAAGTTATAGAATGAGACTTAGCTGATAAATAATATAGAGTAATTATTTATAACTTCCTTTTCTATATCTAAGGCTGTCGCCCATAAACCAGCTACCTAGAAAGGACTGACCAAGTACCGAAAAAGAACACACACCTGTACTTAGGACACAGTACCCAACACCTGGAAGCACTTACATTGTGGTACCCATGCCGCCTCCTCATCCCCCTACAATCCCTTGCTATATATACCCTTTGATCCTCAAAACTCATCACTCTAGTTGTAACATTACTTGTGTCACACTCATAGAAGGAGACCTCGGAATGTACACTTGTAGTCACCCAAACTCTTCAGCACAGTGTATTGTAGTCAGAATGTGTATTATGTTCCCATAATAAAAGCAGTATTTTAATATCTTCACTGTGTGTGATTCATTAGCTATAGACGTGAGAATTTTCTAAAAGAAAAAGTCAACTAAAATGAAATTTATTAATCAAGCCGAAAAATAAACCTTCAAACAACTCTGAAGGAAAAAATCTGCAATTCTTTAATAAATGAATTTAGACTTATTATTAGATCACAGTGTAACCGGTCGCGGTTGCCGGCACCGGTTGGCAGAACCTGCTCCATTGTAACCTTACCTCTTGTTCCATATGTTACCTTATAACTTACCCGTATCTCCTTATCTTTTCTTTTAATTTTTCTTTATGTAAAACTTCCTTTTATTTTGTCTTATATTCATTTCTTTGTTTGTAGCTCATTACCTTTTGTATATACCGATTGTAAATATTTTAATATTGTACATAAATTGTTGCATGGTAGTAATTGCATTTATTTTATTTTGTAGATAGAAAATAAATTATATTAGAAGTATTTTGATAGTTGACCAAATTTTATTTTTCCTTATTTTGCAACAAAAGTGGATAAAGCTATCTGTATCTGGCCTAACCAGCCTGGCGCCCTTCTAATTAACTTTGAAGTGGAATATCCTGGACATAACACATTTAATGGTGTGAACGCGATGTTCCAAAACCTAGTGGTAAGTATAAAAAAATGATCACGCTTCATTTCTATGCTACTCAATTTTCACGGAACAATTTTTTTATTACGTTAAAATAAGTACAGTGATACTTATTAGTATTAAGCCCTGCAAAAAGGTCCGTGTGTGTGTGTGTGTGTGTGTGTGTGTGTGTGTGTGTGTGTGTGTGTGGTAACACGACAACTATACGCCTAAGGTAAAGATATAAGTTGAACGACTTCTATCTATTACTAAAGGAGAAAACTGAAAACATATTTTTTAATACAATTTTTCGTTCTTGAACATAAGAACAGTAATATAGATGTATCATTTACCGTTGGAAAGCTCAATATTTCAGAAAAAATATTATCTTATTCACAAGCTTGTAAAACGCAATAAAGAATGATAAAAAGTCGATTAAACTAACTGATTTTTTTTTTTTTTAGATAATAATATAATGGATTTTTTTAATAGAAAACATGTTTCTATAGAAATTCAATTTAATTAATTCTTAATGATTCTTAATGGACATAGAAACAAACTTGTACCCTGAGTACAACTGATATACCATACATAACTCGGCGTAGACTGAAAAGGAGTTGGATGAGGGACCTCCTAGCCTGAAAAAAAAATATTTTTTTTTAATGTCAGGACCTCGCGCGGATCTCATTACCGCGTATTGCGAGCGTCCCACGGGTGGCGGATGTGGGGATGGTCGGTGGAATTTCCTCGGAAGCTCCTCCCGGCTAAGTCCGATGGACTCGCTGACCAACAATGAGAGCGGCCCTCCAGGCTTGCTGGAGGGTGTGACGTAGGTTCGAACGCCCTACTCACATATTTTAGTTAAAAAAATACCACAAACAGTCATGGATTCCTCTGAGGTAAAACGCCCATTATCCGGAAGTAAACTAGTCCCCCGTTCGGGTCTCCGGGTGGGGACTGCTTCAGAGGAATCTAGGCGCAAGATGAAAAGTAGAGATCTAACAATAGGGACGTGGAACGTTAGAAGTTTAAATACGGCAGGTGGGTTAAAGTCGGTCGCGAATGAAGTTAAGGGGTACCATTTAGATATCGTTACATTACAAGAGGTTCGCTGGCCAGGGGAGGGTTCGTTAACAGAAGGAAAGTATACCATTTGATACGGGGGGGAGCGTTAATTATTGTTTAGGTACCGGGTTTATAATTAGGAATAAATTTCTTTCCGTGTTACGGGATGTACAGTTCTTTAGTGAAAGAATATCGGTTGCTATATTTCAGGGTCGTTGGTCTAAAATCGCGTTTATAAACATTCATTCTCCCACCGAAGACAGTGATGATGAAGTAAAATGCGAATTTTATGATAAACTAGAGTCGGTTTACGATAAGTTACCGCGAAATTACATTAAAATAATACTAGGTGACGCGAACGCAAAGGTTGGAAGGGAAGAAGTATATCGTCCTACAATCGGTAAAGAAAGTTTGCACGAATATAGTAATGATAATGGGACCCGACTAATAAACTTTGCCATTTCAAAAAACCTAATAATCAAAAGTACTACGTTTAAACATAAGGACATTCATAAGTATACGTGGACATCGCCAGATGGACAAACTCGGAATCAAATAGATCATGTTTTAGTACAAAACAGATGGCAAAGTAGCATAATTAACGTGAGATCGTATCGTGGTGCAGAATGCGGTTCTGATCATGAATTAGTAATCGCGAAACTTCGACAAAAACTAAATAAAAAAAAGAGAATACCAAACTATATTCATCCCGAGAATTTTGATGTTGTTAAATTGAACAACCCCGAAATTAGAAAACAATTCGCGATAGAAGTAAAAAATAGGTTCGATGCTTTGGAATCTTCAGACGAGGAACACGAAGATGTAAACAAATTATGGGAAGGGATCAGGGATAATATTAAAGATGTCGGTAACATATGTCTTGGGAAAATCTAAAATAAAAAGAACAAACCTTGGTTCGACAGGGATTGTCAAAATATGTGTGAAAAAAGAAAAACCGCTAAACTGAATTCCTTAAATAATCCAAGCGATAATAATGTGGCTTACTTTCGGTTAGTAAAAAACGAAACTTCAAAATTCTTAAAAAATAAGAAAAGAGAGTATCTTAAGGGCAAAATAATAGCAATAGAAAAACACAGAAACGAAAATAACGTAAGAGAGATGTACAAAGGTATAAACAAATCGCGTAAAAGATTTGAACCTCTATTAAATGGGGTTAAAGATGCGAATAACAACATAATTGCGGATCCGACTGAGATATTAAATAATTTTAAACAACACTTTGACGGCATTCTAAATACAGAAAATAATAATCAATCTCCTCCCTCTGAATACCAGAGCGCTGAACCATGGATAGACGCACCGAGTAAAGAGGAAGTCTAAATGGCGATAGGAAAATTAAAACGGTATAAAGCTGCAGGAAATGATAATATCACGAGTGAATTAATCAAAGCGTGTGGAGAAGCGGGCGTTTCCAAATTACATGTTTTAGTTAAAAAGATCTGGGAAAATGAAAAATACCCGAAGAATGGAAAGAATCAATACTTATTCCGATTCACAAAAAAGGACCGAGGACGGATTGTAACAACTATCGTGGGATCTCTCTTCTCCCAGTATGCTATAAAATATTCTCGTCAATACTAACTAGCCGAATCACGGAGTACGCTGAGGAAATTATAGGAGACGACCAATGTGGTTTTAGGCGGAATCGCTCGACTATTGATCAAATATTTTCCTTACGTCAAATATTAGAGAAGAAGCTAGAATACAACGGTGTAGTCCATCAACTTTATATAGATTTTAAAAAGGCTTATGATTCCATAGACCGTCAGAAGTTATATAACATCATGATTGAACAGGGGATACCTAAAAAGTTAGTAAACCTAGTAGAGATGTGTTTGTCGGAAACATTTCATAAAGTTAGAATCAGTCATAATTACTCCGAGAGATTTGAGGTGCGATCGGGTTTAAAACAGGGTGACTCCCTTTCACCTGTTTTGTTTAATATAGCCTTAGAATATGTTATGGAAAAGGTGATGTGTACCGAGAAAAGCTTAAATATGGGTGACAAGATTCTGGTTTTGGGGTATGCCGATGATTTGGTACTACTAGGTGAAGACACGAAAACTATACAACTAAATACAAGTGTGTTAATAAAAACCGGTAAACAAATAGGTCTCGAATTAAATACCGATAAGACGAAATATATGATTAGTTGCAGAAATGGTGGCGATCTTGATGATATTAATATTTCAGGTCATACTTTTGAACACGTAGAGAAATTCAAGTATTTACGTTCAATGATAACAAGAAAAAATGAAATCCAGGAAGAAATAATGTCCCGGTTAAAGGTGGGAAATGCGTGTTATTATTCAGTTGCTAAATTACTTAGCTCGCGGCTTCTGTCTAAAAACTTAAAGGTTAGAATTTATAAAACTATTATTCTTCCAACGGTTCTTTACGGATGCGAAACGTGGCCGCTTACTTTGAAGGATGAACAACGGTTTAAGGTTTTCGAGAATAAGGTACTGCGTAAAATATTTGGTCCGAAGAGAGATGAGGCCACTGGAGAGTTTAGAAGGTTGCACAACGCGGAATTGCGGAGTTTGTACCCTGTGAATATAATTGAGTTGATAGCATCGAGGAGACTCAAATGGGCGCGTAAAGTTGTTGGGCTTAGTGAGGAACGGATTCCGAGAAAGTTGGTATTCGCTGAACCGACTGGTAGGCGTCCGAAAGGTAGGCCGAAGCGTCGATGGGAGGATTGCATTAAGGCTGATCTCGGGGGCTTGGGCTTGACCGGTGAACATTGGACGAGTCTGTGCAGGCGAAGTTTGGTGGTATCGGCATCTAACCTTCGGGTTCGGTAAGCCTATTATTATTATTATTATTAATGTCAGGAGGATGCACCACTGGGCGCCGTCTTTCTCATGTCAGCCCATGCTATGTTTGTCAATATAACTCATTTTTTTATCGAAACTTATACAGGTGCAAATAAAATTATTAAGATAAAACCAAAAAATTTTTTTTAATAGTTTTTCTTATTTTTATCTCTAACTGTAGTTGAAAATTCTTTAATCGATTTTGACAACTGCGGTAAGTGGAAGTCAAGTGTTGCCCGCACCATATTTTTGTCTCAGTAAAATTGTGTTGCAATAATAAATTAGTACTAATAAACGAGTGTAACAATCTAATAGAGAATAAATCAATTATATTTAATGTAGAAAAAATTTTATGTCACCATTACGTGATTTCCATTGCATTAAGTAAGATTGAAGATGGCCTGCACGAACATTCGAAAGCTTTAATCAGACTAATGTATCAATTTACATTGCTTCTAAAATCCTCACCCGGGCCGGGCACGCTAAAAGTGGGAATACATTAACACTCGAGTTCACGACCTCAGTATTCTTATCTGTCTTGGTCTGCCTGATCTGAATAGCAATTAGACAGGTAATATGCAAGTGTGAGATATTCCCTTATCTTAAGCAGTGAGAAACCGTTTGGTAAGTTCGTGCTTATCCATTGTGCTTGCATATGTGTAGTGTTAAAATTAATCGATGAAAACAGGTAAGTCTAACTTGTCGTGGTGTAAAGATTGTTAAGATAAAACACCTTAATTATCAGAAAAAAAATTTAAATAAATGTATACCACCAGGACTTGGAACTGTTTTTACCCCGCGCAGTAGAAAATATTACCGATTTAGGTAGACACAATTCTGAAACTTGTCCATATTTAACATTTGGGGTCACAACGTACTGAAATAAAATATAAGAAACAAACGTAAAAACTAAATAATAATTTGACACGAGCGCACAGTGGTCAATCAAATGTATTGCTAAAAACTAAATATTTCCTACATTTAACGTTTGAAGTCCCAGGATACGGAAAAAATAATACAACAAATCTATTTATCGACTCGGATTGGTTTAAATCTGCTAATAGATTAATTTTAAATCATTTCAGAAACTCTTCAAATTATCAATTATTTTTTTCCAATAGGTTCTTATAAGGACCAGTAATAAAACATGAGACTGAAGTTGTTGGAATCATTACATAAATCACTATGTTTGGAAAACCTAACTTCAAATTTAGACCAAAAGGTGAAACTTTCTTTAAAGTTCGCATGGAAAACAGACAATATAGAAAAAATAACTTCGTTCTGGGATGTAGCAGGCATGCCGATATAGGATAGAGCCAACAAGTGCCAATACTATTGGTGTGAATAATAAACGGCCAGAAAACGAAGCATCCAATCGGAGATGTGAGAGCAGTCTTACAATTGGTTTCGGATCCCTTGAGCCAATCTCAATATCTTTTCCAATGTTTTTATTCAAGATTTTACAACGGATCACACTATTCCTAGATTTTACTCCTTTTCTAGATAAAATTGGCGTCGTTCGACTTTCTTATTGAAGTTCCCAATTTTCTTACTACAAGTGTCAAGAAGGCATAACATAAAAAAGATATGATATGATACCTCAACTGATGTTTTACAAGCAATCACTAAAATGATATTGTAAATTTTATTCAATATCGATTACTTATTTATTAATTAATTTATATCAAGTCACTAATTGACCAATTTAGTTAATACTAAATTTTAATAAACGGTTTTACGGATATTAGGAAAGGGATCAAAAATGATATTGTGACGCGCCTGGCTGGCACGTGGTTAATAGCCGAGTGTTTACCGAGGCATCTTTCCATTAGTCTGTTGGAATGTTACTGTGAATTGTCGTAATATCCTTTCTAGAAGGTCACCAAGTTTCAGTGATGTGCTTATAATATTTAAACGACGGATGGAATCCAGTCATATTACATGTCGATTAGTTCTTTCAATGTGAATTTAAAGCGGCTTATCTCATAAGTTTTATAGCGTTCTTTCCGATTTTAACATCTATTATTTTTTTTTTAATTTACCTATTAATTGTTTTTCGCTTGATGAAAAAGTAAGAGGGAAAATATAAACATAAACTAGGTTAGATAAACATAGGCTTTATTATAATTCTTCCAAAACCGTTTTTATCATAAAACTTATTATCAATGTTTCGAGGTTCCTTTCCAAAAACATTTAAAACTAATACTTAAGTACAAAATACCCCATAGTACCAAGTAAGAAATTGAGTGTAATATACAAAATAAATTGTTTAGACTATAAACAATTCTATATAGGAGAAACTTGATCGGAAAAATTGAAGCAAGCAACAGGGAGTGCAATAATGATAAAAATGTTAATACTACAGGATTAGCACAGCAAATTACTCATGTCAATGGTTTGCGACGAAGGGTAAACGTGATTTGGTGGGTTTGTTGGGATTTATTTTAATCCTCCAATTTTGACACCAAGAATAATATTTGAAATAACAAACCAGTTAAAATACAACCCCACTGAACAATACTTTAAAGGGTGACTTTTGAACATGTGTAAAGATAAAAAAAAAAGAGTAGGGGAGAGACGAAAGTTCCGAATCGGGATCGGAAAACAGTAGGGTATTGATCCGAGAGGAGTGTGAAGCTGCTCTTTGATCTGCTGATGAGAGCTGCACCGCGGCCTGGGTTCACGCCGCGATAATGACGTGATTATGCTAAATCTCAAGAATTATTCCCAGTCCTCCATTTGCCGACTGATTTCTGTCGAAGAGGAAAGGTTTCTTTTCACTCCTCGTTCATTGAATATGGAATTTCAATTTGAATATTCTGAATGGAGTCCCAAGGTTTTCGGCGGGCGTTTTAACAGCCATCTGTCGGTCCTTCATTCGCGTCCTACTTAAAGGGGGTTTTAAAGATGTTTATTTTTTTTGTTTTAGTCGCCGTTCATTAGGCGTTCAAAAATTACAAAAAAAAAAAAAAATAATAATAATAAAATAAATGATCTTTTGAACAAGCTTTGTTCGGCCGAGTATAAGCTTAATAATATTTTTTCCTGTTTTGTTTTATGGGAGAGGTTTTTATTAACACTTTAACAAATTTCAGAAAAGGAAAATATTCTTTAAATTAAATAAAACTAGGTACATAGGTTCGGGACGTCAAGCTTTTATCTTTATGAGGGCGGGGTGGCTGAGTGGGTCAACGCACGTTGTTTTGAACCAGCTACAGAGAACCTAAACTTGAAAAAGAAATAATTACGTTTGCGTCTCGGTGCTGGGGGGCTTTTATCTCAGCATTTATGCTCCGCCTCTACTCCCTGGCCCGAGAAACACCCGTACAGCCTTCAAAGGCAAAGTAGGGGTGAATAAAAAACCCCCCCCCCAAAAAACCTATTATCTTTACTTACTTATATCAGTAAATCATTAGAGGCATTTTCCCTATAATTATATGTCATATAATAATGATTTAATGTATAAGATCTTCAATTTAAACAGATCTAATAAAGAAAAAGGATGTTACAAAACTACTTTAAATCATCGGTTTTAAATTCATGAGCAATTTTCAAGAAAATAGCTGTGAATCGTGATAACTGGATTGTTATATAACTCCAGTAATTAATATCAGCTAAGTTTCATCCTTATTGAAATACAGGTCTTAAGTGCTAAATTTTACAACAAACATTTCCTAAAGTATTAGGACAACAATAAGTAAACTGTTAAAATACTTTAATAACTGACACAGACACACATAAACAAAAAGTAATAATTAGTCTAATTAGCGTTATAGACTTTTTCTTACACAAAAAAATATGGAAGATTTCGGAACATTCCAAAAACACTTATATAAGTCGCAAAACTAATGTAATTAATTTAAAAAATAAAAATCTAGTTCATTCGAAATAATTGCCCCTCCTCCCTCCTCCAATGATAATAATCATATCCTAATGGTATAATACTCTAATAAATAAATCCTTATTTAAATTAATTGATGATGACTAAATGACACTCAGATATAATTTGGAGAATATAATTTGACAGAGGCTGGGAGAGAGGGAATGGTACAAACGAGATTTGAGCGCTATCAGACAGCTGTTTGATTTAGTTTAAGCTTATTAATCCATCAGTGGCCGGGATAAAGTTTGGAGTTTGACTAAAATGAAGGCCGACATCTCCAAACTTGCTTCCAAAGCTAGTTTATACAAGGGCTTAGCCTCCCCAGCTCCCCTGAATAAATGCCCTCCTTTTCGCAGGCAGTGTTTCGTTTAATCACGAAAACAAACCATTGTCTTATGAATATGCTATATAAAGCTTTGACGAAACATTGGGGCCCCACCCCTTCGGCTACAGATGCTCCTGCTAAATTATGTATTCCCAACTAACACATTGTCCCTCCCGCTGGGAAAGTCTCTTTTGTACCGCCCCGATGCAAATTTCATTTCCCTGAATCGTACCTTTGTCGTCAAGTTTCGGCTCCTCAAAGAGTTCCGGATTAATGCCTCCGAGTTTGGAGTAAACAGAATTATTTGGGCCTAAATCCCTGGTAGTATATTTTAAAAAATATAGTGCGCGCAACACACGACTTTCACTTACCTCCGTAGTTATAATCTATATTATAATTTAACAATTTTTAAATATATTTAGAGATGATCGACAAAAAGGTTAAAGAATTAAATACATTGAGTTTCAATAGACTCCAAGCTGAGAGACACTAAGGAGGAAGAGAAAGAAAAATATTTTATATATATATATATATATATATATATATACATCATTAGATTTTCAACGGTATATTATACATCTAATTTACTGTTTTTATGTTCAAAAACACAAAAACCGCATGAAAAAATATTTTTATAAAATTTAGAAAGTGGTACTTCCACCTTGAAGACAAAGGTTGTGGAAGGACTTCTTCCCTTGTTGACGATGATCTGTGAGCTTTAGTAAAAAAAAAAAATCCTGTAACAACCGTTCGAGAACTATCAGCGAAACATGATGTAAGCAAATTGAGCTTTGATGACCTCCACAATGCGATCGGTGAAATTTCTGAAAAGTGGAATTTTCTTCTTTTATTACGCCAAAAAAAAAAAAAAAACAGCGGTATAAAACATGTGCTTTGTTTAAATTTATATTGGAAGATTAGACATATCAAAATAATTTATTATAATTTAACACATAACATGTAACATAATCCACTTTGAACTGCAACCTCCAGCTCATCAAACATATGGGAGCTTTTGCCATGTGACTATATCTAAACATCCTCCCCTTTAAGTATTGATACACTAACTCAAAATTTACAAAATAAATAATATGGATATTATAGCTCTAAGAAACATAATACAATACTAATATCTAATATAATACAAATACAGGAAACATTGATTAAATATACAAAAAAAAACAATACACCTATATACAGCAAACATAAATCAAGAACACAACATAATATAAGATACAATAAAATATAAAACACTAATCTAAGTAATTTACAAAAATTAACAGTTTTAGACAGAGACTGACAAGTGTCTTCAATCTGGAAATCTTACAGGCCTTCTTATTATTCTTCCTGACATAGTTTGGTAACCTTCATAACCTTCATGGTTAACTACAAAATTATTATCAGCATTATCTCTCCCCTCACTACCCAAACTATCCTCAGCTGTTACATTTAGGTTATCCCCATTTTCTAAATCATCATCACTATTCATTTCAGATAACTCTAAATCATTGTGATTAGTTTTAGCTAGCTGGGGTTGAAAATTTATATCATCCCTATTTAAAGCTATCTCAGAAAATGGTTGTTCTTTGAATTTTCTAATAAACCTAGAATTTCTCCTAAACTGTTTCCCATCGATATCAACTATGTAAGATCGGAAATCTAATTTTTTTACAATGAACCCCTGAGACCATAATTTCGTAAATTTGTTTTGAATCAACACAGGTTCACGAGGAACAAAATTATCGGGAGATTTAGAATTCTTGTCATATACAGTTTTTTGCTTATCTTTTTGCATACTACTATTATTATTTATGGCAGGTTTTGGAAGAAGGTCATCATTGCGAATTGGTAATTTGGTTCTTAGGTGTCTACACATTAATAATTGAGCAGGAGAACTAGTTAAACCTGCTACTGGTGAGTTTCTGTAATTTAGATGGTATAAATTAAAATCTTGGCCACTAACCTGACATTTTTTTAACATAGATTTGACAATACCAACGTACTTTTCTGCAAGGCCATTGCTCTGAGGATAATGAGGGCTTACTGTTTTAATTTCTGTAGCCCATTTCTGCCCGAAATTTTTAAACTCGGCTGAGCCAAAAGGGTTGTTATCTGCAATAATGATCCTTGGAATGCCAAATCTTGCAAAAATAGGCTTGAGTGATTCTATGATAGTTGCACTCGATTTATCTTTTATTGAGATTACTTCCACCCATCTAGAGTAGTAATCAACAAGGATTAAAAAAAAATTCCTGCCAAATTCAGCTATGTCAAGCCCGACCTTATAAAATGGGATATTCGGAATATCATGAGGTAGCAGCTCTTCTTTTATTTTACTCCGTTGAAATGTTTGGCACACAATACAACTTGAGACCAAATTAGTAATATCTGACATTATTCCTGGCCAATAAAAAAAATTTTTTACAGTGCTCTTTATTTTGTTTAATCCTAAATGGGTCTCATGCAATAGACTTAAAATAAAACGCCTTAACGCAGCTGGGATAATTAACCTATTCTCCAGATAAAATAAACCATTTTCTTCAAAAATATTATTACGAAGCTTATAAAAATGAACTACTTCGGGAGTCACAGATGATTTCAGCTTCGATGGCCATCCATTATGATAGAATTCAGCTATCTGTGAAAGAGACGAGTCTTTTTGGGTTTCTACCACAAATTGAGAATATTTATCCTCCGTGAAATTTATCGTAGCTCCTAAACAATGCACCCTCTCCAGCATAGATGGATCATCATTAGAGTCAGATTTTACAAAATTACGGGACAAAAAATCTGCTATGTACATATATTTTCCCGGAAGGTATTTTAACTCGAACTGATAAGGTAACAGCTTCAATCTCATTCGTTTTATTCTACTATTGACTATCTTATTTATATCCTTTGAAAAAATCGATGTTAGAGGGGAATGATCAGAAAAAACAGTAACGCTAATATGACCGTAAACATATTTATGAAATTTTGTGAATGCATACACAATAGAAAGCATTTCCTTTTCGATCTGTGCATAGTTGCACTCGCAATCGGTTAATGACCTGCTAGCGAAAAGAATGGGTTTACCCTCCTGAAAAAGTGCACACCCTAGGGCATCCTTGCTGGCATCAGCTTGGATTTCCACCGGTTTAGTAGGATCAAATGACCTCAATAGTGTGGCATTTCCAATAAGCTCTTTTAATTCAAGGAACTTCTCATCATGATATGAAGTCCATAACCATTCTGAACCCTTTTTTAGTAACAGTCGGAAAGGAGATAACACCTGTGATAGGTTAGGTAAGTGGCTACGCAAAAAATTCACCATTCCCAACATTTTCTGCAATTCCTTAACACTATTAGGTGCTTTTAATTCCTTAATAACACGTATACGATCAGGATCCGGCCTATGCCCCTTTTCATTAAACAAAGATCCCAAAAATTTAACCTCTTTAACAAAATACTGAACTTTTTCAGGATTGAATCTAATATTATATTTTCGAGCCACACTCATAACATTGTCCACAATGCCCTGTAATTCTTCCTCAGAGTCTGCAGCACACAGGATATCATCAAAGTAAACTATTACTCCCTGTAAATGACCAAAATACTTTTGGGTCAATTTTTGGAACAATTCAGGCAATACTGACAAACCAAATGGTGCTCTAAGATATTTATAAGTACCAAAAGGTGTACTAAATGAGCACATATTACTCGAAGCCTCATCCAAAAGCAGTTGATGGAAGCCCTGTTTTAAATCGAAAAGGCAAAAAACTTTTTTATTTTCAAGTTTCACCGCAATATCCTCCATTGTTGGAATTTCATAATAATCTCTAATAAGGTATTTATTTAATTGCTGAGGGTCTATACAAATTCGCAATGATGAGTCTTGTTTTTCTATTATAACAATATTGTTAACCCACTCCCTGGACTGTCAACCTTTGCAATAACCTTATTCTTTTCCAAATTTACTAAAGTTTCTTTTAATTTATCTTTAATTTTAAAGGGAACTCTACGAGCAGGGCTTGATTTTGGAATGGCACCCTCTTTTAATTTTAATGAGCACAAGTCTGGAAAACAACCTAAACCCTTAAAAATATCATAATTTTGCTTCAAAAATTCTGATAAGTCTGTAGTCTTAATATTATATACCTTTTTTATTAACTTTAAATCCAAACACGTTTGGAGTCCCATTATGGGAAAGCCTACATCTTGTTCCACAACAATGAATTCCGCTGTACAACATTTACCCTGAGCTCCTATCTGCAATTTAATAACCCCAACAGGTTTGATTTTGTATCCTCCAAATGCCTCCAACACAATAGTAGTTTTGGAGACATTAGAACTGTCCATTCCTAACTCATCAGTCAGTAGTTTCAATGATAAAACATTTGTTTCAGCACCTGTATCTAACTTAAATATAATTATTTTGCCGTTAATTTCTATATTTTCTAACCATTGACTATTTTTGTTTTTGTTTATTTGGTTTAGTTTGATGGTTCCGATACTAAAATCACCATCAAATGCCTCATTGTGGTCAGAAACACCCAGATTTTCAATTTGTTTTGAATTTCTGCCACACATTATGGCCCAGTGACCCATTTCATTGCACTTAAAGCATTTTTGGCCAAATGCAGGGCAACGATACCTAAAGTGCTTCTGCCCACAACGGGTGCAATCTATATATTTATTTTTATTTACAGTTTGTTGTTTATTATTGCTATTTACCACCTCTTTGCTGTTACTTGCCCTTGCCAACTTGAAGACTTCCTGCCGTCGTTCTTCCTGTCCCCTGATGATCCTTAAATTTTCCTTTGCCATTTCGACGGTTTTACAAAAATTAACAGTTTTTTCCAATGAAGGGTCCTCTCTCAAAAGTCTTTCTTGAGTACTTTTGTCATAAAGTCCAAGAATTATTTGGGATTTTAATAATTTTTCCTCCTGGTCACCGAATTCACAAGGTGCAACTAGAGATTTGAGATCCGTAAAATACCGTTCAATTGGTTCATTTGCTGCTTGCTTCCTACTAAAAAATTTATGAATCACCATTGTCTCATTTTTCTTTGGGGTACAATGCTTGTCAAGGACATCTAAAATTAAATTAACTGTTTCTGCACCTGGCTTTAATGTCGTTATTGTGGAATATAGCTTTAACCCCTCGGATCCCAACAAGTTTTTTAGCCGTGCTACCTGGACCTCTCTTGATTTTTTCTCAGTTTCTGTGGCCACAAAATAAATTTCCACCTCAGTCCGGAATCTTCTAAAGCTCTCGGACAGGTTATCCACATTAACTTCCAATTGCGAGGGTTTATTGAATTCCATAGTAGATGTTCTGTCACTTCTCTTTCTTCAGTTCACTAGGACGATTTCGACTGCGCCATGTTTAAATTTATATTGGAAGATTAGACATATCAAAATAATTTATTATAATTTAACACATAACATGTAACATAATCCACTTTGAACTGCAACCTCCAGCTCATCAAACATATGGGAGCTTTTGCCATGTGACTATATCTAAACATGCTTCACTTCATTGCAAAAGATTAGCTACCCTTTTCTGCCCAGAATTGTTACCTAGTTGCAATGGAAAATGGATATGCGATAACAGCAAATATTCTGGACAGTGGCTCAACAAAGGATTAAAACAAGTAATTAGTGAAGGAGCCTTAGAAAATGAGTTTTATAAAATTATAAATTCTAAAGATTTTGAATTTAAATCAGAGAGTATGGAAGAGCAGCCATACTGATTGCTCTCCGTCACTATGATTGATGATAAAACATCACGATAGTTGAATTAAGTAGTTGGGCTTTTGAAACGAACTAACATCTAAAAAAAATTACCTCTGTACCTACGCTTGATAGGATAATTCAAAACATTCCATTTATTAGCAAATGGTAAATTAAAAGAAGATCATAAAAATCATATGATTTTTTAAAAATAAATTATATATTAAACAAACATACCCATCAAGAAGAAAATGTTTGTGCAAGCGGGCGTACCTGAAACAAAAAAAAATCAGAGTATTAATATTTTCACGTCTAATATTAATATTAACACTCTTAGCACACTCACTTAGTAACACTCCATGAACAAATAACAACTATCAATACATATATAAAGCGAGTATGTAATTGACAATAACCTACATCATGAGTTTAAGTTATGTTAGCCCTGATTCATCATCATGATTCTCCGAAGAAATCTCTTTAAGCACCACCAATTTTTAAATTTATTTTATTGTATTGGAGTTCAAGCCAAAGCCCCATTCTCAAGAGCGGTGCGTTTGTGATCGAGGGCTCTCACATGCCCCTTTAACAATAATGAGCTTGAGATAGAAGCGCAGGGATTGTCTGGGCTCTGAATCGTCCTTCGAGAATGACTAATTTTATTTAATGAATGTATGTATGTTTTCGTTTAATATCTTTATTTATATGTAACATTTTTACTTTCAATTTACTCTATATGAAATATATAGTAAGGGGAAGCAATGCGATCGTAAAAATGTTTGTTAACTTGTTGCTGTAACATCTACTTTTTCTTCAAAATCAGCTAACCAGAAGAGCCACTTTATACTACGCATTTTGCACCTTATTACGATATTCTCAAAAACGGCTCAAACAATTTTGAATAAACCTAATGGGCTTTAATAGTATATTGATTTTGATTGAAATAATCTGAAAAGAATTAAATATCGATTTTTTTAAATTTTATTTCCCTAAAGAACCATTAATTTAGTAGAATTGAACAAGTTAACCACATTACCTTGTTAGTATTGATAAAAAAATAGGTAAATATATAAGTGGAATGAATTCAATACATAACTTAGAGAAAACTGAAAAAAATATTTTTTTAATCAACATTTTTTGTTTAATACCATATGAGAAGTAATATACATGTATTATACACCGTTGGAAAGCTTAAGATTTAAGAAAAAATATTATCTTATACTCAAGCTAGTATAAGTTAATAAATAGTGATGAAAAAACGATAAAACTAACTGTTTGTTTTAGATAATAATATAATAGATTATTAAATAGAATGTTTTCATTTGAAACTCTAGGTAATTAATTTTTTTTATATTGAGGAGAATTACAATCTGTCCCAATTATTAATTCTTTAAAAATTTATTTTCATCTCTCAAGGCCGCGATACGCGGTGAGAAAACAGCTAGGTGTGTGTAAGTGAGGTGAAATTTAGTGAGAATGAATATCGGACACTAACATCCTTTCAACTATATTACATTATCATTTTATTTTATTTTTTTTTTACTTTTATTATAATTAATGTTTAATTTCTTAAAATGGAGTTTCTACTTTAGAAAAAATTAAACACGTTTTCATTTTCATCACTTGTTTTGATATACCATTATCGATTAGTTGTTTTTTTTTTATCTGTTTTTAAAATTAATATTTAATGATATAGGGTTTTTCAAAAAGTAATATTTCATTTCCGTATCCAAATTTATTTTTTAAAAATAAGCCATTCTCCTCTCCAGCTACTTTCGTGAACTTTCACTAGACCTCGCTTTCTGATATTTCACTTCACCTAAACCTACCTGTTTTCTCACCGTGTAGCGCCGCCTTAAACGTACATAAAAATTCTTAAATTGTTTATAACAAAGAGGGTAACTGAAAGTCGTGTTTTGCGCGCACCGGATTTTTTTATAAGGATCATTTATACATCATTTATACATGTTAAATTTTTGAAACATTTCTCGTGGAATGAACTATATATAAGAACCCAAAATCATAAGAATCCGCCCTTAAGAGCCTTCATAATATTTGCATTGATAACCCACTAATTAATAAGATCAGAAAATATGTGGGAGATTTAAAAATACTGAAAAAAGAACTTGTGTTCTTGTGGATTCCATCCCACGTAGGCATTGATGGTCATGAAGAAGCGGATCGGGCTGCGAAAGAAGCTGCATTGTCAAACGTCCAAATCCACCCAATTTACATCAAGGAAGACGTAAAAAATTACCTTAAGTTAAAAATATATCAGGCTTGGGAACAGATGTGGTCGGAACTTGACATCACCAATAAATTAAGAAATATCAAGCAATCGCCTGATCCATGGAATACATCATTGCGAAGTAATCGCCGCGAGGAAACTGCTTTGGCGAGACTTCGCATCGGACATAGCAGACTCACACATCTCCATCTCATCCTCAGGCAGCCCGTACCAATATGTGACTTGTGTAGAGTGCCTCTCTCAATAAAACACATAATTGAGAACTGCCCCAAATTCCATGTACAAATGGATAAACTTAACCTAGCTAGATCGTTGAGTGAGAGCTTGAAGGACTCTAGTGAAACAGTTAGTTCACTGATTAGGTTCGTCAAAGAATGTTCTCTGCTCCCGGAACTATAAGAAAAAAAAATAAAGAAAGAAAGAAAACAAAAAAAAATATATATAAAAAAAAATAAAGAAAAAAAAATTGGAATAAATTCACTAATTCAGAATGTGTCAACAAAATAATAATAATAAATAAACAATAAAAAAATAAAAAAAATAAATAAAAACAATACAAGGAAAAATAAATAAATAAAAAGAAGAAAAAAGAGTAAAACAAATCTGTTACTACAAATTTATTCGGTGCTAATAACCAAGAGGTTGAGTACCTACTCCAATACCCTAACCCTAAGAACCCAAAAATATGTTAATTAATAATTAATTAGTTCATTATTTCGGGTATTTTAACAAACATCCAAGATAGTAGATTAAATTAGGACCCGCGGAGTAAACCCAGCTATCTCCTTTGCAAGAAGTCGTTAAATATACATATTGTCTCTATGGGGCCATGATAGAGGGACATTATGCAGAGGCGTACATACATGAGTGACAAGCCCCTTTGAGTTGCCCTCCCTCCGTCCTGGCCTCTGATCTGTAATGCTCTTCCTTCTTAGAGGGAACTCTTCCTCAGGATTACTTACATCCAGTTAAAATTTAAACCTGGCAACGGCTAAGTGGCTTTACTTCAAGAAGTTGAGAGCCAACACAATTTGTTGCCTGGATATCTCTAGATGGTTTAGAGAGAACTTAACTCCCTGTCTCATTTATTCAATCTCTCCTTCATCTAAGAGATAAATAAATAAGAATTTTAGTAAAACTAAACACATACACACATATACATATAATATATACAATGATAATAATAATAATAAATTCTTTACTACTAGTCCCTATAGAATAATATTACAAAATACATAAAAAGAACTTTAGTGTCTTAGAGTACAAAAATGAAACAAAAAAAAGTAAAAATAATAAAAATTAAAAACAAAAATGAGCATAAGTAATAAATTAAAAGGTAGCTTCTCGTAATAATAATAATTCTAATAGTTTATACCAAAGTTAAACCAAAAATAAAATAGAAAAATATGAGAACATATACAAGTCGTAGTTACATTAAAAGAGATTTACTATATTAGTGGGAATACGATTAAATAAAATAGTTAAATGTGCAAATGCAACACAGAATAAAATGTTATATTTGAATCATCGTTTCTCCATGTTTCTTACCAATTTTATAAAAATTTTCAAATATTTTTTTGGTACTTTGAGAATTGGACAAAAAGAAAGTGATTGAATAGACAAGATTTAAAGGTCAAAAGAGTATCGGAATGATCGAAAACAGCAGTTCTATGGGGGGTCATATACAGATTTGAAGGCCGCGATCGAGTGTTGATCAAATGAATACATATATAAGTATTGTTGTGGATGTAATTAGTAGACCGTTTGAGAATTACTGGAAGGAATTAGTCCGGGTGGCGGTCATTAAATGAAAAAACTAAATTGTTTCAACTATTTTATTGTTTGCCAACGTTTCGACCCCCTTTGTGGTTCATCATCAGGGCTAAAAAGATACAAAAGAATATAATTTCAATCACATTACATACAATATTATATAACCTATTTAGCTAGAGAACGTCGGTATTAAAAAATAACAGAAGAACTGTATACGTAAAAAAACTTAATTAAAATACAATGACCATATTACAATAATGAAAGTGTTATACAGAAAAAATAAAAATGTTCACTAAACAAAATTTACACAGGTATCAATAATTTACATGAAATATGAAATATAAAAATATGAAGTAGAGTGGAGATACGTACCGCATGGTGGGAGAATGGAAACTAGGTACTGTTTGGAAGATGGGGGGTAGGTAGGATGGAAAATACGTAGGAAAAGGTAGAATGGAAAATACGTACTGATTTATGGACAGGGTCTGACAACAATGACTAAAATTCTTAATACTACCATACAAAGAATCAATGAAATTTAACTTATAATTATAATAATGATACAGGATAAAAAATTCTAATTTAATTCTTGAAATATCACCTATATAATAGTAAGAACAGTGATGGAAGATGTATATGGAGAAAAACTGACTGTACCTCCCAACTTAATTATCCCTAATTCTGTTTAAGGTATCCAAAGATAACAGGGTGGAAAAAATAATAATGGAACATTGTAAAATACATTAATTGCAAATCTTACAGGTTGATAAAAAAGTTAAATAAACATAAATACAAGTTGGAATAAATTGAATAGTGAAGACATTTAGAAAATTTTAAATACATAAACAAAACAAAATAAATACATATATAGAATTATATGGATACCTAAAATAGATTTAAAAAGATAAAAAATATAAATAAAAACCAACAAACAATAATAATGAAAAACAAAACAATATATATGGTGGGATAGACAGAGAAAATATGCTACTTAATAGAGTTTAATATGTGGCTATATGTGGAGGAAATGCATTGTTTATCGGTTTTGTGGTTAACAGGATTGGATTGGAGGTGGATATGGACGGATTCAGCGATTAGTCTTTTCTTATGGTTTGGAACATAATCTAAAATGGAGCAGTCGTCAAAGTTAGAGGAATGATTGAAATGTATGGAGTGTTCAGAAAGTTTTGAGGCTAGAGGGTTTCGAGAGGATACGGAGAGTTTATATTGCGATATTCTGGTTTTTAGGTAATTTTTGGTTTCTTCTACATACCGCCGCCCGGACTAATTCCTTCCAGCATATATAAGTATGTGTGTGTGTGTTTTTTCATGTTTCCTCCTATGGTAACCCCAATGGATATTATAGGAGAGTTTATCAGATATTATTTACATGTTCCAAGCCTATTACATTAGGTATACTACACGTTACACATGTGTTGTATTTACAAAAATTATTGAGTTTAAAGGAATTTCATCTAAAATATTATAAACAATAAATATACTAACGTATAAAGGAAAACAGCAATAATTAAAAAAATTCGAAACAAAGAGGACATAACTAAAATAGTGAACGAGAGATAATGTTAAATATATAATTCAAGATTAAAAAAAAAAATAATAAAGCAAATAAATTAAGCACATCAATATATTTCTAAGCCTGAATTGCTTTCCTACATTCCTTAGTAAGTTGATTAAGGCATAATTCCGCAATTAAATTTTTTTTTTTTTTTTTAATATTGTCATTTGTGCCTGTTATTTTTCTGACTAAGTCCCATGTTCTAGTATAACGTTCTGAAAACGTTAGTCTAGTTTTGCTCGAATATCTCTAATATATATATATATATATATATATATATATATATATATATATATATATATATATATATATATAAACAAACATTTATAAAATTAAAGAAGTGTTCTAATTTAATTTAAAAGAAAACACTGTTGTTTCTGCCATTATTCAGCCCCTATTAATCCTAACTTATGCTTTTATTTTAAAGATGAAATTCAGCAACATCCTATAGACAAACATTTTAGCAATTTTTATAGAATGTACATTTTTTATAATACCATATCGGGTTTTTTTGATATTGAAAGATCAATATCTCGATTAAATATTGAAATTTGTTAATGAAAATATAATTTAACACCATGCTTTCTTTTTTCTTTATTTCTTTTAATTTTTTTTTTCATTTTTTTATACAAAGGGAAAGGATTTTTGCGCGAAAAAATCTGTGTAACCATATCTATATTCTTATACACGGATTTTTGAATTTTTAAACTGTTGGAATGTCATGAGCAATAGCCACTCTACCTTGTTCCATTAATTAATCTAGTTTATTTTTTAGCTCTATAGAGACTTATGATGATTTTATAACATTCGCTTATCCATATGTGAAATATATGGTAAGGGAAATCATTGCAATCGTGAACATTTTCCAATTCAAGTTTTTAACGAAAAACACACGTGTCCAAAACAGATTACTCTTCCTGGGTAATAAAAATAATATAACAAAAACTTTAATAAAAGAACATGTCCATTACTATATAGCAACAATATAATCCTATGACAAAAATAACCATAACTTTATCGTTGCTGAAATAACAATTTTCTAACGCACATCTAAACGAATAGCATATAAACATGAATGCGATTTTTTTTCTTTGTTATTGTTGGGGCTGGGTGTTAGTTAGGGGATGGGGAGATCTGTTGTTCCAAACGATTTTATGTTGGGCTGAATCAAGCCATGGATACGAGGGTGAAAAAGCCCTGGGGCCTTTGGGACATGAAGTGGTCACTATCGATATAGTATTATAACGATAAATTGGTGCAGCACGTGGTGCTTCCGGCGAAATGGTAACTTATTGCAAAATTGCTTCGCTTGTAACAAGCTTTATTCGGTTGCAATTCATTTTTAGTAATGGTTTAGAAAAGAGGAAAAAACAGTTAATTAAAGGATCTGCGATATATCTATATTTGCAAAAGCTAGTTAGCGCTCACCCATGTAGTCTGCTGTATTTGACACCTGATGACGTATAAGTATGTAGTTCAAATTTTTATTAGAGCTTCCTCATACGGTCAAGATTTAGATTACTATCGATTTTTAAAATTAATTCTCCAATGATTTGAAAAAATATTGTTTTGATAACTTTACAAAAATTAGTTCTTCAAATATCTCAAAAACTATATACGCTTATATACATATAATATATATATATATATATATATATATATATATATATATATATATATATAAAGAGAGAGAGAGAGAGAGAGAGAGAGATTGATTGATTGATTGATTTTTATTGTCTTAGGGCCAGAGGCCCTTTCTTACAGACAAAATTATAAACTTTTTACGAACAAATGTGCCATTTAAAATATAATTGAGAGAGAGAGAGAGAGAGAGAGAGAGAGAGAGAGAGAGAGAGAGAGAGAGAGAGAGAGAGAGATAATACGCTACTTGAAAGATTATAAGTACTCATTTAAAAGGTAACCATATTTACAATATATAAAACATTTACCAAGTATACTTAATCAAAATTTAACTCAAATCATCATAATGCCCTCGGACAAAAGGAGAAAATACTCTTACGTTTTATTTATCAACATATTTCATTGGGTATGTTTAGTTTGAAAAATATATGGAGGATGAGAAAAATAATTAAAATAAAATAAATAAAACAGTGCAGGTTTCCATGGAAAACAGTTCAATTGCTAATGTTGCTTTTTAATAATTTTTAGCGGCTGAAAAACATTTTAGTATAAGAACAAAAAAAAAAATTAAAAAAATTGAACTACTACTATATTAAACTGACATTTAACAATACATATTACCATTTTAAACCCAAGGAAAATGCAATCTATGTTATCTCAACGAAAGAGAGGACTTATTCCATATTTTTACTCGATGTATACGCACAGTTTAGTACCCACTATATTTCTAGAACCTTAAATAGCCTTAAAAATATAGATAAATAGAACCTTAAAAAAGTACAAATTTTATTGTCCTGTTTACCATCGAAGATATTGAGGTATTAAAAAAAATAAATATTATTATGCCAGGCAATGTTGTAAAATTAGATCATTTACAATAAATGAGTACAATTATTTGTTAACTTTGTTATATTATTTATCGTGGTTCGCAGTATTATTTATAAAATATAAATATAATAATCTATTTATAAAATTATAATATTATTCATATATTGTATTTGGGTTACTGTAATAAGTTTTATCGTAATTTATTAATGTGGAATGTACCTAGAGCTGATAACGTAGTTAATTAGTGTCTTAACTCTTTTATTCAAATATGTTTTGTATCTTATATTTGTTCTGTAGCCAGCTATTTTTATGGGGATTAAAGTTATTCATTCATTCAACTAAAACATTAGATCATAGGTATATGTTGATCTAAATCAGGGAGAAATTTACTTCGAGAAGGGACGGACAAATTGATGAAGTATAGGAGGTAAAGAATGGAAGAAATAATCTGGGGTCACCTGAAGCATAATAGCCTTATTTGCCCAAGGTCACGGGTTCATACCCGTAGGTGGTCTTAGGATTTTTTAATGGGAGTGAAAAATCTTTTTTATATCGTCCTTCGAAGGGGACGTAAAAAGCCTATGCGATGTCAGGTACTCGTTAAATATTCCTATTCTAATTAAACAAGGATAGGCAAAATTTAGGACTCCCACTGTAGCATCGTCTGATTAGGCACAGTAGCATAAAATGACGTTATATAAATAAACAAACAAGAAATAATCTACTAACAAAATTTGTTTTTAATTATCTATACACATTAGGACATTGCCAATTGTTTTCATTTTATTTTAGAATTGTGCAGAGAAGGATTATTAAGGTAATTGTGGATATCAATAAATGGCCCCCATCAATTAATATATTCTAGGACCTTAATTTAATGTCTGCAAAGAAATTATACACGGTCTCAATTATGAATGAGCTGTATTATAGACGGGATGAGCTAGTCGGAAAGATTGACCACCATTTTTCTACAAGACTGAAAAATTACTATAACTTAGTTGTGCTAAGACCAAAACATACCCGGAAGACGCACCAGACTTGTTATTCCATAGCTACTGTTCACAACAATATTCCTCAAAATTTTTAATTTTCTCACACAAATCCTCCAAATTATTCAAATTATTACTAAAATGTTAAAATATGAGCGAAATCCCTCAGTGAAGAAAAAATTGCTGAATTATTGAATCCAAATTACTCATCGCTATAGACATGTCGTCAATGCCAAGCTGCGTCACTCATTCTGATATTTATCCTGTATACAAGCATATGTATTCTTTATTGCCTTTGGATTTGTCAATTTCTTACTGTGTACTATGTTATGTTTCTTTATATTGCTTGTAATATAATTAAATCTTGTATTTACTTGCCTTAATTTTATATCTTGTATATATGAATTTGTATTCTTTATTGATTTTGGTTTAGTCAATTACTGTTTATTTCTGTTTCCTGTTTTTTGTATTGATTAGGTATTATATAATTCAATTTTGTAACTGCATGCCTTAATTTTGTATCTTGTAAATATGTATATGTATTCCTTGTAGCTTTTAAGCTTGGTCAATCACTGCTTCATACTGTGTACTGTGTTACTGTTTCTTTATAAATGTATTTTTATATTCCTTATGTATTATATTGGTTTTTGCTGTATAGTGTGTTACTGTTTCTTTATAAAAATTGTTTTATATTATTTAAGAACTGTATTGTATCATACTGTGTACTGTTACTATTTGTTACTGTACTTTTATTAAATTACCGCAGGTGAACTCCTTTCCCACACACGGGCTCGCCTTAGTGAGATAGTGACTACTACTTGCACTGTAAAATGTCTGTATTTTGATTCAAATAAAGAAGTTTTAAAAAAGCGAAAATAATATAATTCCTAAAGGGTAGGTCCTATAGCAAATATTATATAAAAGATATATTCTTTATTAAATTTCTGACATGGGAACTGTCTTCAAATTTTCGATCCGCTTTAAGCAACACAGCTTGAGGGTGTGAAACTAAATGTGTAAAAACGTTACACACTGAAAGTAGATAGAACATAGCCCAGTTAAAATACATATCCATGTCTGTTGTTGACTTGATTGATAAATTTACATTCATGTTGCAAACGAGTTATAACGATTTATTATGATCATGTCTACAAGGTATTGAATATATTTTATATTAAAATATAAAACCTATTGAATATGTCTACTTCTAGTATGCCATAATATTGTAAACTTTACTGAAAAAAATTAGGATATGGCATTAAATAATTATTTAATGCCGTGAACATGATGTATTTAAAGAAAACACTGATTGACTGATAGAAAACACATATTTACAATATCTACTATAACCAAAATAAATTAAAAATTAGCACAAAACCAAAAGTTCGCTAACAAAGCCTAGTGTATATAGTATTGGGTTGATGCAAAATTAATGCAGGTTTTTAGTAGGTATTGTAAATACGCCATATCTTTACTTTAACCATATATATTTAATCAAAATAATTTCCATCTGAATCAATGCACTTTTGCCAACGTTCAACAAGCTTTCTTATTCCACCAGAAAAAAAATCCGAATCCCTGGACTCAATGAAATCACGAAAAGAATTTTCAATGTCGTCCTGGTTTTGAAAATTTTTCTCCCTCAAAAAGTTGTCCAGATGCCTGAAAAAGTGGAAGTCTGTAGGAGAGAGGTCAGGTGAATAAGGCGGATGTTGGAGAACTTCGTAGCCCAACTCGTGCAGTCGTCGAAGCGTTGGTTGTGCAACGTGTGGTCTGGCGTTATCGTGGAGCAGGATCGGCCCCTTCCGATTCATCAATGCTGGGCAAAGACGTTGCAATTTTTGAGTTCCGAGTTCCGCCGCCATTTCTCGTGTGGTTTTGGTTGGGTATTCTTCCACTTTTGACCTCAGCTGGTCGTTGTCCAGAGCAAGATGACGGCCCCGACCTTCCTTGTCTTCGAGGTCGAAATCTCCTCTGCGAAACTTCTGGAACCAACGCTGCACCGTGCACTCATTAATAGCCCCCTGACCCCACACTTCATTAATATTACGAGCCGTTTGCGCAGCGCTGCGCCCTAATTTAAATTCGTAAAAATAAATTTGACGAAAATCGCACTTTGACATTTTCGATTCAAGACCTTTGAACACACTGAACAAAACGATTTTACTAAACAAATTCATGGTGAAAGAGAGGGTATTAGATAAGGTTTGTTTTGGTATAATAATGATCAATGTTAGGATTAGCTTTGTTTACACAATTGGAATTAAGATATTGCAATAGAGGAAACCTGCATTAATTTTGCATCAACCCAATACAATATTTATAAAAACCGAAATAAGATCAAATTGTTAAATGGAAAAAAAAGTGTGATAGATTAGAAACCACATGGCCTAATAAACATCTGAATAAAAAAAACAAAGTGTTTAAAATGTTAATGTGCTATACAGCTAACATCGCTTTCACAGACGTGTAAGTACTTTTTTTTACCTTTGCTTACATAACAATTCTGAATTATTATTTTTTTTTTTAAATTGATCTTGTTTATGTGTAAAGAGTTAAAACTTACATTCAAAATATTTCTGGCAACGCAGAAGGCCGAACGAAATAATATATTTAATAAAACTTCGTCGAGAAGTTCATTATGCAGGAACGAAAACAAGGACTCATGCCAAAAGCTAGATATTTTTTTCCTTGTCAAAAAGATAATATAGAGTACCATAAGAAATGGGACATGGAGGAATTCCAGGGAAATTAGACGCAAAGGACATGAAATATCGGTTGAGGAACAATCGGCAAAGAGGAAACATGATTATTCAGATCCTAGCAAATGGTTGTAGGCCCAAGCTACTGACTGCCTTAGTCGAAGGCATTGCGGTCATCTATTCACTGGCTTAGTGAAGCTTAATGTTCATGGAACAGTAGTGAGGGGGATACAATGAGCTATCTCTGCTTCCTAATTGTGGATCTTGAGCCTTGTATTACCAACTATTCATAAATTAAATGATGTTTATTACACTTTGCTTTGTCAAAGGCGGTAAATGCCAGTTATTATTATTTTGCGAAATTTCTTATCTGGTGGCTTCTGTCAAGAAACTTTAAGGTTAGAATTTATAAATCTACTAGTTTCAACCCTAGGCTTTCCTCGTGAATAGTCCATTTTGTGTTCCTTTTTGTATAGGAGTATTTTTAATAGGAGTATATAGTGTAATTGAATGTATATATAAAATAAAATTTTGTTGTTTTTTTTGGGGAGAAATTATGATGACATTGCTTACTATGTAAAATAATACAATAGTGGGATTTCATCCGCATAATATTAAAAAGAAAAATGGTTACGGATTTCACCTACTTCGGCACAGCAATGGACAGATCTGGGAAAGTAGACTCAGAGAAATCAAATAGAATTAGGAAGGCAGATGCAGTGTACTAACAGATCTGCAACACTGTAATAGGGAAACGAGAAGTGGGTAGAGATGATAAGCTCCATATCACTAAGTTAGTATATTTGCCCATACTCCTGTATGGAGCTGAAAGCTGGATATTGGCGGACCGGTAGGAGAACAGAGTCACAGCTGCTGAAATGAAGTTCCTGCGATGAACATCCGGAAAGACAAGCAGATATCGCGTCAGAAATGAACGGATACGCCAGGAACTGGAGGTTGCGGAAAAAGGAAACTCTGCAAACCCCTCAGTTGAAGTGGTCACGTCATTAGAATGGAGGAACACAGGGATCCCCTAAAACCATGATTTCTGGAGTATAACCATGAGTCGACAAACTTTGCAGAGGAAGAGGGAGAGATCTTCGCCAAGCCAGGAACATAGCTGAGAATAGAGAGGATTGGATCCGGTGGCTAAACGCTCCTCAACGCTGATACGGCACTTTAGGGAGAAACCAAAGAAGAAGAATATTTAAAAAAATATATTTTGATCAAGCTGAGAAAAATGTAAAATAAGATGTGATGATCCAGATAAAAATATAATAAAATGAAAGTAATAAGTTAAGCGAAAGAATACATTTTTAAAAATAAATTATGTTAGCTACCATAAATGATAATAAAAATAAAAGGCTTTTACCAGATTAATAAATAAGATCCTAATATTTCTGGATGATTGCGAAAAGGATAACCCATGTTTCATATAATGAGATACTTTGGATTATGATATATAGTTCACTATTGCTCCAGTCAAATAAAATATTAATTTTGATAATTGAGTTTTGGATGTATTCCATTCCTCCAATCAAATCCCAGAATTAAAATTAATAGGGACGAGGCCCGTTGAGACGTAGTAATTGGGTGAAGAGATAGGAGATGCACTGGAGACAGGCTAATCAGCCAGGGCCAAGACAAACAGTTCCTGCTTCTCATTCCTTAATGCCCTTTCCTCCAGGCCATACCGTATCAACGGCTTACAGTCAATCTAAACCTAATTCTATCCTTCGGTTTAATTATATTAATTAATTATGAAATGAAAATAGTACTTAGTACTAAAAATTCAAATTTTCTAAGTTTGAAATAAATTCCAGTAATAATAATAATCTTATTATGTATGTATGTATGTTTATAATTATGTTTTAAATGAATTCCAATAATAATAATATTAGGTATGTATGTATTATTATAATTATTTTTTGGTTATAATTTTTTTAATGTATTTTTTTCTAATTTATTATTAAAATTATTATTATTCAGCCAAACACCCTCTAATGCCATAATTAGAGATATTATAAATGAATGGTGGGAGACATACATTAAGTCTTAAGTCGTGATTATGATATGGGTACCATCTCACTGTGGGATTATTTAGAACGAAAGGGCTGATCAAGCATCTGATTTAGTTAGAAAAGGAGAAACCGTAGAGATTACTCAAATAAAAGAAACCACAATGTCAGTAGATACAAGAAGGTTCTGCTGAAAGAGTGGGAGGGCGGTTGGAGAGAGAAAATATCCAAATGGAGAACTATCAAATCCGCCTGTCAAAAATAGAGAACTAGTGCAAGAACTTCAAGGAGAGAGGAAATTATTATACGCAGGCTAAGGATTGGGCATTACCTTTTGAGACGACTGGAAGCGCCAACCTGCGAAAAATGCAACAATACTCCTTTAACTGTGGAGCACTTGCTAATTGAGTGCCCGCTTTTCGAGCGATCAAGGAAAAAAGTCGTCCTTAAGAAATCCATAACAGAAATACTTCAAGATGAGGAAGAGAGTGTAACCACATTAAAATAATTCACGAAACTACTAGGATTCTACCATAGAATATAATTATTTCGACCACGCCAATGACCCTTAAGGCTAGAGAGGCGGATAAGCATAATGACTTTGGTAATGCATTAATAATTCATAAAGAAAGCAATAATTTAAAAAAATATATAGAAGAAATCTACATTTTAGGACGTATTGATTATAGGATAAACTTAAACGTAGATATTAAAATTGAAAATATATAAAAAAAAAAGAACTTTAACTATCATTACGCTCAAATTTTAAGTAAAATTAATCATTAGTAGAATTAAAGTTTATTTTAATTTCTTTTTATTTCTAGCTCCGTGATCATAATAAAATTTTCAAATAGAATTTTTATAATCAAAGGTGAATTTATTCTATCGCATTAGCGGTAATTTGGTACAATTTTGCAGCAGTATTATTTTTGTAATTAAATGTTTATGATAAAACACAATTCACTTCACTAAATTGCTTTAAATGAAAATTGTTTTTAAGGGAAATTAAATTTAGAGAAAATGAGTGTTGGTTTTAAGCTCACATATTTAGAAATCAATAGTAATATCAGTCAACGTACATTAATAGTCTACATTATTAATTAGAATTTTATTTTCTCAAATTAAGGATAAAGTTTATTTCTTTTTAAAAATATTACTTTACGTTGTTTATATATTTTTTCAAAGTCTATCTACCGAATCATATTATCAAAAATAAATAAAATTTGGAACATTCAACCGAAAAAATAGAGGAAACGAAGGTTATAAAAAATGGATTAATAATCTAATATAAATTTGAAAATATGTTATTGGTTGCAAACTATAAAGGACTAATTAACAAAGGAAAGGCTTTTAATTACGATATTTTTTATAAGTTTCCAACCACTAGGGTTATTTTAGCCATAAATAAAATATAATAAACGAATAATATATATTATTTATTTGCCGATTTTCTTATATATAAATAGAATATATATATATATATATATATATATATATATATATATATATATATATATATATATATATCTTCTCAAGAAGCAGAGAGAACGGAAAATTTGATTTCCCCATATAAATAAGGTGATTGGTATGAGTGAATTCTAAAACTATAGAAATAACAGATATTCCTATCCTGTTAGGTTTATAACTATTTTTTATTTATTCATGTAAAGTTTGTCATCTTACAACAACTTTATATTAACTCGTGCGCTTTTTTATTTATCGTATTTTAACTTTTCTTGATTCTTACACTTTCCAACACTATATTGTACGGCTATGTTATTACTTATATTTCAGGAATAAATTTTTGGTGACGATTACAGAAAATTTTTTTTTTCGTTTTAAGAAAAGCCGAATTGCAATGTATTTTATTTATAAACCTTCAGGAAATAATGTCCTAAATGATTGAAGGAGTTAGTGGAAACAGAAATCGCTTTTTTTTTTGTTTTATATATATAGAGGTAGCACTTAGTAAAGAAATGCTCTAACCAACTAACAAAAAAAGGTAGACTCATTTGCAAGACTATCATAAGGCTAATCTGGATTTACTGTTTTGACTTTTGGGGCTCTACTAAACCAGCGAATGCAATTATAAATACAAAATCATCAGTGTCATCAGAAAATATGTACTTTTCGTTTACAAATTATATTTCATTATAAAATTGTTTTGAGTTATGGTAGTTAGAAATTATTATTCGGATGGACCAAACCTGTGCTACCTCCCTACAATTGCCTAATACACTTCAGCCTTACACTTTTTTTCCTCGGTAAAGAGAATAGTCAATGTGGATTCCTAAAGGGCTATAGTAAGCACAAACAGCTTACCTTCTTCGGTAGTCTGTTTATCAAGGTTCCATTTGCAGTTTGTTTTCAGTAATTAGTGTAAGAGTATTCTCAATTTTAGTAAATAACTACATTTCATCACCAATAGAAATTGTATTATTTAAGTAAGTGTCTAGACGTTTTTTCTAACTATTTCATATTCCTTATAATTTTTTTTATTTATCCTACAACTGGCTTAAGATGCTTTTAACTCGCTAAAATTCTCATTTTTTATTAATTTTCTAGAATTATTTTAACCACTTTCTTCACTTTTAAGGTAGAGTTATAAGGACAAAAAATATAAAGTTTCTTTTCTTATTGTTAGTTTTTGTTTTGACTCGATATCTGCAAAATTACCAGAATTAGAAAAATTTGTCCAACACATGTTTTAAGTCTAAAAGTATTTGCCAGAAAAAAAAAAATTCACAGTGCTTTATTCAAAAAGAATAGAGAGATATAGAAGTACAACTGGTAAAAAAATAATTAAAATCATAAATGTTGAGCGTCAATGTCTGGACGATCTCGAATGGATTGACCCATATACGATATTAATATTGTGGTTGCATTATCTTTAATATTTAAGAAATTTGTTGTTGATATTGTTTTAAGTACAT
Source organism: Piezodorus guildinii (assembly GCA_023052935.1). Taxonomy (NCBI): domain Eukaryota; kingdom Metazoa; phylum Arthropoda; class Insecta; order Hemiptera; family Pentatomidae; genus Piezodorus; species Piezodorus guildinii. The sequence continues at coordinate 75,035,188 of CM041297.1, read as the reverse complement.
TAATTAGAGGAATAGTTATATCGACGCTCAGACACACACACACACACACAACACACACACACACACAACACACACACACACCACACCACACAAATATAGAGCCCTTTTAAGGGACTTTTAAGTCTGTGTTTAAACGGTTCTGTACATTTTTTTTTCTGAGTATTGAACGAAATGATTTATTAGGTTAAAATCAAACAAGGACATTAATAGTACTCTTTGTTAATGAATAAATTTAATTTAATTACTTATATATAATTAATGTAGAAAATACTGGTTGGAGCATAGAATATTGAATGTGTGGGAGGGAGGGGGAAGGGGCGGAGGGCCGAGCGTTTTAGCGCGCGTTGCTTCAGGCATGCGTTGCCTAGCAACAGAGAACCGAAAACGTACGAGAAACTAAATAAGTACGAGTTCGAGTCTCGGGGCTGGAGGGGGGGGATTTTATCTTGTATTTATTCCCCGCCTCTCCCCCTTGCCCGAGAAACCCCGTACAGCTTCAAAGGTGAGGTAGGGGTGAAAAAAAATATATTGAATGTAATAATTTAAACTTGCTGAAACATTAACACTTTGCACTGTTTAGCACGTAAACACTGGAACCCTGATAATATGTGTAAAAAATTTAGAAACAAGTAATGTATTGTAATGAAGTTGGGTTATTATGTATGAGTGTCATTGAAGAATACACAAAACATGGGTAAAAAATATAAGTTTATAATTTAACTGTATAGTAAATTCTATAACGATTCATAATAATAATATTTGGGTTAATGTTTGCCTGTTTAATGGAATCTGAATATTTCACTAATTCTCTCTGTTTCTCTAGTGATTAGGAAGGTTCACTTCGCATTTATTGATCATACATCTTGATATTTTAATCATAATTAGATATATTTTTGTTATATTTTAACAGAAAACTACAGGAAATATAGTATCTTATAATAATAAAAAAAAATTAAAAAACGGTGGTTATGTTCATTCTACATAATCGCTAAAAAATGTAATGTAATAATCAGAAGGGAAAACCGAGTGCAAGAGTTAAAAAATATATGGTAGATGTGAAAAATTTTCACATGGACTCAAATAGTATAGAATTTCCTGATTCTGTAAGCGTTGTAAGTTTTTTAATTGACTTACAACTATATTGAGTTCGATCAACCACTCCGTATTCAAAATTCGTTTCTACAAGGTGTATAAATGCCGAGATAACAAAAGAAACTTATAAGAAGACAACAAAAATTTAAAAGGTAAAAGGTTCCTTTAATTATCTGGTTAATTTGAATTTTCAATCGCAATATTCTTATTTATTCTCACAAAAAAGAAAACAAATTATAAAGATATTTTGCTCACACTCAATTAGATATTATATATAATTTATATACATAATATGATAATATAAGAGGCTATATAATTTCGGTAGAAAAACGACATCACATGCACTAACAAGTCATTTCCTCATTAGCGGGTTAAAAGGATTTCCGAGCTCTTGAATTCCTTTGATGTGGTCTGGGGAGTTTCCTTGGGAAGGAAACCCGATGGCTCTTATCAGAAGCTGTTTTATCACTTCAAGGAAATTTTAGTATATTAATATTGCGTGTGTGTGTGTGGTTGTGTGTGTGTGTTGTGTGGTCAGTAAATAAATATGGATTAATAGATTCGAAATCTTCCAGACACTGCAATGAAAAAAAACAAAACATTTTTCTGGCTAATACATTTATTATAAAGCAAAATCAAATTAATAAAAAAGAATCAGTTAAGTCTCAGCCACTAATATTAACCTACAGTAGGGTAGGACGAGGCTGGTAGAGCAATTTTTCACTTGAAAGGATATAGCTCCTCAATGATAAGTCTCAATGAGTTTTTAAGAAGCTTGATGAATTCCTAATATATCCCTTAGCAAAAGTGTCCTGAGTGATTTTTTTGTAAGAAGTCGAATTTAAGAGCTACAGATATTTAAAATCCAAGGAAGTCAAGTTTGTTCAGTGTACCTCATGGTGAGGTAAGTTAGGGGACGGGCACGTTGAGCAATAAAAATGTCTAACAATACCATAGGTTCAATTTTGATAGAAATAAAATAAAATATGTGTTTAACTATCAGCTCTTTATTTATCGTTTTTAGTGATAGAACGGCAAAATTTAAAGTAATTTCTTTGAATAATTAACCAAAACTAGAATCAATAAAATGTAAACGTGTCCTAAGATTAACTTCAACATTGGATTTAGTCTTGCTATTTAAAATCAGACAAATGTTTATTTTATTACTCGTATAGCTTATATCTAAAAAAAAATATTAATTAGATCTTGTGGTTCTTAATGATTACTGTTGCGATTGAAAAATGAAAGTAGTTTATGTAGATGTTAGTGATAGAATAACAAAAGTTGAAGTAATTTTCATGGATAATTAAATAAAAATATAATAAAAAAAAATACATAAAACTATAGCTCAACTAACACCAAACCGAAATTTTAAAACTAAAGCGAGGTTATAAAAAAATCATAAGAATTATATCTAGAACAACTCCACATATCAAAAGTACACTAATTCTCTGAAAGATTAATACTTAAATGATTCAAAACAGATACAAATTTACTAATACGGTCGAAAATTTGTATGAACGACGTTTTCCTTTTTCTCACAAAATAAATAAAACACAAGAGCTTCACTCGCTCATCTCGATCGCGTGGTAATTCTCTCTCCCGCGACTTTTCTTTAATATACCATAAGATGCCTATGCGTACGGTAAATAGTTTGAGAGATATTTCAATTTTCCAACTTGCCCCTATGCTAAACTAGCCCCGCTCTACCCTACTTATCGTATGAAGTTATAATCTGTATGTTACATAATTTTTTACTCAGTGCCTTTTAAGATATTTCACTTCAAATATTGCTGATCTGGGAAATAACTCTTCTTTGAAAGATTATATTAGAAAAAGTACAGTGCTTACACGATCGAAATTTCTACAAGTAGTGCAAAGAAAAGCCTATACAAAAAAAAATAAATAAATAAATAATATTCCTTTCTAATGTTCATTGTTATGGTAGATCGTTTCAGTTGATGTAATTTTTTTATTTGTTTTTTTAAATAATTTTCTTGAAAACTTAGGTGATGTGTTGTTAGAACTCAACCTGTATACAATACCCTTATCATCATTTATTTTTTTATTCGTTCTGAAATATGCAAAATTACAGGATTTATATTTGTTTAATAAAACGAATTTATTATTTTAAGAGCGAGGTGGATTTCTTAACTCGGGAAATAGCTCAGTTTCAATCACAAAACTATTCACTCATACTCATCGTATATGTGTGTAATTGGCTAATAACTTTATTGTTGCAGCCGTTTTAAATCTGCTTCCCGGCAGAAAACATATGTAGAGAAAATCTCTCTAATTCTAGTAATTTTTCAGATATAAAATCAAAACAAAAACTAACAATATAATAGGGACCTGCTTTACCCTTTCATGGTAAATGGTAAAATAAGTGTTCAAAATTAATAAAAAACGAGGTTTTTGGCGAGTTGAAAGTTTATAATAGAAAAGGGACTCACCTTTTATTATTTTTTCATACATAGCTTAGTTATATTCCTACTTTCTGTAAACATTTCGATCATGAGAACATAGTACTTTTTTTATACGAATTTCCAAAAATGGTTAAAACACGTTTTTGGTGATGTTTACTGGGAAACATCTCAAAAGGGGCTGAGTGAAAAATCACGACGATTCGAGGTTTTTACTGCTTGTTTCATAGGTTTTTTTTTTTTTTTTTTTTTCACTGCACAAAAATCCGGTCTTTATTTATGAATAACATCCCACAAATGATGACTATAATTAAAGGAATTGGCATTTAGGCCTCGACGGCTGATGAGTAAACATGTTTATAACCTCCCAGTGTGATTCATGATGGTGTTTGTTTTTGACGAACCATCATTTTAATCAGTGACCTGGATATCTGTCATTTCGTTTTCCTAGGTAGATATACCGATGAAAACGAAATGACGGATACGAAGACCAATAGAGGAACAAATATTTTTCAGAGCTTTAAAAACATTTTTTTATTAACGTATCAGCCCTAAAATGATGTTATTATTAAGACAAGAGCCATAACAGATGACCAGAAAATAACAAAAAGTAAGATATTTGATTCAAAATTAACAAAATAATTAATATACATTGTCAAGGGGGTAATTCTTGTTGTTCTGATAAGTTTTTCAATCAGTTTTAGAGCATGGGCTCAGAAAATGCAAAAAAAAAAAAGAATTAAAGTTATTATTTAAAGATAATGTCCATAATCATATAAAAATATTGTGTAAAACGTGATAAAACATTATTCATATTGTATGTATAACCATATATGTAATAGGTATACAATTCTATTTGCTTTTAAAACTTGCATTATTCAAATGATTATAGTAATTCATTTATTTTTACCCTTTATTAAAAAAAATAATCGAAAAAAGATGCTGCAAAATATGAATAAAATAAAATAATATCTTTTCAATAAAACTAAAGTTTTTCACAGCCTTCGTTCGAATATAAGAATCAATCTTTTCCTGCTTATTTATAATATGTATATATATATATATATATATATATATATATATATATATATATATATATATATTACTAATATATTTACTATATTTATCTGCTGAGTTTTAGTCTTTCTATTTTTACATTACAAGCAGACGCATCAAGTTTTTTTCCCTAATATTTCTCATAACTATTTAAATTATTGAATTGATTGTTACCAGATATGGCTTTTGTCTAATTTTAAAATATTACATGCTGATATTATTAATGGCCCAAGCCAAGAATAAACAATGTGAAAATATTATTTTTTATGAACGAAACATTCTCTATTTATTTATGGTACTTAATCATAACGTTTTGCTTATCCATCCATGTATTTATTAAAACTTAATGATTTCCGAAAACTGTTAAACGCGTATACTCTTTAATTTGTTAGGGAAAGTCATTGGTAAATAAGTAAGATTAATCAAATCTTATTGAATACATTAAATAGTAAGTTTGTATATTATAAAAACATATATATATTGAAAAACAATTTATTAAAATTAAATTGTATTAAATTTATTGGCAATGGTAATTTATTGTGTTAACCATTTAACCCTTAAAATAGGAACTACAAACTGATTACCAAACTCAAGACAGAAATACGGAAATTAAAAATTCAAAACTTTTAGGACTTTACAGAACACCTAACAACTTAAGACAAATCATTATGGATCACCACTACAAAACTACTAAAATACAAAAACTTCAATCATCCACTTCTTACTGACTCCAAGACCTGGACACGCTACGAGAGGACAAATCTTAAACATTTGGTGAACACCTATCCAGAACGTTTGATCCTCACCCTGATATCCTTAATCCAATCCACATCGAACATGTAGAAGCAGAATTAAATGATTCCTCTCAAAATGTCCCTTCCTCCCAAGGCGTTTCACCCATCTGAAATCCTTTACATAATTAACGAATTACCATCCAAAAAAGCTCCTGGCCATGATCTTATCACATCTCACATCCTAATACAGCTCCCTCGCAAAGCAGTCCTTTTCCTCACCTACATATACAATGCCACACTCCGCTCTACCTATCTTCCCGACTCCTGTAAACATTCTATCATCAAAATGATACCAAAACCCAAGAAGCCACATGAAAGCCCATCATCCTATCTTCCTATTTCTCTTCTACCCATTATTGGAAAAATTCTAGAAAAACTCATCCTAAAATGCCTTTATCCCATCCTTGAATCAAATGTGATTCCTGACAACCAGTTTAGATTTCGGTCATCTCGTTTAACTATACAACAGTGCCATCGTGTGGTGGATGTAATATCTTCCACATTGGAATGTAGAACAGGCTTTTGACAGAGTTTGGCATCCAGGACTGCTTTACAAACATCGCCATTTCCTCTCCCCAACGTATTTCCTATTAATTCGCTCCTATCTAACTGATAGAACCTTCCAAGCTCAACATAATCTCTCCTACTTATCCGTATTCATCCAATCTGTCGGTGTACCTCAAGGTAGTATTCTGGGTCCGATCCTTTATACAGTGTATACAGCTGACATTCCCATCCAACCAAGCACTATCCTTACTACCTACGCCGATGACACATGTGTGTTATCTGTGAATAATGATCCTGTTCTTGCATCCCGAATCCTACAGAACCATCTATCAGCCATCGAAGAATGGTGTCAGAACTGGAGAATTAAAATAAATCCTATCAAATAACCTTCACTCTACGTCGTAAACCTATGACTTCCTGCCCCATCGTATCCTTTAACAAAACATTACTTACTACTGTTGAACAGACCAGGTACGGTACGTAGGACTAAACCTAGACAATCGCCTCACATGGAACCCTCATACAAGACTGAAACGAGAGGAAACTGATCGTAGATACCGATTACTACAACACTTACTCGACAAACGCTCAAAACTTTCTATTTACTACAAAAGACTCATTTATATAACCATTATAAGGCCTATTTGGACCTACGTCATTGAGTTATGGGGGTCCACAAATCAATCATATTCTTCTCGCATCCAATTCCTGCAATTCAAAATCCTTAATGCTCCATCCTTCGTTACAAATAAAATCATCCATAAAGACCTAAATATCCCATTAGTTGAAGACTTAGCCCGAAAGAGATATACATCCTTTCATTCCAAACTTCCTGCCCACTCAAACCCGCTTATCCGTGACCTCTACTCAACATCTATTCCTGACAATCCACCGAGGCGACTTAAAAGAAGATGGCCAAGAGACTTCATACCGTAAATTGGACATTAGAGTTCTACCAATGGTAGTTTCTTCACAGGACAATTATGTGTCTTAATCTCATATCAATCCCATTTACTTTTTGTATTGAATCAATACATTTGTAAATTTCTTTAAATAAATAAATTTAAAAAGTTAGGAACTGTTTCTAGCATATGAACTGACAACTATTGAACTGACAGAGTATTAAAGCAATAGAAAACAATTAATCAAAAACAAAATTGTAGTTGTTTTTTTATTACTAACTAATAAATTATTTTAAGCTACTGTACATTGATTAAACCATATTATGGAAAATTCATTTGGATAGTATTATTATTCTACATAAATAAAACATTCTTTATTTATTTTCGTTTTACTTATTCATCTATGTATGTATTTTTTGAAATTTAAAGATTTCTGAGAAGTGTTAAACATGTAAACTCTTAACTTCGCTTAAGAGAATCATTAAAAAATAAGTTAGAACAATGAAATAAAAAATGAATTATTAAATAATAACTTTGTGTATTTGTATATTAAAACTGTTGCAAACTTATGAAGTTTTTTTTTAGTACAAACCAATAATTTATTTTAAGCAACTGCATATTGAGTAACAAATATTTTTAAAATTAGACATTCCGAAATTGTTTTTGAAATGCATGTTCTAATAATTTTACATATGCAGAAAGCACTGACAGACTAGGCACACCCCGTTTTCCCAAGGCAAGTTTCCTTAAATACGTTAAATTTCTCCTTTCAAAGAGAATATGGTAATTTTCAATTTACCTAAAGCTCTTCCTGTAGCACTCAGGTAGGCGCTACATTCCACTTAGCTGTAATATCCCGAGTCTTCCTCTTGAATAACATGTTTTGATTTTGGAAATATAAAATATTCCTTTCTATACAGTTTGAAACAAATTAATGCCCAACAAAATAAAAATAAACAAATAAAGAAACCCTATCTTCTATGAATATAATTTTTAAAATTTCCTTTACGATTTGCATAACTTCTTAAGACTTCGTTTAATCTAGACCGGAATATGTTTGGTTATTACTTCAATCCTTGAGCACGAAAAGTTTGTCGACTATTAAATTGAATTTAAAAAAAAAAAATTGTTTTCACAAACTTTTAACATAACTATTTAGTTTTATAATATAGAAAATCCGTTTGATATTAAATTCAACTGAACTCTCTAATAGGCTACCGAACCCGGAGATCCGATGACAATTTCACAGATAAGACCAATTATCACCGTTCAAGCCGAAGTCCCCCAGATCAGACTTAACACAATCCTCCCATTGACGCTTTGGCCTACCTCATGGATGGCTACCAGTCGGTTGAGCTCATACAATCTTTTGTGGAGTTTGTTCATCAATTGAGTCTCCGTGATGCTATCAAACTCAATTATATTTACAGGGTACTAGATCCGCAAGTCCTTATAGTTCTACCTTATACATTTCCCAGTGGCTTAATTTCTCTTTGGACATAATATTTTACAGATGTTAGTACAGCCTTATTCTCGAAACCTTAAGGAGACTTAGTCGATCTACGCGAGCACGTTTAATATCAGTATGGGAGGAACCGTCGGAAGAATAATACCTTTATAAATTCTATTAAGTTTCTTAATAGAAGCTGCGAGTTGAGTAATTTTGCTTTTGAATAATAACACGCATTACAATACTTTAACCGCAACATTACTTCCTCCTGGATTTTGTTTTTAGAAATGAATATAAACATATAAAAAAAAAAAAAATAAATATATATATATATACATATATATATAATTGTTTATCCTTTATTTATTCTTATTTTCTTCTACTTCTTTGATGGCGCTACAACTCATGAAGAGTCAAGGCCTCCCTCTTAGTCTGAGCCGGCACTCCCTGTTTTGTACTGCTCTCATATTTCTAATCCCCAGCATGCTCTGCGCATCTGCGGCCACACGATCCTCCCACTGCAAATGAGGTCTACCCACTTTCCTTGGTCCAAAAATCTTTTCCTCAAGGAGCTTTATGGTGATTTCATTACTACTCATTCTTGTAACATGCCCGGCCCATCTCAGACGCCTACACTTTATAAAATGTACAATATCCCGGTCTTTATTAAGACGCATGAGCACAGCGTTTTTTCTTATTCTCCGTGTACCGTTCTCGTACACAGGCTCCAGAATCCTTCTTAGGATCTTCATTTCAAATCTTAATAAGGACGATTCCTGGACTTTTGTCATCGTCCAGCACTCCGACAGATACGTGAGAACCGGCTTGATTAGGGTCTTCTATATTATCATTTTCGTTGTCCTGGAGAGAGACGAACTCCTTAAATGCCTCAGAAGTCCGTAGTAGCACCTATTGGCCGCTACAATCCGACGCTTTATTTCCGGTTGCTTATCTTTGCCTGAGTTTAGCTGCGTTTCAAGGTAGATAAATACCATTACAGAATCAAAGTTATTTATTATAGGTTCAAGTATCATTATTCTAACTATTATATGCACTCAACTGTCATTAAACGTTATTCTTATAACATGAATATAGACAGCTATGGACCGCATACAACATAAGACTCGTGCTCTCCTTTTCCTCTCAGTACTTCTTCATCATTTTCTCTTTAACTGATCACCACTCACAATCTGTCCATGCTACATAATATATATATATATATATATATTATATATATATATTTATAAAGAATATGAAGATTATTATTTCTATATGAAGTCCAGAAGTAACTTCTCAATCATAACAATTTTTTATATATTTATAGTCTAGATTAGTTTAAACCGATGGTTCCCAAATTCTTATAGCCCAACCGCAGACGATATTACATATTGCTTTTTAAACACTCATCGAGTCGGTAACAATAGAAGATTTTTTACTATGATGTTGGTGTATGTACAACTAGGCTTCCTTAATGGCATTAGATTCTCCCGGACAGACTGAGCAAGCTCCCGTAAAACACAAAATAATTGGATAGGATTTTTTAACTGCTTCTCTTATTTATATGTTTATTTTTAACTCGTCTGGGCAATTCTGTAATGCTTGTAAAACGTATGTAAGGATTGAAACTATCTAAAATGCATAATAATTGAAAGAGCCCAACTGATATTAGAATATATTTTATATAGAGTTTTAGCATGCTGTTGGAAGAAAGAAAAAATAATCAAAATGAAAGAGACAAGATGACTGGTTTCTTGTTATTAAAATGTTTTGACGATTAAGCTAAATAAAATTATGGAAAGAAATCACTGAAATATGGAGAAAAGAAATAGACCAAAAATTATAACTCATTTTTTTTTAAGTGAATCATAAATCAGGGTGTATAAATGGCACTGTAGTGATAAAGAAATGGATCGGTTATGTCCTCATATATCTTTTCAAGACCTATCAAGAAAAAGTATCGATCTCTGAAGGAAGGAAACCAACGCCTTGACCAACAGGCCAAACGAATCAAGAGCCATGTCAATAGCCAAAGTGCAGATAAAATATATTTGTTCGAAATTCAACCTGGAATATTTTGAAAAAAATATATGTAAAGATGTTTGACAAAAACGATACTAACGTTTGAGACGCAGATGTTTTAGAAATAATGGTATAAAAAGAGAAACTATAAAAATATTGCATTTGGTACTTCGTCTGGACACAATGTTTTAGTTTTGGGTTCCGGAAAGGAAAATGAAAAGCTACCGCCCCACTACCTCGTGGTACTTCGAATACTGCGACCCTTTGTGGGAGTTAAAGAGACAGGGACGAGTTCTAGTTCAAGCTGGATGTACCATCTTTATTTTCTGGTGCATTTTTGTTCTTATTTAGTGACACCTAAGATGGATTTGATATTTAAGAAGGTTCCCAGGTCAAAGAGGAAGAAGAGAAGAGAAGCGACAGGACCACTATATCCAGGATTTACATTCTCTATATCAGTAGGTACCACCTGCCAATGGACCAATACCTAAAGCACTAGTTCGCTTACACACATCAGTATTTTGATCACCAATATGAATGTAACATGGGGCCGAAGAAAATGTTGGCTGTGTTCGATGAACGGATGGATACTTTTAAAAAGATTTAATGACTTTTTATTTAATTTATAGTTGAAAAAATCTGGTTAGCGCAAAACACGACTTTCACCTACCTCCCTTGTAAAAATGAATTTAAGAATTTTTAAATACATTTAGATATGAAAATAAATTGATAAAGAATTAATTAGATTGAATTTCAATAGAAACATGTTTTATATTAAATAATCTACTATATTATTATCTACAACAATCAGTTTTATCGGATTTTCATCACTCTCCGGTAACTTATATGCTTATCGGTTTTTTATCAGTACTAAATAGATGTATATCAAATAACTATATCAAGTATAGTTATTTACATTGTTTATACAAAATTAAAATATCAGCATTAAAGCCCTGCCAGACTATTTCAATCAGAATAAAATCTACATCCTATTAAACCTCATTAAATTGTACATCGATAAAAGGAGTTTAATATAAATCGTCAAAGCCGTTTTTGAAAAAATCGTAAAAAAGATGTCAAATGCATGGTATAAAGTGGCTCTTATGGTTCGCTTATTTTGATGAAAAAGGTGCTGTAACGTCTCGGGTGTATAGTAGCCTTAAATATGAAATTTCAGTAATGCACGACTTTTCGTTTTCGTTCTAGAATTACACACACTCGGACAAACACACAGGCCTATTTGCAGGACTTGGTCATTTGGACTGAGGAGACCCCTAAAAAGTTTATTTCCTGTTGAAAACTGGAATTAGAAAATTTTCACGATATCAATACTTAATATATTTCATATGTAGGGAAGTGAAAGTAAAAAAAATGAAAAAAAAAAAACTGTCATCAAATCTAGAAGATGGGGGGAAACCCCCAAAAGGTCGACTCATAATTATTACTGGTGTAAAACAACTTGTTTATGATTACTTGTCTTGAGATTAAGTTGGAGGTAATATCTCCAAACAGTTTCTTGATCAATGGTTAAGAATATAGTGGTTGTTTACATTTACGAATATTCCTTTAAATTATCAATTAAAGAGAATCTTTATAAGAGTTGTAATATACAGTAGTATACTCGAGAGTGTTTCTTGAACAATATACATTGAATACTCGAAGACCAGATGAACCTTTAATTCAGCAGAACTTAGCGCTGTATCTACTAATAGACAAAACGCCGACTTCCGAGCTCTTTGCTTCAACATATTGTTCTCTTTTGGAACAAAACGGAGGGGGAGAAAGGGAGTTGGATAGAAAGAGAATGGCCTACAGTGGGGCAGGAGTAGGTATATTTCAGGGGGAGGTTAAGGGCAGCAATGGAAAAGCTCCTTGTTTCCCCTAAGTGCTTACTGTCTGCCAAGTTTTCTCCGAGTGCGGCCTACACTCGAGTGCTTTAAACACTGCCCTTACTCAGCTTGCACTTATTGAACCGATCAGCTGTCCGATGTCAACCTTCAT